>JARHVA010002356.1:830000-1080000 GCA_037957365.1 Torreya grandis
TCCTTAAAATCTTTGACCATAAATGTCAACTCATGATTCTTCTTCTTTTGATGCTTTAAATCATTTAAGGCACTTATGAGCTCAGCTTCAAGGTCTATTTTAGCTTCTCCTTCTTCACTATTATATTATAATTCTCTATCATACATATTATCTTCTTATTTTTAATCAGTGGACATCTTGTACTTATTAGGATCACCTTCAAGATGTTAGGCTTGTTTCAAAATACCAAGCTATGATTCTAATTTTTGTAATCACAATGATTGAGAGGGAGGGGGTGAATTAGTCATCAAAATATTCATTTAATTTCATTTAACATTCATGATCTATTCATACAAATATATAGATCAATCAAATCATAAACAACCATACATATTAACATGAACAAAAACACATTGCATATGTGGAAAACCCTTAATGGGAAGAAAATACATTGATATCTACAAATGGGCTATAGTCTTATACGACAAAAACCAAGTTTAATGAAGCACCAAATCTATATGGAACTCCAACCCCAACTAGCCAATCACCCAATTGCAAGGAGGCACCAAACCCCTATATGACTTAACACTAACTCAAACTCTTGATTGATTTGATCACCTTAATAACACCTTGTTCCTCAACTATTAAAATATGATCACCTCTTCAAGTCTTTACACTCTTATCCTTCTCAAACTGCCTTCTAGGCTTTTTTGATCAACTAGGTATCTTTAAGACTGATTAGGTCATATGATCTTGATCTTCATACTCAGACCTCATAGTATATATTCATGATAGTCCTCATAATATATTTTTATGATCTATAAAACCTTATTCCACTCAAGTATCTTATATATCATTTGCTCCTCTATCTAATTCACTAACTCACTAATTAGGCCTAAAAAGCCTTGTACTTATACAATCCTCTTGATCATACACATATTGGTTAGTAAAACACACTTTCCCACTTATATTTTCCACAAAATAGGCCTTATGACATGTTACAAGTAATAATCAATCATTACATTAGGTCAGCCATAACTCAAATAGACCAAATCCTTCTTTCGGTCTCATGGAGACCTAATTTCATTAGGCCTACTTTAGGACACATTACCTTATGACCCTTTAGAACACTCTAAACCTATATAAACAACACAAAATTTTCATAAAAAAATAAAATATGTCTTATCCAACATCTTACAAACACCATGACATTTTTTAGATCTAACCACCACTTGAAACACTCCATTAGCACTATTTACATTATGCCTTTGAACACATGAAAAGTCTATCTTAAACAACTAAAGATAAAACATATTTTAACCACACAACCATGAAAATAAATCACTTATAAAAAAACTAAATGACCTAAAAAATATCACCATATTCATTAGAAAATTCCACTCAGGAGATAAGGATTCAATAACACCTCTATAACTCACTCACTTAGAATTGCCAAATTACCTCAAAACAAAATCATGGTGATTTAGATGTCCAACACCCATATAGATATTTTAAATTAATTATGATACATGTATATGATCCTATGATATCATTATATCATTCTTATATATAAATATCATATTGTCAAATGAAAAATATTTGTCTTTCAAACCAATCTCATGACCTTATATCTCATTGTCTTATCTAAACTAGACAAGTCAACTTGTGAGTAATTTTTTCACCATATTCGCTGACATAAAGACTTAAACCAAACACGAATATGTATTACAATTCTTTAAAAATAGATATATGTACTTGGCTTCATCATCCTATCATGAAACCTCATTCCAATTCATGTTCTCACTATTACTTGGGTTTTTCACTGTTTATACCATTATACCTATTAACGACTAGATAACTTGGATGACTAGTTTATCACAATTTAGGAATATAAATTCTACATAAACCTTTATGGACATGAAAAATTATTCTCTACCTTCTTCCTCCATCTATTTTCTTAATATGTCCAATGCAAATTTTAACTTCTACAATAACTTCTTCAAAAACAAGCTTATAACTCAACATTTTATCTTTCCTCTCTCTAACCAATACCACTTGGATGTCCTTGGGAGATTAAAATACAATATCCAATATTTTAACCAATAAAAACAATCCATTATGGGCACTTTTGATCAACATATTCAACATTGGGTCCTTATTAGGGTTATAAGAGGAGTTAAACCTATTTCGACTCTTAACGATCATTCATAAAGCATAACCCTTCAATAAAAAAAATAATGCCTATAATTTTTATGTATTAACCTTTATAATATACCATTAAATAATTAGGTTCCCATGCAAAGGTTTGTTGAGCTGATGAACACAAGAAAATCCTTTTTGGAGTGAGAACCCTTCATTCTGAGCACTTGAGAGACCTCCAAACAAATTTTCATGCCTTGTACTTCACAATATGACTTAAAATTACATGAAAATACTTAAAAAAACATAAATCACCTCTGAAAATGCTTACATTATCTCAAACACTTTTAAATTTGATCATGACCCTTCATTAGGCCATGCTTTCTCTCTTTGCTCTCTAGATCTTGACATGTAAACCACATTAGGCCTTAAAACTAACCTTCATGCATATTTACATGTACTATCCACCTCACTCAAATAATTAAGCAACATATCTCATGCTTAAACACTACCATAAATCTTTCACCTACCTTGGCAACAGATCATGATACCTCATTAGGCTAGGCAATGTTTAAGAGAGGTCTAGATGCACACTTGGAATGGAGGTCCTACCCCTGTAGGCTCACCCTTAAAATCTCATGAGTGTTCCAATTCATCTCATACATTCTCAAACAACCTCATATAACCACTCATTCATGTGTGCACTCATCTCACCAAGCCACATGCTCATACCTTCTCATAAGGTCTCTTCATGCCATGACTAGGTTTAGGGTACTTAAGAACTTGAAATCAAAGACATGTACCTTTATAAAACCATAATGATTTAGTTACATTGAAATTATCTCTTATGACAACATCTTTCAATGAAAAAACTCCATCAAGAACCCTTATCACATCAACATACTACCAACTAGGCACACTCTCTCAATGACATCAACCTCATGCAAGATGCACCTTTGACATCAATGAAAATCATCAATAAGGTAAGGTGACTACTAGTTTATAATTCTCATCATCTCAAATATACACGTGAGGTCATGCCATAGAGGCATGACTTCCACATTCATCACAAATTCAAATTATAGTGGGAAAATGTTTTTGAAACATGTTCTCCACACTTACACCAAATGTAGTTTTTGATATTTAGTGGATGCATGTTATAAAAACATCCACACTTAAATAGTTTGTAAATTGACCAAATTGCATAATTATATGATTTCGATACATAAATTGGGTAGAATTCTATTATACATAATTTCAATATGAGACATATCTAAGGTGCATATGCTATGCAAAAAGCACCTAAAATTTCTAAAATCAAATCAAATTTTAGATTTTTAAGCACTTCTATGGACTATCATCACCCACTAGGTTGGACTTTTACTGACTGTATCAATTTTATTTAAGGCATAAGTTGGTTAATTTTTAGTATGATTGAGGTGATTATATCACTCAATCTTTCCAAGTTTATAGGTTGAAATTGATTACATCATCTGATCTCACTAGTTTTACAATTTGATTTGACTTGGTTCATTCACACTCACTAGTTTGTAAGTGTGATTGGGTTGCATAGTTGAGATAATCTCAATTGTTAGTTGACAACTTATCTTTTCTCCAAAGTTGGGGGCTATGTGTCCTCCAATATATTTCTATCTCTTTATATATATGTACTTTTTAGGTTTTATATTTGTCATAATCATAGCTCTAATGCTTCATAATGATACATTTTTCATATTTTCAAATCAAATTTTCAAAAGGCAAGGTAGTTGCATCAATACACATGTACTCCTAAACCTTGCTCTCTTTCAGTTTCAATCATTTCAAATGTTTTAATTTTCAAATTATATACACTAATTATATATCATAACATACTCTTATTTAAAGGTCAATCACCAACAAATCACTCAAGTTGGATTGAAGTAAAGGAAAGGTGTGTTATACACACCTATGTATACAATTATTTTTTATTTAAACTAGCAATTTCATTACTACATTAAAGGGGGTTCAAATGTAAATAATATTTTTGAATTATATAGCACTGTATTCTTGTACATTTGATAAATACATATTATGGATGTGCTTTCAATTTATAGACCTTTCAAGCTACTAAAAGATTTCCATACATTATCTCTATGTGCTTATTAATTATCTCTTAGTCAAACCATTGTCAATATGATGACTTAGACCTTTTATCATGTTTAGAATTTTATAAACCTACTTATCTTCCATATCTATAAGTTTTGGTCTTATACTTGGTTTTCTACTTCTTAGACATTTACATCTCAGTCAGACACCTATGTTGACGTAAGTGTCCTGACCTGACATAGTTATCCACTTCCTCAAAGTCATCTAATTTTAAAATGAAACATATACCTATGGTCAACCTAAGTGCTTTAATTCACGACATTCTATAAAGGGATCAGTATAAATACAAGATCAACCCCCATTTAATCCTCACCTAACAAATACCTAGCACAAACTAAACAACTCACAAACAAACTTACCAAAATAATTCAAGCAAATATTCAAGTAAGTAAAGATTCCCTATTTTATCTTATTTTCATATCAGTTATAACGACAACACATTTCTAGGTATAAAGTACTGAAGGTGCATCCCATGAGCCATATTTTTCAAGTTACGAGTTAGGTCAATGTATGTACTTATAACAAATTACATTATACACATGCAAGCCAACATGTAAGGTAGAATTACATAAATATAAGGACCTCTTTAGAGTATAGGATATGTAGGTAATGATCATTGATAGAGGGTTCTTTGTGGTAGCTCAACACCATATTCCCACTAATCTATTTTTACCACAATCAATATGAAGATGAAGAATAAGGGTTTTTCTATTTGATAAATAGTGACAGTCCATGACCCAAATCTGAATACACTAGAGCAAAGGTGACATAGAACTTAGAAGCATTCAAATGCTCACATCTAGTTTTATCAAGTATTCCACACTAGACACCTTCATCCAAGTTAGACATTAGCGTGAACACAATCTTCCTAGGTCAACCAAAGTGTCTATGGTTACAGAGGTATAATTTCTAGAATTAAATGACTATTATAAAATCTAGATCTAGTCTACTTTATATATATATTAGCGTTAGTACCAACTAAGTATCTTATTTTTATTATCATTATAATATCTATAGTGGACCAATTAATTACAAAACTCAGATACAACATATACTGAATTTATTATGGTGACATATGATAAAAATAGTATATACAACTATGCTAGATATTATAATGATAATAAAAATAAGATACTTAGTTGGTACACACACACACACACACACACACACACACACACACACACACACACACACACATATATATATATATGTACCAACTAAGTATCTTATTTTTATTATCATTATAATATCTAGCATAGTTATATATACTATTTTTATCATATGTCACCATAATAAATTCAGTATATGTTGTATCTGAGTTTTGTAATTAATTGGCCCACTATAGATATTTTTATCATCCTTGTGCTTATTCATTTCTATATTATTAACCCTAATCCCATAGGATCCTTATCTAAACCTAGAGTTAAACACATTGTTATCACATTCCACACATTTTTTCATATCCATGTCGAGTGGATTTTTGAAATCTCTTGTTGAATATTCAAAATGTTGAACTAAAAGTTGAAGATTAGAACTTTTTAATGTCTTGATCAGATGAATCTTTCAATTCAAAGGAACAATATTCATTTCATTCATCAACACATTGATTCATACTAAATAATTTCGGTATGACACATAATACATAAATGTTGAAATCATTAAATATTATGATTGCACACACTAATGAAGAGCATATTAGGATAAAAACTTTAGATATCCTAATGATGATCAAATAGAGGCCAAAGCTATTATTTTTCAAAGGGTCAATAAGTTATTCTTATTGTGAATTTGTGGTTGAAGGCTAGCTTAGTCAATGATTCTCTTGTTTAAAAATTATACTATTATTCCTAAAATTGGCACACATGCACTTAACATACCAATGTTTGTAGTTGTCCAACTGAAATAATATATAGGTCTAGCATGGGTTGTGAATATTCCTAAGTATTTTTTGATTTCCCTATTATTCAAGGCAACTTGAAACAACTTCCATTGAAAATGGTTTGGGTTCTAATGATATAGAAGTCATCATCCATAAAATTGAAGAAAGTAACAATTGGCATTAGAAACATTGAATGTCAAGTATTGAATTTTATTGCAATCTCAAAAATCCTTTTCTTATAAGACCTTCACATCTCTCCTCCTTTCTTTTTTGATAGTTATGCAAGAGTACAAGACAATGCATACATCAAGATCATAAGAAAGGAAGAACACATGTTTCATTCCATGTTACATTTTCCTCTTGATTGATTGATTTTTTTCTAGATAACATTAATGTCCTTTCATTTGTTATTAGGTATTTAAAAAAATTCATGAAAATTTTAATTTTATTATAATTTTTATTGAATTTTTACTCCTTTATATTTAAGTCATGTCAAGATAATCTCTACTTTTATTTCTAAATATCTACCACCACTATTACAATACTTTATTTTCATTCTAACCTCTACTTTTATTTCTAAATATCTCCCACCACTATTACAATACCTTTTCTGGGCACCTCCTTCATACAATTGCTAATTGCTGGTTTAAAAAAACATGGAACGTCCGGGACTAATTAGAACTAAGCGATGGATAGGTATTTTACAATACTTTCAAACAAGGAGTATGGAGAGAGTTCCTTGGGCCATAAACTTGGTATTCATTTTAACCGTCCACAAGAGGGAGCAAAAGCAGCACGTGAGTAATGACAAGTGAAATCTATTCTATTCTTGCTTTCCAAACATACCAAAGGAAATTGGTCGGAAAGCGAAAATTTCAACCCACGTAGAGAATCATTCATTCGTCTTTTTATATACACCCATGTCTGTAAACACATATCTCATTGATCCAGCGTTTTAGCTTACCAAATTTCAAAGTACAGTCCACATACCATCTTTGAGATTCGTTAGGAGTGTCCTCTTTGTTGCATTGATAATTACAATGGAATTAAATTTGGCTGTACGCAGCAGAAATTGTAGCGATGGCCACGCTTTAGTCGAAGGAGTCCATTTGAGAGAGACTCGCTCCTCCTATATCCTCAATCTTAGCCTACAAGGTACATTATACTTTATACATTCCTCCTCCAAACTTTTGTTTTTAACAGGTTTATCGTGTTTCAGATGAAATTAGATCCTCTAACTTGGGTTTGTGTGTGACTATGCTGTGTAGGTTTGAAGAAAGAAGATATACAGTTGGAAATGGACAACGAACGCAGTTTCATTATACGCGGACAAAAGTACTCCCAAGACATGGGAATGCTAAGGTGGACGTGGCGGCTGGTGGATAATGGCGGTCCAATTAGCTCCACGAGAAGGCGGCCTTTCAGAATTCCACAGGACGTGAATGTCGGCGCCATTAGAGCTGCCTTTCACCAGGGTGTGTTGCACATTGCCATGCCCAAATTCAAGCAGAACAGATTTATTCCTTACAATATTCATATTCATTCGTCCCGTAATCGTCCGCCACAGCAAAAACAACACCAACCTCAAACTCAAGAAACGGCAAATAAGATGGCAGCGATTTCCGACACTGAAAAAGTGCAGCATCAAAATGTTGACATGGAGATGGAGATGTTGTTTCCTACTCATCCAGAAGACAGTATGTCAATGGTAATTACAGTGGAGGAGCAATGCAGGAAGGTTCCTGGGGAAGGCTGTCCATCATCTGATCGTGAGCTCCAAATATCATTAGAAGAAGACTTAATGAAGGGATTAGGTGTTTCTCACGAATCTGAGAATCTCCAAGAGAAGCTGGAAGATGCAGAAGAGGAAAGTGTAGCCCGGGAGGAAATACAGGCTCACTCTCCTTCCCATAGGACCACTCAAGCAAAGCAAGGAACATCACCATCAGAGGAGGAGAAGGATAGAAATTGCGAAAATAGAAAGAGAGAAAAAATGATCGTCAATAATTACACGGAAAGAGAAATGGTTGAGATTCCCAAGCCATTCTTATGTAAAGGCTTGTCACATATTTTCTCCTCCATTGCTGGCATTGCTCGGCGTAAATTGAGTTGTCGATAAGATACGCCATTCGCTGCAGAATTGTTTTAGTGTCAGGGCTTTCTAAATTATGAATGTTGTACGGTATTTAGACGCCAAAGCAAAATTAGCTTCCAAGGCCGTGGACATGGTTTTTAATCGGTTATGTCCTATATACTGTTTTCTTTTAAAATAATTCATGAATTGTTTTGAATAAAAATGGGATTTCTTAGTTATGCATGTAATTTTTTTTAATGCTCTTGTGGGTATGCAACTAAAGAAACATTAAAAATGAATGTTTCTAAAGTTTCAATCGCAGTAACATCTAACATCATAACTATTAAGTATCTACGACAGATGCCATTTAAAGGCCGACACCATTTTAAAGCTGATAGGCACCATAAAAACTTGTCATTCATTCATTCATATATATATATATATATATATAGATAGGTTTTCATAGTTTTTATCAGCTTCAAAATGGTATTGAGAGGAAAAACTTAGAGATCAAGGGAGAAAAAATGCTTTGCTAGGGTTTTGGTTATGTGCATTGTTGCTATCATTTCTTACTGATTTATGTTTATATTGCAATCCTGTTGGCACCTGCAAGATAATAACATTTATTGGCATTTAGAAACCTCACCTTGGGGAGAGCTCAGAGTATTAAATGACCTCCCTAGCTTCTCATCCATCTGTTGAAGTTGTGATGGATGAAGGAGGAGCTTCAGGGCATGGCACTGCGTCTCAAACAATCGAGAAAATTTGTCTTCAAAGTTTACCACAAGGTAATGACTCTCAACTGGAAGTTGTTTTGCCTATATTAAAACTGAGTTTAATTTTACCTGTCATTGGTTTGGATCAGTTTTGATTAATAGGATATTTTGTGTGTTGTATCCTTTCTAAAAGCATGCTTAAGACTTGGTTTCAATCTGTTTGGACCATTCATGTCATTAATCTAAAGGGTGTCTAAAATATGAGAAAGGGATTTTTCTACTGCATTTCATAGACCCTACCCATGCGGTGTGATATTGAACAAGTCCACTACCTTGTACATCTATAACTCCTTGTTCGTGCTCTCCACTTGAACCTAAGATTTTGTTGTCTTAGAGCATGTTTATCCGAAATCCTCCATCTAGGTGGAGTTCCCTAAGTTACCTCTTCCTTGTTTGCATTTCATTAACCAAACCACATATTCCATTGGCGTTGATGCCTGCCATGAGCCTACAATATTCTATTCCACCTGTCCCAAAAAATAGGTATGTGTTGAAGTAGATTTATCGAAGGATCTCAAATAATTTGTTGAGATTAAAGTTGGTGAGTCTTGACACTCACAGTAGGTCCTCTATATCAACTTGTCCAACACTTGTATCCATTTTCAATCCACAGATCACAAGATCAAGAACTACCCACTGTATTTACCTTGCAACATGCCAACTCCTAAGCCCACTTCATATATCCCCAAGATTACTCAAGAAGATGGGTACAAAACTATTGGGGGACCAAAAAAAACTATAATAAAGGGCCCTCTCATTATAATCTTGTGATAAGTAAAAAAAATGTATTCTATTTTTTCACCAAAAACACCTATCCATACAACTCATTCTACTAGGGAATTGCTAACTAGCACTCAACATGCTAAGGAGCATACCTAATATGATGTGGAAGTGACAAAAACCCATTTTTATAGTACTCCTATGGCCACAAATATTATGGCCACTTCAATGGTTTTTCTCTTCCACCACATATTTTCTCCCATTCAGGTGCAAGTAAGCGCTCACACATTCCCTCCCGAGAATCTCCACCTTTCTCTCATAGTCCCTCTCTTTGAGAATCTACAGAGGATGAAAAATATGTGGTTGATTTAGTAACCAACTGAGTTGATCAACATTAGGATTTTTTGTCTTTCCAACAATGAATAATTATTGAAGAATAAATATGAAGCCCTTGAAGGGATTAATCCTGAGGATATGTCACTTGACACCTATATTCTATGAATTTTTACTCATGAAAATTTTGGAGTCTTATAGGCTCAACTCATAAATATGTGGTGAGAGATTTCAAGAAAATGTTTTTAGATATGGACATTCTCTACCTGTAGGTAATTAAGGTGGTGGCCTAAAAGTTTAGTACTAAAAATAAATCATGACCCAAGTCATGACGGCCTTATGATATTTATTTCTTTAAAATGGTGACCATAGTTTATGAATTCTAGATGTGATACTTCACGTCATGTCATTTGGTCCCTTTTCAATATTAAGAACCGCTCTTTTGGCATCATTAATGTTTATGACTTAAATTATGTGCATGAAAAGATAGATCCATGGTGATGGATTTCTAATTCATTACCTGAAGTCCATTGTGAAATATATGGCAAAGTCAATATGGGGGAATAAACTATTGATGATATTGGCATTCTACCAATGAGATGGATAGTTGACAAAATAGAGGTGTGTTTTTTCATGTGAAATAAATTTGGGTTTTATGACCATAAGACCAATCATCATCCCATATATGAAGTTCTATATACTTAGACCAACCTTAGAAATAGATTTGATAGCATGCTAAAATGGCTTGATTGAGATATGCTCTTCACTCAGTCTTCTATGTACTTAGGAATATGATATATATTTTTAATTTATGTTAAAGTGGGGGGGGGGGGGGAATTTTTTTGAAGTAGGGTCCCCAAACCCTAGGAAAAGATCTAGTACAAAAGAGACAAAAGTCTATCCAATCCAAACAGAGAAATAAGGACCAACATAGTCCAAAAACATCTACAAAATACCTTCGAGACAACCTCAAAACAACATAAAAATTAATCTAATTTCAAGCTTCTAGACACATCTTCCCAACATGCCTTCATTTTCTTGAGGTTCATATCTATTTGCATCAATAAACTTTCATGGTCTATTGTGTGTTGAGCACTACCACTTTGCCCCCTTTTGCACTTACCTTTCGCAATATAGCTGGGTTTAAACAACTCTCTAAGATGAGCCATAAGATTTTACATGTTTTAAATACCTTCATACATTGCAACCTTACTATAATTAACTATAAAACATATCTTGATTTAGAGATTCTCATTAGCATGTTGTATTGAATCTTGATGTCCTCTCCCTATACAAAAGTTTGAGAGATTTTAACATTCTTCTATTGAAGCACATTCATCTTTCCCTTCAGCTCCGTAATCTCACGCATGAAGCACCTCGTTAAGTCTTTCTAGAGGTTGATTTATTCCACAATTTTGTTTGCATTTTCCTTGCCTATGAGTGAGGCCACCAAATTGTTAAACTCCACATTTTTATCCTTTTGATTCTATGTTGACTCCCCTTTCTCTAGAATTTTATTCCCCTTCTTCTCTTTATTTTTCTCAGTTGTTATCTGTGCTTGATCCTGCTCTCTATTCTTCTCTCCCTATTTACTAGTTTCTTACAAATCCTCACTATCTCTATCTATGATAATGATTGTCTCATATCCTCTCTTTTCTTGCATCTCCTACAAGCTCTTGTTCCCCTGGTTCCCTTATTTCTATTTAATATGTTTAGGGGTTTTAGATGCACTTATAAGATGCTTTTTAATGTTATCTTGTTCTTTATCATCAGTCTAGGGATATGATATATTAATGTATATGGGTTGATGGATATGATACATTAATGCATATGGGTTGATGGAGAAGATGACATGTGGCACACATCCCCCATTAGTTAGTTATATAGGTCCAATATATTAGGATAAATGAGTAACTTGTGGAATTAGTGTATTGGTTAATGGTCAGCCTACATTAGGATTATGAGATTACCCATCCATTGTTAGTTATATAGAGGTATACATAAAGGAGGTGAATACCATTATAAATCAATCAAGTGTTGAGTATTCTATTTGGTAGTAGGATATTGGAGGTTTTCCCCTCGAAGAGACATTGTGGAGTCATTCCTTCTTAAAAGAGTATTATATGGTGTTACCGTACCTTAAGGGTATTATTCTATTTCTATGTATATTGAATTTTTGGCCATCTTGGCCCACCAATATCTATTGTGTTGTGCTGATTTACATTATATTTTTCACAAAGCTTTGATATGGGTAATGTGTGGGGTGAAACCCTAGTTTTGTGGAATTGTTAATATCTTGAAATCTATTTTGAATTTTTATATACTTGTTTTACTGGAGATGAATAATACTTTAAAGAAGCCACAGTAAACAAATTGAGATTTTATGAGCATTTTTATGTTCTTTTTCCTTCATATTCTTTCAAAAATAATAATACCATTTTGAGGGCGTTATTGATATTTTAGGGTTTATAATAAATTCACCATATCTTCAGAAATATCAGGTATTTTTTAATTTTTTATTGATATTGTATTATTAAGAGAGATACATTTAAAATTTTATATTTTAAAAAAAAATATTTGACTGATTTATTGTGGTTTTATGATTTTTCATAAACTTGTTCTATAAGCCAAAATAATTAGTTTTTTTTCCAAAACATTTTATTGAAGTTGAAATATCATACATGGAAGCTACAATAAAAAATCTAGACTACTTAGATCAGTTTCACATGAGTCATTAAATTTTTAGGGTTTTTTCCTTAACCCTAGTATTTTTTTTTAATAAATAATGGGTCGAATGGATTACAAACAATTCAAACATTTGATGAGAGTTTTAAAAAAATGAAAAAAACTATTTTGGATAAGTATTCTATGGAAAAAAATGGGCATGCAGGGAAAGAAGAGACTAATAATGATAACCAAAAAGAGAGTGTAGATGAAGAAGAAGAAGATGAAAAAAAGGATGAACTTAATGGTGATGAGGAGGGAGCTACAAAGGATTTAGGAAGAGAGGTTGAGGGTTATGATGTGGAAAAACACAAAAATGATGGCAATGAGGAAGATCATGTAGGTGATTATGAAAATGAAAAATAGAGCATAATAATGATGATGAAGAGACTACAGAGAGTGTAGAAGGAGAGTTAGTTGATATCGAATAGGAAGAAGAAGGATTGGATGATAAGGGTTCAAATAATTTATCTCCAAATTAATCAGAGTTAATTTTTTAGTTTCATGAATGTATTCAAAAGAAGAAGGTATTGTGCCCATAAACCCTAGTAGTAAGTATAGCTTCATCAACATGAATGTGACCCAACATCTATAAGTTCAAGAAAAAAATATCAAGGAGGCTCAAGTAGATGGTAAGAATAATATAGTTTTTGAAGATTTGAAATTCATTATGGACAAATATGTTTTACATTCAGATTTTTATTCATTGGATATGGATGGTGTGGATATGGCTCTTGGATATCCATGGTTATAAACTTTAGGAACAATCAATATTAATGTTCAGAAGAAGTTCATGAAGATTTGGTATAGGAAAAAAAGGTCACTTTATAAGAAGTCATAATTGGAAAGGCACAAACAATAATGAAGGTAGAACATAAAGATGATATTAAAGTAAGTGAAGAAGAGAAAGAGGAAGATTTAGATGAAGGCATAAATGAATAAATAGTACAAGTAGAGTAGAACACTTCATCTACTCAAGAAACAAGGGAACCACAAAAAAAATGGTGAAAGAGGTAAAAGACAAGGTTGATAACATCAAAGAATTATAACAAGTTGAGATATATCAACACCCACATAATCATGAAAGGACATAATCATGGAGACATGTGAAAGAATTTTAGAACAACAATCACTTTAGATATATAGGAAATCATATTACCAATAACTATGGATATGCATAGAATACAAAGAAGAACTACTATTGTCAACTATGGAATCAGAGTAACACAATGGCCTATGAAACATGGAATCAGTGTAGAAATAATTATGACTATGCATAGAAGAATAAATACTATGGTCATGCATGGAATTAGATTATCACAATAGAATATCATACATGAAATAAAAGGAGGAATAATTATGCATGGACACCAAAGTAGTACAATTATGATTATGAATGGAATCGTAGTAGAAAAATTCAATTTTTAAACAAGTTTGGAGAGTTATCACCTACCAAGATCACATACAGATGGTCAGATGATCAAGATTGGAGACAAGTGTGCAATGATTTGAAGCATACTCATTATTTGGTTTTTTCTTATGTTTGTGGATGAAGCATGTCAAGGAGCAAATGAATGCTATGTACCTATGGGTATGATATATTAATTTATTTGAGTTGATAGATATGCTGACATGTATCACACATTCCCCCTTAGTTAGTTATATGGGTCTAATATATTAGGATAAATGAGTAACTTGTGAAATTAGTGCATTGGGTAATGGTCGGTCTATATTGGTATCATGAGGTTACCCATCCATTATTAATTATATAGATGTCTATATAAAGGAGGTGAATGCCATTGTAAATCAATCAAGTAAGTGTAGAGTCCTTTATTTGGTAGAAGGATATTGGAGGTTGTCCCCTTGAAGAGATACTGTGGAGTTATTCCTTCCTAAAAGAGTATTGGATGGTGTTGCCCTACTTTAAAGGTATTATTATATTTATACATATATTGAATATTTAGGTATCTTGTCCAACCAATATCTATTATGTTATGTTAATATACATTATATTATTCAGATTACAAATACTATAAGTGTGGATCATAACACATTCATATTTCTCCATTGACAATACTTTTTCTTATATGGTAGAAGCCTTATTGGATTTTTTTGTTTTTTGACCATTTGTCTATCCATTTGCACATTATTTGGTAGTTCAAAAATCAAAATATTTTAAAAAATCAATTTTCTCTAAATACAGTCCTATTGAACCATGGTCCCACAAATTATGTGGGTATCGAACCTGATACCCCAACCTATTAAGTATCTAGGATAGATTCAACGGTGGGATGGTGCACTCAATCAGATGACTAAATTTATTTGGATCTATGCCTACCAACTTTACAAGATAAAATAATGCTCCTACTATGTATCCTCTTTGGAATTGAGCCATTTAGTAGAGGCACTCAAGAAAAACACCTTCAATGAAATTATATAATTTAATTGGCGAGATAGAGGTAAAATATATAAATTATATATAGGTATAATGCTCAAGGCATTGAAATTTAAGCTCATTTTTATGGTCTCAAAGTGGGTGATAGAGTTTCAATTTTTTTTAAAAATGATTAAAGCCCAAAATCCATTGTAACAAATGAAAATCATCTAGGAATATGGTCAACACCTCACTGAAATTATTGAAATGGTTAGAACCTTTGATAAAACATTACCAACATGTTTTCATAGCTTAGGAACATTCCCTAAAGAGATATTAAAGTCTTGACCAAGGTATTTCATTTATTCTAAACAAAGTCACTCCTACTCAAATATTTTTTTGTGATAGACAACTCTATGTTGAGGATTTATATGAAGCATTTATGAAAATGGCCAATAAAAAATATCCTAGTAGTGATGGCTTTACTTGCGAATTTAATAAAAATGTGGGACATTTTTGGGCATTATGTTTATCAAGTCTACCTTGAATCCTTCCAAAACAATCCTTGGACCCAAGTATTAATAAAGGGAACATACAATTCATCTCAAAATATAGCAACAATAAATTAATATGTAATTAGAGGCCTATCACTCTTCTTAAAGTATCCTACAAGATTATCTCCAAGGATTTAGTCCTTAAATTTCACCACCTTCTACCTTTTATTATTCAACCTAAGTAGATAGGGTTCATCCAAGGAAAATATATCTTGTATAATATTAGCTTTTTGTGGAAGGAATGAAATGGGCTCACCACTCCAATTAGAAGACCATGTTTAGAAACATTGACTTCAAAAATGCATATGACTGTATTGAATGGCCATTTATTTTGGCTATGTTGCAAGCTTTAGGATTTAGCCCAATCTTATTGAAATTGGTTCATATGTTTTTTGTTTATGCCACTACCTTTATTTATGTTAATGGAGTTAGCTCAGAGAATTTTGGTCTTTTCAAATCCATTATGGAGCATTTCCCACTCACTTTAACTCTTAATGTGTTTGTTACTAAAGGTTTTAGCTATCTAGTTACCAATTCCCAATCTTAAGACCTTATCTACGTTATTTCCTTGCCTACTATGGATCCCTTGAAACTTCTTAATGGGAATTTCATGGCTAATTCCCTTGTTATAAAATGGACAAGCTTTATGCAAATAGAGATCCAAACACATAGAGAGATTTATTTCCCTAAACAATAATATTATGTATTACACAGTATTTTAATTCATCCAACACGATACATATATACATACATACATACATACATACATACATACATACATACATACATACATACATATATAGGAAATGTATTTCCTATAGATAGGGTGATTCTAATATATCCTGAATATCTAACCACCTAACTATAAACTAACTGTAAAATATTGCTTGTTATTAACAATATATATGATCAACCCACTAACCAATAATAACCATATTAACCACAAGGTAACTAAAAAATAGTAAATAGTAATTTACCTAATGTAAATACTAATTCCCAACATTTCCCCTTATTTTTTACATGGTAAAACATATCTCATTTTTACACTACAATGTGTTGCCAATAGAGCTAAATTCAGCCATGGTGCACTACATACACTTGAACACACAATCATGCCACATGGGCTTGCATAGAATCCATGAGTGTTATATTAAATTTTGAGAAACATTTTACAATGATTCCACAATAGGGGTTACATACCACATTTATTATTATTTTGCACACAACATAATATTATAAAATAGAATAGTATGAGGACTAAAGCCTCATTGTCTTTTTTTGTATCCTTTGTCCATGTTTGATACCACTAAAACAAAAACAACTTATAAAATATTCATTGCCACTAAAACATTGCCCTTGTCTTTCGCTGATTTGGCATAAAACACACTATTCTGAAAGAAATGAATTACACCACACAAATTAAAAAGACATCACCACATCAATGTGCCCCATCCTTGGTGACTAAAAAGAGGCTTTGAAAACCTCCTTCCTCCATTGCTTCCATCCTCTTTCATCTTGCTGCTTAGTCAATTGTAAATTGAAGCTCAACATTTTTTTTTGATGAAATATATCTATATATTAATAAAATATATAATACACAAATAATTCACAAAAAAGGTGGTCACACTAGGCCAATATTAAGAACAAATAATATAAATAAAAATAACGCTAGGCCCCACCTAGGAACGAGTCATCAAAGCATCATAAACATAAAATAAAACATTAATCTACCAAAACAAGGCTGTAAGGTAGAGGGTCCCTATCATCTGGACCCAAACCTAAGCTAAAAAAGTCATTACCATCTATAATTGGCTCCCAACTAAAAGCCTAAGAATTATCCTTATCACCTTCCTATTGTCGAGTAGGAGAAATGGCAAGAGAGATCCTAAGGAACTTATCCAACATCTTTGTTTAACCTCCAGGTGGCACCCCCCAATCATCTAGACATAGAGGAGAAGGAGAAACCCAAACATTTTACCTAATAGGGGAAGGAGGTGGGGGATGCCACCCTTGCTATTGTCCAGGAGGAGACATGTGTTGATACATATTACCACTGTGAGAGCAGCATCAAGACTGGATACATTAGTGACCACCTTAGGGAGGAGGACTAGCATTTCTTATAGCAATTTTGTCTTTAGATAGAGAAGGAATAATTCATGCCATAACACAAAGAACATCTCCTCAATGAGTAAAAAGGTCCTAAATATGGCCAATATTTATGGCAATTTTATTTTCTTGCACTTGAATCTACAAAATCACATTAAAAATAATGAAATATTTGCTAAAATTAGAAAAATTATAATCTGAATAAACCTTTTTAAACACTATATTATTTATTTATTTCTATAACCCAAATAGAATAACCACTTTGAAAGTATGCCAGAGTTGGGTGTATTTAAAATGCAAGGTGGGTTTATATCCAAGAAGGATATGCTGCCACTAAAAGAACTCAAGATAGAAAGGCTAAAAAAGGTCATGAATCCATGTCAAAACCTATTGGGCTTTGGAGTAGTGATAGAAAATATGAGGGAGTGTTTCCATATGGCCATTGAAAGGGAATTTGGGGGGATTCATAAATATTCAAGTCATCTACCTATAGGCAGGCCCTAATATAGAACACACCAAGTGAATTGAGATAACCTAGGCTCCAAAAAAGCCTTCCAAATAATATGAAAATGGAAGGACTAGGTATGAACTAAAGAATGAAGATACCAGTGAGAGTTAAGCTTGTCTACCATAGGCATGTGGGGAGTAAACAACCCATAACCAAGTTGGCGAGTGTAATTACAAAATGGAGTTTCAACATATCACTTCCAGGCCTTCTACCAAGGATGAGCAGAAATAAAATATATTTTATGAAGCATTGAATTTGGAACAACATTAAGTATTTATTCATAATATTCTCTATCATCATTGGCTAACTAGAATTTGGTTTTCACCTCCTCCTAGGATATCCAAGAGTGAGACTAATTACAAAATATGTCTTGGACAATATGAATACCTCTACAAAACAACTTGAGAGCATTGATCTAGGGAACCTTGATCAAAAGGACTTCATTAAAATTGATAATATGTGACCAACACAACAAATGAGAATTAATAGAAAACCCATCTCAGAATCCTAAGCCATTCTAGAGAAGCTATGGTTTGATCTTTTCCATGCTTTCCAGATACTTTTAGCCATAAAGGACCCTATGATTTGAATAGGGGTTTTGATGATGAGTAGATTGGAGAAGCCAAGTCCTTTCCAATATTTTTTGCCTCTGTGAAGGACTAAAAATATGTAGTGATAAAACAACACCTTCTAATATTCCTTTCCTTTAATTGTTTACACAATCCATTTGACACATAAAATAACTCCTTGATGAGTCATGTCGATGAGCCTCATACCTTTGATGTCCCACATGAGGTAGTAGTAATCCCAAGAAACTGTGTGGAAGCCATGGCCATGTGAAAAATTGGCCCAAAGGAAGTCTCTAAGAATATTTTCAAATTTTTGGTAAGAACTTGTGGAAGGCACCTAGAATGAAGAGTAGTAAACATGGGTGGTCACAAGTAATTTCAAGCAGATTTGCAATTTTCCTACTAATGATAAGGGCTTAGTCACCCAATACTCTAATTTTTTTGCTACTTTGTTAACAACATATTACCATAACATGGGTGTAGAGGCATCAAAATAAAAAAGAATGCCAATAAACTTTAAGATTTCATCATGTTAGATCTATGCCCACCCATATCAGTGGGGGGAGGTATGATTGCCTGTAACAATGAGTTTTTTGTCATTCGATGTTTGAGTCAGGCAAGGAAGAAGGTTTTGAGATACTACAAGGCATTATTTACATTATCCTCATCTTCAATAATATTAAGGAAAGAATCATCGACAAATTGGACATTCAATAATTGCATATATTATTTAGTGTTTTCTTTATCTAGATGGAGATAGATTCCTTTGACAAGGCCCCTAGCTTGGGCATTACTAAGAAGATATCCAAAATCCTTTGCTACAAGAACATATAGGGTAAGTGCCAAGGGGCATCCTTGGTGAATAGAGTGAAACAAACCAAACTTTTAGAGGTGACTCCATCAATAAAGAGGATAGAAGAGGCATCTAAAAAAAAGTATATGAATAGTTTGAATGAAATTTGGCCTAAAGCCCAAGGATTTAAGCATGGCCAAGATGAAATACCACTCAATATAGTCATAAGATTTTTCAAAATCAATTTTTATGAACATAAATTTTTTATTAGATCTCCTAGCCTAGTCCATTCCTTCCCAAATCACAATGACATTATCTAATATATACCTACTTATGATGAATCTTATTTGCTCAGGGTGAATGATGTGCATAAATAGATTACACAATCAGAGTGCCAAATATTTAGAAATGATTTTGTAGGAAACATTCAAGAGGGTGATCAACCCCCAATTATAGATCAACATGGGATCCCCTTGTTTAGGTATGAATTTAATGTTTCTTTTATTTATATTCTTCCCTAGATAATGTTTGCAAAAGGATTCTTGATACACATGGTATAAGTTAGAACCCACAAGATCCTATAGGATTTTATAAAATTCATAGTAGAAACCACCAATGTCTAGGGTTTTACTATTCACCATATGAGCCACTACCTATTGTATATCATCCATAGTGAGGAGCCTATCACACACTACTTGTTGAATGGGATTGATTTTAAAAGACACCACTATGAGACACTACTGAAGGACTATGTCATGCTATATGGATACATTTGAGCTTTGAACACCTATTGATAATGGTTGATAAATGATTGAACAATATGTGGTGTCTCTACTAATCTCCTACCAGCATCACATATAGCTTGAATTGTATGCTTCAAGTTTTAGCTCCAAGCATTTGAAATAACTCTTTGGAGGCTTTGTCCCCTATCTTGAGCTAGTGAATTATGGTTTTGATTTAATCTCCTCATGCATTGTAATTATATATAAATCTGGATGCAATGTCATAAAGAAGAGACTCTACCTAAAAGATCTCATTGAAAGGATATTTTTCTAGGGATAAAGCCACATGGCTAAGCTCTGAGGAAATAGCATAGTAAGAGTGTCATCAAATTTTAGCAAGTTGGAAGCCATAGATTCTTAAAAAGTGAGAAATCCTTTTTATGGCACATTCTACTAGAGAATCCAAATAAAATCTTGGGTCAGTTGAGGATCCTAACTCCAAACTCTATGAATGTGAACCACAGTGCACCCATGCTTGAGCAAGGAGGTGTTGAGGAAGAATTGGTTTTTATGAACCTTTGGTTTCATGAACTACCATGTCACATGAAACTTAATGGGTGAGTGATCAAAAAGCCCAAAATCTAGTAGAGCCTACACCAAAGGAGAAAAACCATTATCAAAGGAAAAATACAATTGAGTAGACATCAGTGCTTGATTTAGGCACTTTAGAATCTAAGTAGGGCCATTCTTGAGATTGCTCTAGGTGTATCACATTCCATTTTCAAGCCAAAAAATCAAATTTGGGTCATAAAATCCCCATTTAGTGCATATATAATATGATGCCTCCCTTTTGCCAACTGCCTAACGTATTGGTAGGTGGCTCACTTTATCTTTGGGAGAAGTGACCATACTAAGGTCACCATAAATGACCCAATGATAATTGGGGAGATCATTCATGATCCATAATCATAAATGAGTATGCTCAATGGTATCATTCAAAGCATAAATATAAATAAATCTAAAACAATGGCTTTCAATGTTGAAAATGGCCTGAACTAATTTTTTGGTGGGGTCCACTCCATATTACACTAAGTGTGGCCACCACTTTGAAGAAATAAATGTGATCACACCACCATATCCTACCTCATGATTAATATGATGAATGATACTATCATGCCAGATGGAATTACTGATTGTTATCAATAAAATATCCACCACCTTCACTTCTTCCAGACAAATAATGTCCATCTTTGGAAACTTCCTTATGAAATCACATACAACAAACTTCTGTTTTGGGTTTTTAAGACCCTAAACATTCCATGAAAATAAATTCATAAATTATGGGTGTTGAGAGACATATCCTTAGAGTCTTGGCCTTCTAAGGCATCATAGTGATTCTCTAAAAATTTCCCATTATTGGAATCTGAAAAAATATCTAGTTATTCTTGCTTCCTCACAAACATATTCAACCTGATACTCTCCTTCCTCTGACTGTTTACACCTCCTAGAATGCTTGGGAGAGTATTTAGGTTTAACCCACTGAGTGAGAATTGGTAGAGAGGCTAGATGCGAGTCTAAATGACTGGAAGAATTGGGCAAAGAAACTCTTGGACGATGAGATAGAACATTGAATGCAAGAGGGGTGTTGTAGACCCTAAGTTTTTCTATTACTTTTGGAGCTTCAGCCTGAGAAGGTTATTTATTAGTAGGACTCTAGTCTTTTAGGCCATTACTTTTTGATGGCTTGCATCCTTTATGATTTCCTACATTTGATCTTGTGACTTTAATGTGGTTGTTCTTATTCCCTACTGTAGTCCATCCATCCTCAGCTAGTTTTTTTATAGCTTCTAGAGAGGGCTTAGGAGGAGAGGATGAGTGATTGGGAATATTACTATTGGATAATTGAAGGGAACAATCCAAAATTTAATGGTTAGTAGCTTGGCAACAAAAGCAAGTATTGGTCAAATTGATATACAAAACCTGTTGGGAGTGTCTCACATCCCCAACTTGAATCTCTATGAACTCTTTAAGGTCTCAGGAAAGGTCTACCTCCACACAAACCTACTTTTGTATCCTAGTAGATTAGAACTTATTTTGTTTATGAAAAACAACCCAACCTATAGAATAATCAATTTGGTGAATAAAATGCCAATAGGGCAAAGGGAGACCTAGAAATTCTACCCAAACTAGGACCTTTATAGTAGTGTGCTTGAAGACTACAAAGTATTTTGTCTAAGGGGAAAGAACCATGAACGAGTTCCTAACATACCATGTGGCTAACTTATGGAGGATACCTCTTACATGAGAAGGGTAAAAAAAATGAAACAAAAAAATCTCTTGGTCATATTCTAGACGATCTCAAGGTTTATGCCATGAGCAGCCCAGTGGGCTTGAACATGGGATCCAAGAATACTTTTAGAGGGAATTTGGCCCATAAAATAACCTATGAAATAGAACTAATTTATCCATTGACAAGAAAAGTTAACTTATGGAATGGGTAAAATAATATCAGGTTTCAAAGAGTTACCTTATGGTAGACCTTTGGTATGAATTTCCTTGGTCATTTATAGGGCCATTGCTTGATGATCAGTTGTTCTCCTCTGCAACTAAATTAGCCAAGAGAAAATGAGGATAATTCATTAAATAGGCTAGGCTTTCTTAAAGGCAAGAAAACCTAAAAGTAAAAAAATTATAGTCCCATAGGAAACCTAACAAGGGTTACATTATGTAGACAAGTTGGATTAACATAAAATCAAGGGTCGACTCAGTGACGTGCATGGAGGAAATTGTAACAGAGTAAAAATATTTTTCCTTCCTCACTCAAAACCTTGATTCATTCTTTTTTTATATAATAAGTCCCCCATAATTTGGATCTCGCATACAAGTGATAATGCATCCATTAAAATTAAGGGTTTCAATTTGATGACCAAATGACATAAGGACATAGACAACATCCTATTTAACATGACCTCTAATTACTATAATTATGAAACTAGATACTACTACAGATTTCATTTAGATAAATACCATACAAAAAAAATATGTCTGTATAGCTTTGATCTATCATAGACTATAACAAAAAACTATAATAACCAATCACCTAAAATAGAAAATACACTCATTAATGAAAGACATAATATTAATAAATTGAATTTTGACTCAACCTAAAAAAATCTTAAAGAAAATATAAATCTATTATAAACCAAGACTTAAATGATAATCAAAAGTTTACTATTCAAAACAACTAGTGACATACCTGCATAGGTGTACGATGTACATGGATATTTCAAGGTATTAGAATAATATATAATCACTAGATGGTACATAAATATATTTGGACCTATGTGGAACTATGTGAGACTACACAATGATCACTTTTCACATTAAATTTATCCCCACAACACAACTGATGCTATAGAGTTTATAGTTGAATGCATATATACGTTGTCGAGGTAGGTGACAAACTAGAATGCACTGAGTTTAGATTATTAAAAAAACATCTTTTATAGATCATCAACATAATACATAGAGACAACATGAAATTAATTAAGAGTGAAACAAAGGCAAAACATAATGGTTATAAGATAGATCTGATACACACATAATTCTAATTATAGATTTATGATGTAACCTATAATAAATGACTTTATTTTCTTCTACCCAAATTAATCTACCAAAGAAAATGATACACACAGGTCTACATGTGAACAATTATAGTAGAAAAAAATTGGTGAAGAACTATGAAAGTTGGAATCTAAAATCTCTTCACTTCCCTTGGTCAATGGACAATTGCGCTATCTTCTAAAAATGCCTCTACTTACATCAGGTTAAATTTACATAAAATACAAATCTAAACCAAACCAAAATTTCTAAATTAATTTGAAACTCCCATATAAAATAATATCTCTTTATTTGGGGAAACCGTAGCTTGAAATGGATCTTCCCCTTCAAAGATTTAATAGACCATTTTCCCACTCTAATAACACTGTTATAAAATGTACAAGCTTTATGTAAAGAGAGAGCTAAAAACATAGAGAGATTTACTTCCTTACACAATAATATTCTCTATTACAAAGTATTTAATCTGTCTGATAAAATACATACATACATACATATATATATATATATATATATATATATATATATATATATATATATATACATATATATATATATATATATATATATATACATATATATATATATATATATATACATATATATATATATATATATATATATAGGAAATGTATTTACTATAGATAGGGATATTCTAATATCTACTAAATATCTCACCACCTAACTATAAACTAATCATAATATATTATTTGATATTAACAATATATATGATCAACCCACTAACCAATAATAATCATATTAACCATATGTTAAATAAAAAATAGTAAATAGTAATTTACCCAATATAAATATTAATTCTCAACATCCTTTCTCACTGTCATTGAAGATGAATACAATTTTTCTAATGCCATGTTTTAGATTGATATCTTTTGTCTTGCTTTTGGATCTTCTATCCAATGGTGTAAAACCCAATACTAGAAAAAAAATTCCCTCCACCTCCTTGGATGACTTTCTATGAGTGGAAATTACTCCATCACGATGAAAGTTTTAATTTTTTGGGTATCCCTTTTGCTTTCCATGCCTCCCCCTCTAGAATTTGTAAATTTGTGGAAAGGAAGTTATTTTATTAGATCACCAAACCCTTATCAATGGATAGTAAATTCCAATTTTTCTCTAAAATACTTACAACCACCCATGTGTATTATTCTTCTTGTTGGGTGCTTTCCCTGAAAATTGGTCCAAATAATTGAACAATTGCTTAGAGATTTCATTTTAGCTAACCCATCCACTCACAAAGGTTTCCTTAAATTAGATTAGGAATATTTTTGACTTCCCCAGGGGGTGGGTGGTATATGATTGATAGATGCCTCTTGTCAAGGTTTGGTTCTCTATGTCAAGTGGATTATCCATGCCATTGAATGAAAATAAGCTTTGAAGGTGATCATCAATAATTATATTTCTCAAGGATCCCCTTATAGATGTGCAACATGGAATGGTACTGGTGTTGACAACATCCTTACTCTTGTTTCCCTTGTGAATTTTTTGGGATCCTTTGTGATAAAAACTATTTTGAAATCTTGGAAAAAATTCAAACCTTGGCTATTATGGAATGAATTTGGGTTTAGAGATGATATCAACCAGCACTCTATATGGTGGTCCACTATCATTAAATTTCATGGAGTTTTTCTTGCATAGGTACCTTGGAATCATGCCCTTCAATTATTTTTAAGGAGAATTCATATTGTGTAAGACTTATTTCATAAAAAAACTCAATTTTGGATTCCTTGGGATGAATTATTCAATACAAACTTTCCTTTGCATACAAAGAATATAATAAATATATTGTGGAAGTTGTTCTGACAGAACTACTTCAAAAAATCACAGTCAATTCTTCTAGCCATTGGTGGAAAGATTAGAAATGGTATGTTGACACCCCTTTCTATAATTACACTACTTGAAAAGGTTATAAATGGATTTTTTCACATCTACTTATGGTTGATAAGCTGAATGGTTATTGGAATATTCAAACCTCCTTTACAATTTGGGGGAGAAGTTTATAAACCTTTTGGTCTAGATGTGTTGAACCTAATTTGGCTCAATTTGCCTAGTGTTTGCTTCATCAAGGCCTTCTTATATCATAAATCTAATTTAATTAGGGGTTGAGTATCCTTGATGCACATTTTGTAAACATCTAGATACTATCATTTACCTTTTATGGATTTTACCTAAGGCCCAAAGCACTAGGATTTGGATACATGATTTTTTAGGACTTGTTTCATCCAAATCCTTTCAGTTGGTTTCACACACTCTCACGTGATAGTAGACAAATGTATCCTCAATTCACCCAAGTCTAGCATGATTTTATAGTGGAAATTCTATTTTAGATATGGAAAAAATTGAATTTTGATTTATTCTCGAATGTTTCTACTAACATTCACTTTTCTATATATAATGAGGTTATGGTTACTTATAATTTGCTTCTATAGATACCCATGTAAACTAAAAAATTAGATATGGATTTGGATGACCTAAATTGGTTACTTCACCACTGGGGTGATTTCCCCTACAATTTTTATTAGGTGTCACCCTTCATTCCTTAGAACACACCACCAAGAGGTGGTAGTGGCCTTCCTCAAGGAGGTCCTCATCATAACCAATCTTGTTAGCATTCTCACAACTATGCTACTAATATTTACAATGGCACCATTATCTTCCCATGGCTGAGCATGGAGGTTGAGGGTCTCCATCTCCTTATCTTATGTAGGTTTAGGGGTGGGGATATTTGCCTTCTATGGACCAATATAGATGGATTGATCCATCTAGGAGTTTTTTCGGTGGCATGCAACCATTGCTAGATAAAGGATTTTCTAGGCTCAATTTGGAAAATTCACCACATCACTCTATCCAAGATAATGAGGTGAAAGAAGAAGGTGACCAACGGGCCTTTGATTCTAGATGGGAACATGTTGTTTAAGGGAAATATATTTTAGGCTTTAGTTGGGGTGCTCCTCCTAATCACAATCCCTCCTCTATTGGTATCTTTTCTATTACTATTTAATTATATTTTTTGATGTATTAAAGATTTTATAGGCTTGTCTAGTTTATTTCTATGTTTTTTGGATTTAGCCTCACTTGTGTTTCCTAGGCAAGGCTTGGTGTGTCATTGTGGCATGATCTCTTACCATCAACTTTATTGTGAATAATCTTATAAATATTGATATATTTATATTAATAATATACACTCTATTTCATGAAAAAAAAAGTATCCAAATGTGTTGTAGGTAGTGATATACCATATTTAAAGAGATAATCAAATATTTTATTGTTGTTTTATTTTACTTTAAAAAAATCACAAATAAAGAATGCTTCATGATTGTTTCCTTTTCATATTTACTTGAAGATTGTAGGACTTAAAAAGTGATATTTGGAAAACAAAATATATTTGAGAGAAACACCACTTGTCAATCATTAAAAATATCATGCATTCAATATTATTATTGGATATATTTTTAAAAGATTAAAATATCAGGTTAGCTAAATGTTTTCCCTAAGTATATAGATGATGATTATCTGAGTATAGTTAAAATATTATTATATAGTTATTAATTATGATTATTAATATGTAAATAAGGTTACTATAATAATGAGATATTACTTTTTATAATATTTTATTATTATTTTAATTTAATATTTAATATTATAATTTAAAAATAATTAGATTACACAACATAAGAATTAAAATAAATTATGTTTTTACTGTTTAAATTCTTAAAATAAAAGTTTGACATATTATATATGTAAATAATTTTAGTTTAGATGCATCATTTCATATTCTCCAGATACTTTAATAGTTGTTCATACTTATGCCAAGAGGTATTCAGGTTGGTGGTGGGTTATAATGTAGTCAATGTGTTCACTTTTAATTTCATCCTTAAATTTGACATCCATTTGATTGTTAGTTTAAAGTAAATCTATTTTAATTAAAAAAATTAATTGGAATTATCATAAATTATTAACTATTTTTTAAATATAATTTTATGAAAAAAAATATTATAAGTTAGAAATTGACTGAAATTATTATACTATATTAAATTTCATTAAAAATATAATTCTATGAGTGTAAAATATTAAAAGTTAAGAACTAAACACACACACACACACACACACACACACACACACACACACACACACACACACACACACACACACACACACACACACACACACACACACACACACATTATTTTAGAGCACCCTCTAATGTCACATATTAATTATAATTGTAACTTCCTTGGCATGTTAAGATTGTAAACTTATAATTCTATAAACTTATAATATTATACCATTATGATTATCCATAATACATGTAGACATTGTTATCACCCAAATTAGCACCCTTGGAAGGTAGTTCAAGCCTAGAAAATTTGGAATAACATGGAGTCAATCTTAGAATATGGGTGGCATAATGTTGGATTAAATCTCTATGTTAAATGGGCTATCTCCCCTTGATGTATTACTTAGGCTCATAAAATACTCTATCAATTTGTTTGGAAAAGAGAGAGAACCCTACTCTAATGGAGGTGATTCATCAAATTTATTGACCACTACCAACCAAATACATGTGAACTTCAATGAAGATACTAACTTGAAACAAACATTACTCAAAATCCACCTCTCTACATCAACACTTCATTGTGGAGGTAGTGAAAGATGTTTATATTAGGAGGACTAGTCAAGAGGTCATATGATGAAACTAATGAAAAGACAACTCACTCAACCTTCAAACCTCACTTATACACTTCAAAAGACCTAGAAAAAGGATTTCAAACTGAATATGAATGCTAGATAAGGACAACATGCAAATGACGCAAAGTGAATCACTTGAAAAGATCAAATAGTCACACACACACATTGAAAATAGTCAAAGGAGAAGGTAAAACTAGAAATTTATCATTGATCATAGGCTTGAAAATTGATATGGATTCTCCATACATAGGTGGAGAATACAAACATAGCCTATAAAGTTTGAATTTATAGGAAAGTGAGAGAGAAGAAGAGAGAAGGGCATAAGAGAGAGAGAGAGAGAGTGATTAGTGTAAAAAATATAGGTACAATAAGAAATAAGTTTGAAAGAAATATATCAGGTCTCTAAGGATAAGTGTTGATATCCTGAGGATGCTCTTCTCCTCCAAGTGGCATGGGAGTTTCAAAACTTATTTTGACACCTTATCTTGCCCTTGAAAACAACCCCTTCTCTTGGTTTGTAATGGAAAAATGACACTTTTGACCACCAAGCCATGTTGAATTGATATATTTATCTAATATTGACACCTTTAGTCTTTCTATGAGCTCTCTAAATTGACATCTCAATGGTAATCATCAATTAACTCTCTAGGTGTCTTGAAACCTCCTTAGTCTCACTAGGCCTTCCTTACTTGCAAGTGTCAAATATTGATTTTGCCTTCATAAATATAATTATTATCCATGAATGGAATATTAAAATAATATTATACCTTAAAAAAATAATTTGGATGTCTCAAACTCTCTCTAAGGCTTCAACTTACACCAAAATCTCTCGCTTGGCCTCATTTCCTTGTAACCCTAAAAATGTGCAAACCTCCTTATGTAGAAGAATGTATGGCGGATATTATAAAATTAAATGAATTTTTGAGGACCCAGTATCCCATTAAATCTCCATGTCAAATTCTAGGACCTAAATCTTAGTGGAGGTACACTTATCAATGCATTTTCTCTCTCTAATTAGTTCTCCAATAGACCTCTAGGTTTAGAAATTGAGTTTTGGTTCAAAATGAATCCCACACATGTGAAACCTAATTTAAGTTTGTGATTAACTTTTAGGACCATTTTTTCATTCTTCATAACAAAATTTGGCTTCTGTAACCTTTTATAGGTAGGCAAACCAAGAAATGGCCAAAAAACTAGCCCTTTCTCAAACCTATTTTAGACTGTCCTTAAAAACTAGACTTTTTTGATCATTTAAAAAATGATTTGTACATATTTTTGGAATTTTTGAGGTATATTACAACCCAAATCTTCTCTATTTATGTTTTTCATCATTCCATGGTCTTTTATACCCTATTTTAGGCTCAAAATCTCACAAAATTAAAGCATTTATTGAATTTGTACATGTGAAGGTAAAAAAAATGTCATGGTATGGAAATTATTGGAGTGATAAATTATTTTCATATGTTTTAAAGGTAATTTAAATTCATTTAATTTTCTTGTGAGATCAATCTCTCTCAACTAGTTAAAATCAGTCTTCTAGGTAGCCTACAAGTGCCTTGCACTCTTAGTAATGACTCATAAAGGAGAGGATACTAAATTGAGAACTAACCCATGAATTTCTAAGGGAATATAAAATTATAATAACCCCAAATATATTTGGACACCATGTATCTTCTCTTGAGATATCTAAGCAAAATTTGGTTGCCTCTCATGTTGGCAGACTATGACTATGAGGTTAAGAGAGAAATACAAGCCTGAAGGTGGTGTTTTACATTTGGTTTTGAGTTAATAATGACATAAATAGGTCTATATAACCCATAATGAAAATTTTATACATTCATATCCACCATTTTATTCCATATTCATACTATGTCTTTCATTTGCTCATGCCTAGGGTTTATGATCATAACACTACAAGAGACCTTAACTGACTATGTTAACCTATTTCCCCTTTATTTAGTGAGTTAGAACTCATGGAATCACCTTATAAGATATTATTAATCTTAATTATTCTTATCACCTTCAAACCCTCTTTCAAAACATGAAAATTTATACAATCTTCATACAAAGGCATCTAGAACATCATTAGACCTCTTAGCTGAGTTCATAAGAGATTCTTTATTTTGAATGGTTTCTTCAAACACCTATGTCTATTATTAAAAAATTTAATGAGGGTATTAATAATATATTTATATATATATATATATATATATATATATATATATATATATATATATATATATATATATATATATATATATATATATATATATATATATATATATATATATATATATATAATCATTTCATACATTTCCCTCAACACACAACTCTTCACCATTGAACACATAGGCCTGTGTGAGGAGGTTAAGGCTTACCAAGCCTAAGCATATTTTTTAGCCTTGAAGTTGATTTCATTAACCTTGAGGCTCATGTAAGATAATTATAACACCATATGATCATTTAAAAGTGTTTTTTTTCTCAATCAAATCTCATTTTACCCTTCAAACGAATGAGACATCTTCTTGTAAGCAAGTAGGCCTGTATAGGCACTTGACTATGTGTAGATACAATAAGACATATGCATATGCTCTTAGAAGAAAATGTTCTCCACTTTATTATATTTAAAATTTAAATACCTAAAATTAATTATGTTTACATTTCACCCTCTTATAATATTTTAAAAATTACGTAAGTCCCTCAAACAGTCTTGTAGGTGCCTATATGAGACTTAATGCTCTCTTGACTATATCCTTTGCATGTTGCTTTAGATCATAGTACCCATTTGATCAAACTCTTCATATTTAGGAAATATTTTCTCCTTGTTTTATAGCTTATTATCAATACCTTTATACATGCCAATGGTTATAATCAACCTTCATGGTATTGGCTTGGTACACAATCCACTTCCAATGTTTATCCTTCTCATGACTAACTACCTATGACTCTCATCATAGGTTTATATTGACATTTGATTGATATAAATAATGTTATAAGCTGAGTTATATTATTAAACATATATAAATACCCTTAAATATCTTTCTTTGTCTCCACATGAAACACCAAAGCATGTTTTCAAACTCTTGGCAGGCAATCTTGTATAGGCCTGAGTAGTCTCTCTTCTTAAGTCTAATTCCTTACCAAGACTTGAGGATGATTCACATGGGTAAGTACATGTGTTTTGATAGTATAATATGTATGTCATGAATTTACTATATATTTTTAATGCTCAGTGGTGAATAAAACATCAACAACTATATTGAAAGATTTTTCCTTATCTTGTAGACCTGTAGGTTGTCCTCTAGGCTAAAATATTCATTGATTCAATTGTGTCTCTATGCATTGAATTAGTAAGTTATAAGATTAGGAAAAAAAAGAATAATTTTTTTAAAAACCTCTTCATTAATTTAATGGTATCTAACCATATTGAATACCACATATGACCTTGACAGTGCTTTCTTGAACTCACACAGTCTTACCTAGCCAACACAGTCCACTTTGAGTTTCCAAATTGGTTAAGGTTTTGAACAACTAGTTTAAAGTCATAAATGGATTTAAGATAATAAAATTACATTGGGATATGTATTCAAAAGGTGATGTACTCTTTCTACTAAGACCATTTATTTCCAATAATGATATATATGTCTATAGACCTATAGGTTCACACCACTTCCTCTTGACATTAGCTTTAAACAACACTATAACCATTTGAATCCAGTATTATCACATATAATTACTTATTAAAAATTATCTTATGGCCAAAAATATATTCTACCTTCTTTCAATAACCATAAAAAATGAATACACACTCATATTTGATATGGTATCTTCTATGGTTGCCTTTTCAAATAATTCAACAATACATGCATAGTTATATGTTATCTTTGTATATAAATTATTGGATAATGTATAAATAATGATAAGGTGTTTTTAATGAATATTAAATAACATAAAATACATCATTCTTTCATTCTATGTACCTCACACATATCTGTAAATAAAACTGCCACATGCAAACTAACAAAATAAGAACATTTGTCAATGAACTCATCATGAACATGAGGGGAACTAAGAGAAATGGTGTTATATAGGTGAATGTTTTTTAAATATAAAATTTTAATCATTATCAAACATTTATCATATCCCAAAACTGTTGGAGAAGATAAAAACCTAAGCTAGTGGGGATTTCAAGTAGTTTTTGACCCCTTAGGATATTAACAATTATTCATAAAGGAGAGGGGATGGATCTATAAACCAATGAAGAAAGTTTTAATATTAATAATATCCCCTCCTTTTAAAAAAATATCATACCCTAACTCTCTCTCTCCTAGTCATACCATCCACATGAAATTTGACTTTGTAAGCTTGTGAAGAGAGAGATGGAGAAAAGGAAGAAAATTTTGAAATATTGAGACCTATACCTGAAATAAAAAAAATTATTTTACATTTTTAAGTTTAAAAGACACCTATAAAACATTTTTAATTGAATATGGGTTCATTAAGTCCATACACATTCTTTAAAACTATCTCTTAAGAATTGAAATGCAAGAATTTGACCGCTTTATGACTTGTAACTATCATATACATGGTAGAAATCTATTTTACAATCTTGTAAAAGTGTAACATATGGAAAATTGTATTTTATCATATTTGATACATGTTGGAGTTAGTTAAAAACATCTTTTTCTTCATACAACTTTACCTTAAAGTTTGCAAAAGAACCTTAACTTCTCCAAACTAACATGAAATGTTTATATAAGTTGATGAAGGCATGAAATGACTTTGAGGTATACCTAATAACCTATGACACCTCTTATACCCACCCTTTTCCTTACCATGACATGACTAGGCTAGTATAATACTAAGATAGAACATTACTTTAATCTTATCAAATAAACCTTAATATTTTCTAACAAGGTTTTATAAAGACTTTTATAAGACCACATAGGACATGATAAGGCTTTGAACAAGGATATTAAAACATTAAAAGAAAATTTTTACCTATAGGGTTTGACATTGTGACCTTGGGGGTCAAAATTGATCAACAAATTGGTGATTCATAGGGGTAGTATGTATGCTATGCTAATTAAACTAGTAGCCTTGTCCTTCTATTGGGCATGAAGTCACATGCAATCAAACCTAGAACTGATCAAACTATGACCAATAGAAAAAAAATTGATTTGACCTCCAAACCAAAAAAAACCAAGAACAACACACACAAATAAAATAAATCAAGACACACACATGTGATATGTAAGCACTTATGGAACACAAAACACAACAAAGTAACTAATATATACAATCGACCTAGAATTTTTATCTTCTTCCTAGATCAAAGGGGAAGATTATGAAGTACTTTTCTCTATGAGGTAAATAATAACATGAGGCAAGCTACCCATCGAACCTTTATTTTGTTGAATTCACTTCCTTCTTACTTGCCAATCCTCTTAGCATGATCTCAAGTGAAGTAATAGCATAAAACCAGTCACCTATAAAGATGAAATCATCATGTAGCTCAAGATTCTTCTCATATTTCTTGTCATCTACAACATTATCCAAAAATGCTCCATTTAGGAATTGTCCTTGGGTCTATGTGGCATCTTTACTGAACTCATGTTTCTTATTTTCTTTTACAATCTCATAAAGCTCTTCAAAGAGTTTTGCATACTCAATCCAGGTTACATCATGGTCCTCAATTGATGGATCTTGGCCAATCTTCTCATAAGCATGATTTATAATAGGAAGTGTGCCTTTAAAAATGGCTTAGACCTCTTAAGGGAACTTAAGATACTACTTCCAATCATATCTTGACTCTTCTCTTTGATAAATATGAATTAGGCTAACCTGAATAGCATCTTAATCCTTATCCTTAAGAACTATGGGGTTGTCAAGAGTCTCCAAACTCTCTATGCAGTCACGATGGGATCGAGAAATAACTTCAAGTTAAAATGATTGTTCATTTGGAACCATTTCAAATTCATTCAAAACCTCAGCTTTTTAGTTTAGAGGAGCTTTAACATTAAGACTAGCTAGAACCTCAACAAGGTTAGAAGTAATTAGATCTCCTTCTTGAATCATACTATCAAGATCATCTTGTTGAATCTCATATTTGAAAATTGAATTGCCTTTTTCTTACCCAAGAGGAGTATCAATGGTGAATTAATCATCATATACACTTAAATTATCTTCATCACACTCTCCTTTAATTCTCACTTATAGTTGCAACTTCTTCCTCTATCTTCCATAGAACAATTTCCTTTTCAAGAAGGAATATGGTGGGAGTGTGATGGGTATGCTCATGAGTTTGAGAGGAAGTATGAGGTATGCTTGGTGGCTTAAGAATTGGCTTGGGAATTAAGGTAACATTAGTGTAACATGAAACCTTGAGGATGGTGGATTCTTGTAAGAATGATTGAGGAGAAAACAAGTTTAGTTGGGCTATGGATGTTTCATTCTCCTCAATATGAACCTCATCCTTCTCATAACGTTATTGAGGTTCTTCAACAACTGCAACTTTATCTTCAATCTTCTCAACTAGGATCTTCATCTTGTCTTGAATACTTTTTTGAATAGACCTCTAGTATGGAAAAGATTTGGGTTCTTAAGGAGAGGGAAATGGGGTTTGAATAGGATCAATGTTTTATTTAACTTTAATATCTTTATCTTGGATCTCTTCTTCTTGTTTCTCCTAAGACTTAAATACTTTGTTCCAAGTTAAAAATTTGAAAATAGTAGGTTCTCTTGGAGATTGAGTTAGATCTCTTGGAGGTTATATTTTATGATGGTCAATGGTTTCATGAGGATAAGGAGAAAAATAAAGATGATATGGAGTACAAGAGGGCTCTTAAAGAGGGATGGGAGAGGCTTGCATAAAATATGGAGCATAATAAGACTGATAAATATTACAAGAGGGTTATTGAAACACTTGATAAAACTCGTGTTTTTTTATTTCCCAAATCTCCATCATATGTAATACCAATGTACACAACTCATTTATCACTAATGGATCATTAGATATAGCCTGAAACTACCCAATCACTTCCTCATATTGAGAAGTTGAACAAAATCATTTTGCACATTCTAGTACCTTATTCTCCATCTTATCCTTTTCATCTTCAAAATAAGGTTGTTCATATGAATTATCATAACCATATGGGGAAGGTGTAGGCTGATTGGAAGACTGGTATCACTCACAGGGAGGATAATAATGATGATCTTGGTAGTAAGGTGGATAACAAGATTGTCAAACAAGCCTACTGAGGTATATAGTTGGAGTCACATGAAGGGAAAGTGGGGCAGTCATAAGACTAATATGGTTCATGATAAGGCTAATAAAGATCATGACAAGGCTAGTATGGCTCATTATAAGACTAGTAAGGACTATGTTGAGGTTGATAGGGAGTGTTATATGACTGATATGCCTCATATACTTGCATGAATTTTAAATTCACTTAAAAATCAACAATAAAAACTTCATCAAGATAATGAATTGAAAGCACAACTTACTTTGAGTAAGTGACTGGGTTGATAGAACTAGTTGATTGAGCACATAATCACCATTGATGTTTTGAATTCCTCCAAAGGTTGATATGTAGAATAACAACACCAATAATCCTTCCACTAATTTGGACCTTAGTCCCACCAGGCATACTAGAACTATAATCACTAATATTTTCACCATTAGAAGGTAGTTCAAGCATACAAAATTTGGAATAATATGGAGATAATCCTAGGTTTTGGGTGGCCTAATGTTGGATTGAATGTCTAGGTTAAATGGGCTTGTTCCCCTTGATTTATCACTTTAGGTCACAAAATAATCTATCATCTTATTTAGAAAAGATAAAAAACCCTACTCTAATGGAGGTGATGCACCAAATTGATTGACCACTACCAACCATCTGTATGTACACTTTAACCAAGATTCTAACCTGAAACAGACACTACTCCAAATCTACCTCTCTACATTAGTACTTCATTATGGAGGTATTTAAATATTTTTGGGTTATGAGGACTAGTCAAGAGGTCCTATTATGAAACTAATGAGAATATACTCACTCAAACTTCACACGTCACTTAGACACTTCACAAGACTTGCAGAAAGGATTTTAAATTGAATATTAGTGCTAAATAAGGACAACATGCCAAGTAAGTAAAGCTAATCACTTGAAAAGATAAACTCATCAAACACACATTAAAACCATTAAAAATATAAGGTAAAACCAAAATTTTATCATTGATCAAAGGATTTCAAATGAAGATGGATTCACCATACCTAGGTGGAGGATTCAAACATATCCTATCAAGGTTGAATTTATAGAAAAATGAGAGAGAAGAAAAAAGAAGGGCATAGGAGAGATAGGGTGATAAGTGTCCAAAAGAGAGTTAAAATAAGGATGGAATTTGAAATATCTATATTATGTCTCTAAGGACAAGTGTTGATCTCCTAGGAATGATCTTGTCCTCCAAGTGGTGTGGGAGTTTCAAACCTTATTTTGACACTTTGTCTTGCCCTTGAAAGCTGACCCTTCTCTTAGTTTTTGATTGACAAATGAAACTCTTAACAATCAAGTAATTTTGAAATGATATCTTTCTATGATATTGACACCTTCCATATTCTTACGATCTCTCTAAGCTGACATCTGAGTGGTAATCATCAAACAACTCTCTAGGTGTCTTGAAACCTCTTTGGTCTCACTAGGCCTTCCTTGCTTGCAAGTGTCAAATCTTGAGTTTTCCTTCATAAATAAAATTATTATACATGAATGGAATATTAACATCATATTAGACCTTAAAAAACTCATTTAGATGTCTCAAACTCTCTCTAAGGCTTCAATTTGCACCAAAATCTCTCACTTGGCCTCATTTCCTTTTAGCCTTGAAAACGTGCAAGCCTCATTGTGTATAATAATGTAAGAAGGATATTGGAAAATTAAAGATATTTTTAGGACCTAGAATCCCATTACAAATCCATGTAAAATTTTAAGACTCAACTCTAATTAGAAGTACACATATCAACCCATTTTCTCTCTCAAATTAGGTCTCCATTAGCCATTTAGGCCCGAAAACTAAGTTTTTGCTTGAAATGACTCATACACATGTGAAAACTCTATTAAGTTTGATATTAAATTTTATGACCTTGTTATCATTCTTCATACAAAATTTGGGATTTTAAAACCTTGTTTAGGTAGGCAAACCAAGAAATGGCCAAAAAACTAGCCCTTTCTCAACCTGATCGCCCTTAATTATATGTACATATTTTTGTATGTATATATTTATAATACCAACCAAATCATCTCTCCTAATGGTTTTCATCAGTCTATGGTATTTTATACCTTATTTTAGGCTCAAAATATCATAAAAGTACAACATTTATTAAATGCGTACATGTGTAGGTACAATAAAATGACATGGTAGGGAAATAATTAGAGTTGTAAATGATTTTAAGGTATTTTAAAGGTAATTTAAATTAATTTCATATGCTCAATAAATTAATATCTCTCAATTGGTTAAAATAGGTGTCCTAGGCAGCCTACAAGTGTCTTGCATTCTTAGCAATGATTCATAAAGGAGAGGATAATAAATTGAGAAATAATGCCTAAATTTTTGAGGTAATATACCATAATAATCACCAATAAGATATTTTGACACCATTTATATTCTCATAATTTATCGAAGCAAAATTTGGTAGCCTCTCATGTTGGCAATCTGTGATTATGAGGTGGAGAGACAAATACAAGCCTGAAGGTGGTGTTTTAAGTTTGGTTTTGAGTTGATAATGACCTCAATATGTCTAGAACATCAATTATCACCATTTTAAACATTAATATTAATAATTTTACTCCAAAATCCTACTGTATCTTTCATTTTCCCATGCCCAAGTTTTATGAGCCTAATGCTACAAGAGACCCTAGCTGACCGTGTTAGCCTATTTTTCCCTTATTCAATGAATTATAACTCATGTAATATTATTATAAGATATTATTAATCCTAATAAAACTTCTCACCTTCAAAATTTATTTTAAAACATGCAACTTTATACAATCTTCATGTATAGGTCTCTAGAACATCCTTAGACCTCATGACTGAGTTCATAAGAGATTTTCTATTTTGAATGGTTTATTGAAACACCTATGTATATTATTAATAAATTTATTGAGGGTATTAATAATATATATTTATATGTATCATAAAAAATCATTTCAAACATTTATCTCAACACATAAATCTTCACCATTGAATACATAGGCCTCTGTGAGGAAGATAAGGCTTACCAAGCCTAGACAAATTTTTCAACCTTGAATTTGCTTTCATTAACCTTAAGGTTCATGTAATATTAGGATAACACTATAGGATAATTTAAAATATTTTTTATTCTCCATTAGAACTCATCTTACCCTTCAAACTAATGAGACATCTTCATGTATGTAGGTATGCCTGTATGAGAACTTGACTGTGTGTAAATGCAATAAGACATCTGTATATGATCTTAGAAAAAAAATTATTTAATTTTATCATATTGGAGAGTTAAATACCTAAAATTAACTATGTTTACATTTCACCCTCTTATAATATTTTAAACCCCACTTAAGTCACTCAAAAATTCTTGTAAGTGCGTATATGAGACATAATGTTATATTGATTGTATCTTTTGCATGTCACTCTACCTTATAATACCCATTTGATCAACCTATAAATTGTATGCAATGTTTTAAAAAAAAATTATAACTTTTTCTCAACACCTTTATACATTCCAATGGATTTGATTAATCTTCTTGGTATTGGCTTGGTACACAATCCACTTCCAACGTCTATCCTTCTCATGACTAACTGCCTATGACTCTCATCACAGGTTTGTATTGGAATTTGAGTGATATGACCACTATTAGAGGATAATTTATATTATAAAAATTATCTATATACCCTTCAATACCTCTCTTGATCTCCACATGGAGCACTAAATCATGTTTTCAAACTCTTGGTAGGTAGTCTTATACAAGCCCAAGTAGTCTCTCTTCTTAAGTCTAATTCCTTGCCAAGACTTGAGGATGCTTCACATGGGTAAGTACATGTGGTTGGATAGTAAAATATGTAGGGAGTAAAATTACTAGATCTTATGAATGCTCAACAGTTAATAAAACATAAACAACTATATGGAAAGCATTATCATTATCTTGTAGGCCTATAGGCAGTCTTATACACTAAAATATTCATTCGTTCAATTGTGTCTCTATGTATTGAATTAGTCCTTTATAGCATTAGGGACAAAATGAATAATTTTAAAAAAAACCTATTTATTCCTTTTATGATCTCCAACCATCTTGAAAACCTCATATGACCTTCACAATCCTTTCTTGAACTCACATAGTCTTAACTAGCCAACACAATCCACTTTGAATTGCTAAATAGGCTGATGGTCTCAACAACTAGGTTCAAGTGCTTTAGGGATTTAATATAATAAAATTACATTGGGATATGTATTCAAAATTTCATTTAATCTTTTTACTAAGACAATTTATTTCCAATAATTACCTACAAGTCTGTAGACTTATAGGTTCACACCACCTCCTCTTGACATTGGCTTGAAATAACAATAGAACCCTTTGAATCCAATATTATCACTTTCATTAAATTATTAATAATGTTATTATGACCACTTGGAGATTATACCTTATTTCAATTACCATAAACAATGAAGACACACTCATGTTTGATAGGGTCTCTTTTATGGTTGCGTTTTTAAATAATTGAACAATGCATGCATAGTTATATGTTATCTTTGGAGCTCACTGATTGGATAATGTCTATATAATGATAATGGGATTTTCATGAATATTAAATTACTATGAACTACATCATTCTATTAATCTATGCACCTCACATAACTTTACAAACTGGACTGCCACACATAAACTAGCAAAATAAGAACATTTGTCAATGAACTCATCATGAGCATGAGGGAAACTGAGATAAAATGGTGTTATAGATGTGAAATAATTTTAAATAGACAATTTTAATCATTCTCATACAATCATATGATCCTATAACTATTGGAGAAGATAAAAAGCTGAGCTACTGGGGATTATAGGATTGTTTTTACCCCTTAGGCTCTTAACAATTATTCATAAAGGAAAAGGGATGGATATACAAAACAATGCCATAATTTTTAATATTAATAATACCCCTCCTCTATAAAAAATATCAAACCTTTACTCTCTCTCTCCTGCTCATACCATCCACATGAAATATGCCTTTGTAAGCTTGTGAAGAGAGCAATGGATATAATGAAGCAAAATTTGAAATTTTGAGACATATACCTACAATCCAAACATGGATTTGAATTTTGGGAGTTGAAAAGACACCTCTACAACATTTTCACTCAAATATGATTTCATTAAGTCTATACAATTACCTAAAAACTGCCTCATAAGCATTGAAATGCAAGAATTTGACCACTTTATGACTTGTAACTATCATATACACATTATAAACATATTTTTATATCTTTTAAAAGTTTAATGTACAAGCCATTGTCTTTGATCAAGTTTGACACACATTGGATTTAATTAAAAACATCTTTTTATTCATAAAACTTTACCTTAAAGTTTGCAAAAGAACCTTGACTTATCCAAACTAACATGAAATGTTTATACATGTTGATGAAGGCATGAAATAGTTTTGAGGTACACATAATAACCTATTAAACCTCTTGGAACCACCTTTTTCCTTACCATGATATGACTAGGTTATTACAAGACCAAGATAGAACATTACCTTAATTTTATCAAATAAACCTTAATTTTTGCTACTAAGGTTTTAAATTGACTATTATAAGACCTCATAGGACATGATAAAGCTTTGAAAAAGAATATCAAAACATGAAAGTAATTTTTTTACATATAGGATTTAACATTTTGACCTTGGGGGTCAAAATTGGTTAACAAACACTAAAATTAAAATTTAATGCTAGAAAATTTCACTTATGACCACTCCTTATGTAAACTTGACATATGCTCAATTGCATGGTTTCAAACTACTATTCCTTTAATTATATGGGGATACCCCTCTATTTTAAGACAAATATGACATAAATACTTATATTCCACACTCAAAGTAACCGAGCCTCCTTATTTAATTAATTCACACTTCTTTTTTAGTTGTCTCTATTCCTCAAATGAAATTGCTTCTTCAAGATAATTCTACAAGTAGGTCGTGTTTGAATTCACCAGTTTTGTAATCCTACTAATTAAAAAAAAATTGTCCAAATTTAAATTCATCTAAATGGGTGATTCTAAACATTTCTAAAGCTCAATTTGAGGAAATCTAAAAAATTGTAGTCTATAAGCACATTTTCTACTCATTTTCTCACTAGAGGGCAAAAGGATTCCACTATTACAAACATTAGATATTATGTAATTGCACACTAAGAGTAAAATACATATTTTTCCAAATTATTAGTCCACACAAACTAACAAGGTCATAAGTCATTGTTCCAAGCACATAATCACACTAGGATTGCACCAACATAAAGCATTTCATTAATATTATACACACACCATTGTAGCATGGGAGAAATACATATAGTTTGATCCCTCTTGGGAGTGTTGGTATGTATCTTGTCCTCAACACATGAGGATTTGAGATAAAAAACAACCCCATACCCTTGCATGTTTCCCCCATTTATAACATGTGTTCCCTCTTTTCATTGAGCTAAATTTTAGAGTGAATAAGAAAGCACATAGTGACTCTCATAGTGAATCAAATATATCTATGTATATACACATGATACACATGTGAAGGTGCACCTATCATAATTTAGATATATGGAAAAAAACTTAAATGGTGAAGCTACACCCTACAAATACCAATGTAGGTCAAGAAAGTCCAAACAACATAACCTTGGCATGGGATAATGCAGAGCCATGTTTCTGATTCCAAACAACCTCTCACAGTATTGTATTCAATTTCATAGTCACTTTAATTATCCTATAGACCTAGGTTCTAACTAAGTCATTTAATTCTTATTAATTTTAGCTTTTATCACATCTTTACACATAGTAAGCTGAAAATCAACCATGTGTATGCATTTTATATCTTAAGCATTCTGATTTACTTATTTTTTTATTAGATTAATACCATTTAATACTAATTTTGATAAAACATATTGGTGAACCCATTTATTGATTAATATTTTAAAACCATAACCATTAATGTTTATAGGGTTTCTCTCCTTTTTATTTTTATTAAATGTTGTATTATGATTTTTAGATTTAGAAAATTATTTTCTAACAATCTTTAAATTTTATATTCTACACATCTTTCCATCTAAGAAATGTGTGTGTGTGTGTGTGTGTGTGTGTGTGAGAGAGAGAGAGAGAGAGAGAGAGAGAGAGAGAGAGAGAGAGAGAGAGAGAGAGAGAGAGAGAGAGAGAGAGAGAGAGAGAGAGAGAGAGAGAGAGAGAGAGAGAGAGAGAGAGAGAGAGAGAGAGAGAGAGAGACTATGTATATACGCATGATACACATGTGAAGGTGCACCTATCATAGTTTAGATATATGGAAAAAAACTTAAATGGTGAAGCCACACCCTAAAAATACCAATGTAGGTCAAGAAAGTTCAAACAACATAACCTTGGCGTGGGATAATGCAGAGCCATGTTTCTAATTCCAAACAACCTCTCACAGTATTGTAGTCAATTTCATAGTCACTTTCATTATCTTATAGACCTAGGTTCTAACTAAGTCATTTAATTCTTTTTAATTTTACCTTTTAGCACATCTTTACATATAGTGAGTTGAAAATCAACCATGTGTATGCATTTTATATCTTAAGCATTATGATTTACTTAGTTATTTTTTTATTAGATTAATACCATTTAATAATTATTTTGATAAAACATATTGGTGAACCCATTTATTGATGAATATTTTTAAACCATAACCATTAATTTTTATAGGGTTTCTCTCCTTTTTATTTTTACTAAATGTTGTATTATGGTTTTTAGATTTAGGAAATTATTTTCTAACAATCTTTCAATTTTATATTCTACACATCTTTCCATCTAAGAAATGTGTGTGTGCTCTCTTGAATTTGAGAATTCTGATATTTTACATGATAAAAATATAATATAAATATTAATTAATAAGATTTTGTGATACTAACAAAAGAGAATTAAAAAGATATAATTTCAAGAATATAGATAAGTAAGATGATTTTTTAAATATTGTTAGATAATAAATAAATAAATAAAGAATTTAAAGGAAAATCATTTGATACATATATTTTATTGGGTCTTTAACTTTATTTACATCACTAATACACATTTTATACCAACATGTACTATGGAGACAATCAAATGGTTTCAATAGATCCCTATGTCAATCCCTGTTCAATCACTTTTTACACTACCTTTGGTTAGCACACATTCTATTCATAATGTGCAATCCTTTATGTAGAATATTTTAACTATATAAATAATGTGTTATATTTTGAACAATGTGATTCAAAACCTAATCATAAACTTGACTCAAAAACTCTACTACATACTCCATTGGATCAACATATTTTAACTTATCCTTTACCACCTGGTTTTGTGGCACCTAAAATTACATTGTATTATGGAAATGGTGACCCTAAGAAATATTTGTGAACATGTCATACAAAATGTTTGGACTATACCTCAAATTATAATGTTTTTGACCATGTTTTTTTCCCATGAATTTAAAATATTCTACTCTAATATGGTTTTATTATTTACCATATCAATTAGTTCAAGCATTCAATCCTTTGGAAAAAATTTCCTTGCACATTTTTCAATTGACATAAGTGAAAATATTTCGTATTATCATATTTATAATCTCAAATAATAATATAATGACCGTATCATATATTAAATATTAAATTATAAGTCCATGTTATCCAAAATGGTGAATCATATGGAAAATAAGTAATCTCAATACCTGTTCAAAAAGAGTTTGCTTCCACTTCTACATGGATCTATTATGTTTTAGAATAATTTACTGATTTATTTCACATAGATAAGGAAAGATTACTTATTTTGTAATTAATAAGATAAAATATGTAACCAACTTAGTTTCTACTTTTAATACCAAAAAGTCAAAGTAAGACAATGATGCAGGAGTATCCAAATATTCATGCAATCTTGTATCAACCAAAAATAGTGTGGTGTGTATTTGTGTTGTATTTTTTATATGTTTTTCATCCTTGGAATGATGAATATGATCATAATTAATATCCATAATCCTATAATTGAATAGAATCAAACACATCATATAAGCATTAGTTCTAGATAGTTAAATGGTTCCAAACAAGTTGGTTGAGTCTCTCAACATTCAGTATAATCTATAATTTCACTACATGTGTTGAAGGGAAAAAAAATTTGGGTTGTTATAAAATGATAATATTTAATAAGGATATTCCATAAATCAAATATTATTTCATGTGTATTCCTCTCGAAGAGTAGTTCAATTTTAAAAAAACAATCATCTCAATTTAAGTCCGTATGCTCAAGTTATGGCCTCTCGAAGTTGGTAGATTTTAAAAATGATGAAACCACCAGTCTACATATGGTGGTAGTTTCACAACCATTAGTGGTGGTTATAAAAAATTTATTGGTGTTTTTATAACCAAGAAATATTTTATCTTGCAAATAGGGGTAGTTACATCTTGAATGAACAACCCATAAAGATGAATGAATAGATCTGGGGAATTTATAAGGGAATAAGGAAGGTGAAGACACATGGGAGAAGGTAGAAAAGTGTGATAAAATATTATAATTGGGGAATAGGATTCAATTTTATAAGATAAAAATAAAGGGGTCATCCAATAAGGGATAAGGGAGAGTGTGAGAGAAACCAATCCATTGGAGACTATGTATGCAATTTCTTCTTCATGTTTATGTTTAAATAATCATGTCAAGGCATAAGTGTGTTTAAATAATCATTTTTATACAATTTATTAGGATGGTTTTTAATGATCTTGTATGATTCAATTATATATTGTGTAAGAGAAATCTACGAGAGTTTTTATAGGTTGTAAAATAGAATATTGTGCAGGTGAGAGTATGAGTTTTTTGATGGTGTGAGAGAAGTCCTAAAAGATGAGAGGAAGTGTGAGAGAATATTGTTTAATTATATTTTATGTTGTGAAATAGAATCCTACTTATTAAATAAGACATGACACATAAATGAAGAAGAGAACTAGAGGTAAAAGACTTGGTTGAGATGTTGAATGGAGTTCAAATAATATTGGACATGATGGAGGATGTAAAAAGTGAATATGTTATAGCTATAAGTGAAGAAGAATGAATTTTGGAGATGTTGATATACTTAAAATAAAAATTGGATGTCTTAGATAGAGGACCAAATAGAAGATAAAAGATACCAACAGAGGTCAAGATGAAGTAAAAATGTAATCCCACTAGTAATGTTATTTTGTTTTCTGGTAAAACTTTCCAAAATGAGATCATGAATTGGATAGTCAAGTTAGATATATTATTTGGAGAGGATAATATTGAATACCCCATTAGGTTGAAGGTTAAAAGCAAGATACTATTTGGAGTTATATCTGAGTATTAGAGAATTATCCAAGAGAGGAGATAAGGAAAATGACATAAGAAGGTGAGAACATATGGTTTCTAAGTTTATGGATCATGGTGTGCACCCAAGAATACAAGTGTAGTGGATGAATAAGATTCATGTCTTGAGTCTTGAGATATATGATAATATGAAAAATATTTTCATGAGAGGCAATATGAGATGGAATATTCCATATGAATAGATGAAATATGTTTTAGGTAATATCAAGTAGAAGGATGTGAATGAGAAGAAGAAGGTTTTATTGAAAGACAACAAGAGAGTGAGGCTTATATGTGAGGAGCCTAAATTTTAATTTGAGAAATAAAACAAGGAGCCAATTTTTGAGGATCCCATAGGGAAAGGAATCCTCATGAAGGAGGATATAAATGTGATGGTGTTGAACCAGAATAAGGAGACCCATTTTTTGATGATGGGAAGGAGTTTATTGCATCCCACAAATGGGAAGATTATGAATTTTCCTTGGTGAATGAATATAATGCATTTATCTCATCCATTTTGGATGGTAGAAGGGTTGAGGAAAACCAAGGGAATCTATATGTTTCTTTGAAGGAAATAATAGACATGAAATAAGAGAGCAATCATGAGGAGTTGCATGTTTTCATAAAGAGACAATGGAGATAGATGAAGTGAAAGTTAATGCACACAAGGAGAGTACGGTTTAAGAACCTTCATGTGAAGGATAAGAAAATAAAAATAAGAATGAGGAGATGGAAACCATGGAGCTTATTTAAAATGAACCTTTTGGAATCCAAAATTTGAATGAAAACCATGAGAAGCATGCAAGAAATAGAGAAGAGTTGGGAAACATGTCTATAACTCACGCTGAAGAGGTTGAATAAGTGTTTGTGGGAACTCTTGATGCCCTTAATGTGTTTTTTAAATGTGAAGGTATAGATATGTATACTATGGAAAAGAAAAGGACAAAGTGTTATTTAATATATCATGATCATATGTATGATAACAAAATTCAAGAAGTGGTACAAGAGGATAATATGGTAGAAATGGTTGAAGATCTAGTTGGTGATGATGTTCCATCAATGGGTGATTATATTCAAGTCATTATGGATATAAGAGAGAGTGGTAAAACATGGGAAGAAGATTTTTCTCAAGGAGATATACAAGTGGAATCTCATTTGAAACAATTATAAGAATGAGAGTTATCACAAGAACAATTCAATACTATCCTAAGTAGTAGCTCAAATTGAGAAGGTTTTGAGAATATAAAGCTTGATTTGGAGTAATATTATAGTGTGTATATAATGGATGAAAGGGTGCATCTAAATTTGATATCAGATTAAGCATGTGTTGAATACCTTGATGTTGTAGGTGTAAAGAGAGAGTTTTTTGAGCTCACTAAGTGGAAGGAAGAGTTGCTAATGTGCATAGTATCCCTTTGCATGTGAAGAAGAACATGTTACAGTGGATATGGATAAATTTATTTCTATAGAAATGTAGACATAGAATAATGAGAAGGTAAATATTTTCTTTGAAGTGATTTTAGAAGATACAAGTTATAGTTTGGTTTCTCGAGTGTATGTTGATTCAGTTGTGATGTTGTTTAGGATGAGAAATAAGATTTTAACCATGAGAGAGGAGATGAAAAAAATTATGTTTGATGTTGATAAGGATCCAAAAACAACTTTAAAAAGGTGGAAATAAATCCAAGAGGGATTTAGGAGGAGGTGGTTCGTGTATAGTGGGTTTAATTCCTAATGGGAGAGTAAGATGCATGAAATAACATCTTTGTGGTGGTTGTCAGATGAAAGTGGGTTTTAGCCCATAAGTTAATTGAGTAAAGGATGGATAAACCTTTGGTGGAGGAAAATGGATTATAGTGGGTTTGATATCACACATGAGAGAGATTATGGTGGGTGTAATCCCACAAGAGTGAAATAAAGAGAAGAAATGAGCAGAGAATATGTTTGAATTTATCAATTAGGAGTTACAATCAAGAGTGAAAGAGTGATAATCAATTGAAGTACTTAGTGTGTTGGAGGGTAATGCCATGGCCATTATACTTCATGGTCAAAAGAGTGGTTTTACCACTTATTCCATCCATGTGAGTAGGTTCTCACATTTTATAAACCTCATGTCTCTTATGTGGGAGCATCTAGGGGTTCATACAACCTTGCATCAACCAAAAGTAGAGTTATGTGTTCATTTATCTTGTTTATGTGCTTATCATTCTTGGCATGATGAATATGATCAAAATGAATATCCATACTCCTAAACATTAGTAGCATCAAGCACATCATAAAACCATTAGTTTTAGATAACTACATGGCTCCAAGCTAGTTGGTTGGTGTAAATTATATTTTATGATTATGTATCACCTTGCTCTTGTACACTTGGAAAACATAGACCCTGATTATTCTTATTAATTCTAGACATTCCTTACTTATAAAAGCTTTGTATCTTATCTATCTTATGCCCCTTGGCATTTATATTAGGCCAACCAACTTTATATTAATGACACAAACATTCCATCTTACCCAAAATGTTTCAAATGTACTTATATTATACCTCTATAAGTTTTGAGCATGTGTCTGCTCTCCTTATCCCTAAACATTAATGTATGGGATAGATAATAGTATCAACATTACTATCCTAACATAACATAAGTGTTTAGTGCCCTAAAGTTATCTAATTTGTAATTGAAATGTATTACAATGGTTGGCCTACATTTTTTAATACAAGTTATCTTCCTATAGGATTGGTATAGATATAAAATCAGTCCTAATTCATTCCTCACCTAGAAATCAGACCCAAAGATCCTTCAAGAAACACTCAATTTACTAAAATCTTTCATATTATACCCTATTCTAATATTAGTCAAAGAAATAATCGAATTATAGGTCTGAATTACTAAAGGAGTAGTCATAAGTTCAGATTTTCTAAGTTACAAGCTAGGTCACTATTATACTTGATTTACACATAATACATGATTGACACACAAGAAAACATGTAGGAGATAACTACATAAGTCTAAGGATATCTTATCAAGTATTGACTATGTAAGTAACACCCTTGATAATGGGGTCATTATGACTCATCTCGACACTATGTGCTCACTAACCATTTTTTCCCCAGGGTAACATTGAAGATGAAAATCTAGGGTTTTTCCATTTCACTAGGAGAGACAGTCCATAACCTAGGCTTGAATGCACCAAAGTGAAGGTGAAGCCAAACCAAGAAGCATCCAAGTGGTCACATCTTATTTGAGAAGATATTTTTACATGACACTAGAATCGATATTAGACACTAGTATATATACAACTATCCCAAGTTGACACAACTATCTAGAGATCGAAAAACACTAGATCCATAATATGATGATTGATCCAGAATTGGTTTCCTACCTGCTTTATTATTAAACAAGATATATACCTAAATCATCATAAAAACCATCTAAGTACTCTATTTTATGTCATTTATATATCTAGCATAGATGTGATTTCTATTAATAGGCTATCTTAGTTTTATAAGTTCAACATCTTATACATCTGAGTTATTAATTAGCCTATTGTAGATCTGATATTCACCCTTGTGCCCTATCATTTTTATATACTTAAACCTATCTACCCATAATCCACAAATAGTAATTAGCCTCCTATTAATAAATACTATTTTATTCAAAATGGATTTAAAAAATATAATAAGTCAATTTCCAAAATTTATTTAAAAAATACTGACTTTTAATTAGAATGTAAATTGGCTACAACAATTTTGATTATGAGTATTCTGTAAAATCATATAAATCTATTGTTCAGTTAAAAACATTCCATAGATATTTTATCTCTTCAAATAATCTCTTAATTCATTTTTTGTAATTATTTTCCAAATATCAATGATTAATTTTAAATTGATATACCGATGTAAAACTAGAAAAACCATAATACAATGAAGACTAGAGACTATTTACAGGGTTCACCAATTGGCTACATCCCCAAGATTTCTAAATAGCAATATCATCAATTAAAAATAAATTTATAAGTAATAATACAACTCAAAATAATGATAAATAAACCCTGTCACCTATAATAGAACAAAAAACTAGATATTGAAAACTCTGAACATGATTAGCAAATGTCTCTCCATTCATTCGAAGCTCTGCAAGTAATTTATTTCTCAAAAACAAGAAAATAAATCTCTACAATTTTACAAGTTTACAAGATTCTTTAATAGGCAAAAATGGCCTCAATCGGGCTATTACAAAATTCTACCTCTATAAAAATAAATACATTCAATCATCTAAATTTAATAATTTGTATTCTCCATCATAATAGACTTCCATCTGTATGGCATGTCCCTATTTCAAATATTTGTCACAATTATTTCTTTGTACAAAAAAATACACAGTTTTTGTAATATTCTGTACATACCTTTGTCTCTAGAAAAATAATAATTCATAATATAAAATGAAATAAAATTATTTATTTCCATTGTTGGCTAACAACCTCAACTCTACCCTGAATTGCGCTTAAGCTCCCATAATAGGCTGCATGAAAATTTTAACGGAATAAAATCCCATATATTATGGGAGGCCGAAATGCCATGTTTAAGTTAATAATGACTTACCTTTTAAAAATAATAGTCCACCTAATACACCCCAATTAATGGCTGATCCATGTGGGAATGGGGAAGGGTGATGCCATAGAGTTTATTTAACAAATCTTTTCTCATAAATAACATGGTCCATGTTACCATGATCTTCCACACAAAACTGCCAACCATGCAAAAGTCAAGTGGATAATCCAGATGGAGGAATAAAGTTTATTAAAATGGGACAAAGGTACTTTTTGTTTTAAAAATAATATCCCATGGTTTTATTAAATAGCCATCCACATGGAGTGGGTAATATTAAAATTTGGGACTTGGTTTTAAAATATCCAATGGAATAATAAATAGAATATTTAATTGGCTAACTATATCCTATGGGTATTAAAATTATATTAAAATAGGATATTAACCAAAGGTTTTAAAACGTCCCATGGTAGATAAAAAACCATTAATAATAGTATATTATTAATAAAAGTTCATATTGATGGAAATATCATGAATATGAGGAAAGGAATATATTGGTGGCATTAGCGGAATTATATGGAAAAGTTGATAATGAGGTAATGTGGGTAAATGTTAGTTTGGTCACACATCTACAACACAACACCCATTAAAATAATAATAAAATAATGCCAATATAAAAAGTAATTGTATAAACATTTTTTAAATTTTTGCCACATATCATTTTTCCATTATGACACTTGTCTTTTCCATTTTTTATATTCAAACCATATGATGAGTCAAAATCCTCTAGATCAAACCTCTCCAATAAGACCCTTTTGGTCACCAAAAGGTTAAGTCACCCACTGAATTTACAAATGGTTCACTTTGTAAAACATCACTAAAAAATATTACGGTAATGATTCAAAAAACAAATTGAATTCTTGAAATTTTAGTGAAATAAATATATATCTAATACCAAATTGTAGACAGAAGTAAATTGACTATAAAAATGTCACATCTCTAAAATGGTGAATTGACCAATCATTACAAAATGATCACCAAGTACAATTACAAACCAATTTTTTGGTGTAATAAATATACATGCTAATTGTGACCACATTTAATAGTTAAAAATAAATGATCAAAATGAGTGAGGGACTTATAAAATATGTAAATATCATGCATGGCTATAAAATTTTTGTATAATTATTATAATTACAAATGGTGCTCGAAAAGGGTCTTATAAGCCTCTATTTACACAATTTAAATGACAACATATATACTAAAATGCAAATTTTCCCAAAATAGACGTTCTAAAATTGCCCCATATAATCTACATATACTACTATCAAAATTTAAAAATGAAGTTTTTCTAGAAACCAAAATGTGAAAAAATAATCAAGATATGATAAACTTGTCCCTTGGATTTTCTCTATAGGTTACTTTAATAAACCATATTCAAATATTAAATCATTTGGGAATATCTCCAAGTTTAAACATGAGTTAATTCATTTTACAAATATATCAAGAAATCAAAAACATATTTAGGATAAAAATATAGAGCTTAGTAAAACCTTAAACATGAAAAAATAATCCAAGTATGATAAAACTGTCACTCAAATTTTCTCACAGTTGGTAGCTCCAAAATTATGTTTAAAACTAAATTGTATTCCTTTTAATAGAATCCCAAAACTTCTTTGAACATTTGCATGCTAATAAACTATCAAAACTATACAAACATGAAACTAATGAATTACTTACCAACCCACTTTATCACATTTTCTGTTTAGATGGTTTGATTTCTTCAGTGAATACCTAAGTAGCTGCATGGGTCATATTTGAAACTGTTTGATTTGAAACAACTTCCTATTCGCTTACGAATGCATCATTCTTCATGGATGTCTTCTTGCAACACTTAGGATGTAGTTGTGGATACAATACCCAACATTTATCATTTCGATGACCACTTATATTAAATTGAGTACAATAATTATTACCCATTTGTTTCTCTTTAGAAAACATAAACATCCTAAGAGATGGTTTTCTATTCCAACATAAGGAAACACTATGATTATTTAATCCACAAAAATTGAATGGATATTTAGACGAAAAATCTTGTGATAATAATAAGTCCTTATTTTTATAATTGAAATATACGTTGGAATATTTACCAAGGTTTTTAGGACTAGTGAAAGTATGAGAGTGTATAATGATGTTACCTTTTTTAAATCATGTCTACACATGACATCATATTTTTGTGGGGATAGACTTCTTTTTCTCTACATGCTATCACTCTACAGAACTAGTGAGTTGAACACTTCGTTGTTGGAAGCTTGTCTTCCTTCAACTATTTTAGAATTTTTTTTAGCTTCCATTTTCACACTAGTAGATCCCAAACCTGGAAAATGAGGTCTATCCTCTATCTAAATGAGGTTAGTAGTGCCTTAGCCATATTTTCCAAGGCCTTTTCCATTAAGTCCCATTTTAACAATTAATTTTGAACCTATTCCTTTTGAATATTGTTTAAATTTACCAAAATCATTATCACTAGATTCATCATGAGAAGGAAAATTAACTGGTGACCTACATTCACTTACAATGCATTCATCTGTCATGGTTTTTGCATCTAACATAGAAGGAAAATCCTTCACCTGTTCACCATTTTTTAGTCTTTCCAAGAACTCATCCTTGGGTTGCAACTTAGTTTTCAACCTTTCAACTTCCTCTTCCAAGGAATAAAATTTTGATCTCAAGAAAGACTTTTCTTCTTTAATTTGCATATTAAATGCTTCAAGCTCATCAAGTTTCTCTTATTTGGATAACTTTACCATGGTTTTCTATTCCTACAAACAACTTGTACTTCCAACATTATAAATGGAGTAAACAACAAGTCTATAATAATCCAACCAATACTAAAATTGAATTCTAATTTTCACACAATCAAATGCTAATCCCTACATTCTAACCTAGCTATGATGCCAAAGTGATCCGACAATAATAATTATCCCCTAATAATAAATATTATTTTATTCAAAATGGATTTCAAAAACATAATAATTTAATTTCCAAAATTTATTTAAAAATATTGACTTTTAATCAAAATGTAAATTTTCTACAATAATTTTGATTACATGTATTCTGTAAACTTGTATAAATCTATTATTCAATTAAAACTATTCCATAGATATTTTATCTCTTCAAATAATCTCTTAATTAATTTTTCATAATTATTTTCCAAATATCAGTGATTAATTTTAAACTGATATACTAATGTAAATATAGAAAAACCATAATAAAATAGAGACCAGAGATTGTTTATCAGGTACATCAATTCGATACATCCATAGGATTTTTAAATAGCAATCTGATCCATTAAAAATCAATTTACAAGTAATAATACAACTCACAATAAGGATAAATGAACCCTATCACCTACAATAGAACTAAAAACTAGATATTAAAGATTCTGAACCTGATCAACAAATGTCTCCCTATTCATCTGAAGCTTTACAAGTACTTTCTTTCTCCACAATAGGAAAATAACTCTCTCTACAATTTTTACAGGCTTATAAGACTCTGTAATAGGCAAAAATGGTCTCAATCGGGCTATTATAAAATTCTACCTATATAAAAATAATCACAATCAATCCTCTGAATTTAATAACTTGTGTTGTCGCACATGGTAGACTTCCACCTATATGGCATGTCCCTACTTCAAATATTTTTCACAATTCTTTCTCTATACCAAAAAATACACATCTATAATATTTTGTATGTACCTCTATCTCCAGAATAATAATAATAATCTACAATATAAAATTAAATAATTTTTTTATATCCAATGGTGGCCAACAATATCAAATCTACCCCAAAGTGTGCTTAAACTCTCGTAATAGGCTGCATGCAAATTTTAACAGAATAAAATCCCATATATCATGGGAGGTTAAAACACAATGTTTAATTTAATAATGACTTACCATTTAAAACCAACAGTCCACCTAATACACCGCACTTAGTGGCTAATCCATGTGGGAATGGGGAAGGGTGATGCCATATAGTTTATTTAAACAAATATTTTCCCATAAATAACATGGTCCATGTTACCATAATCTTCCAACCAAAACCGTCAACCATGCAAAAGTCAAGTGGATAATCCACGTGGAGGAATAAAGTTTATTGAAATGGGACAAAGGTAATTTTTGTTTTAAAAATAATATCCAATGGTTTTTCTAAATAACCATCCATGTGGGAGTGGGTAATATTAAAATTTGGGACCTGGATTTAAAATATGTAATGAAATAATCATTAGGATATTCAATTGGCTAAATATATCGAATGGTTATTAAAACCATATTAAAATAATATATTAACCAAAGGTTTTAAAACATCTCATGGTACATTAAAAAAACCATTAATAATAGGATATTATTAATAAAAGATTATCCCGATGGAAGTATCATGGTTATGAGGATAAGAATATCTTGGTGGTATTAGTGAAATTATATGGCAAAGTTGATAACAAGGTAATGTGGGTAAAGGTCAGTTTGGTCCCATATCTTCAACACCACACCCATTAACAACATAATAAAATAATTCCAATATAAAAATTCATTGTATAAACTTTTTTTTATATTTTTTCCACATGTCACTTTTCTAGTGCAACACTTATCTTTTCCACATTTTTCTGTTTGAACCTTATGATGAGTGAAAATCCTCTGGATCAACCCAAGTAGGATTCCAAAATAAAATTTAGGATTAAAAATTTGGTGAACTTGATATTTGAACATCAAACCCTTGGTTACTTAGGGTTTTCTAATTTTTCTAATTGTTTTACTATGTTTCAAATTTTAAACTTCTCATTTCTAAAGCAATGGAAAATGTTAGTGCAAAAACCTTATTCCAAATTGAAGATGAAGAATCATTGATTACTCATCTCAATAATAACAAGGGCTTAATAGATACATTTTTTTAATGTTATAATAGATGAAATAATCAAATAAGATAAAACCAAGGTTGCCTCATCTAGTAATGGTGAATTTGTAGGTGGTATTATAACTCAGCCCATACTAAAACTCAATACATCTAATGGAGGCATGGATTATGTGCTCCAACCTTTGTTCCCTAAAACTACTATTGATACATCTATTATGAACTTGCCCATTGTTTCAACACAAATACTGGTTTAAATGCTTATTGATACTCAAAACATGTTTCCAACCCCTTTGGTGACTAATTAAATTACCAATCAAAGTCCAACTAGGCCTACAATTCAATCACTCCTTCAAGTTGTAAAGACCTTGCAGGACAAGGATACAAACAACAAATAAAAGGATTCAAAGTATTCACATATTATAGATTCGTAAGATGTTTTGCATAACTCTCTTGCACTTGATATATATTTACACCATTTGCCAAATGGATTTATTGCACATAAGTTCACATTTTATGATGTCAAGGGTGATCCTGAACAACATATTTGAACCTTCTATATGACATGCCTTGATTATGCTTCAAATGAGAAAATTTTGACCAAATTATTTCCAAGGAGCCTCAAGGACTATACTCTTAGGTGGTTTTATGAATCATCTCTCAAATCCATGAAATAATTCAAACCTATTTTAGATTAGTTTTTGGCACAATTTTCTATTAACATTACCATAAAGGTTTCCTACACTCAAATTACAAAGATCAAACAAGGAACAAATGAACTAGTCAATGAATATGTCTTGAGATATAAGACAATGCTAGCTAAAATGACCAATCCTATGCCAAATAAAAAGTTGAAAGACATATTTAAGAAAAGTTTGATTGATCCTATACATGATTCTATTATTTTTAAAAAGATTCAATCATTCAATGACCTATGCCATGTTGTACGGGAACACAAAATGAAGCTTCTATCATTGAATTAGTTAAAGTATGTATCAAACACACTAAATACATCTACTTATAGTTAAATTTTTTTAATCAAACCAAGTGATAAGGTAAAGCCTACTAATCCTTAAAAGGAAACAACCACCATGATTAACATAATTTAACAATGGCCTAATCTGGTTGTCCTATCTATTGTAACAAGGAGATAGTTTACACATTTACCTAAGCCTCGTAATTCATTACTCCCATAGTTTTTGGAGTGTCTTTTTATATCTCTCCCTCATCTTAAAGAGGTTGATATAAATAGACCTCTACCCAAAGGATATGATGAAAATGATTATTGTGATTATAACCAAGCCCTTGGGCATTATACAAATATATGTTTTACCTTCAAACATAAGATCCAAGACCTCATTGATGACCAAAAATTTACATTTGACAATCCTTCAAAGATATTAGGTTCATAACATAGTAATAATCATAAATAGAAAATATATAGCAATCCTTTGTAAGACCATTCTAAGAAGGAACCAAAAGCTTAAATGTCATATAATGTATATCCTCCTCCATCATATTATGGATACCCACTATATGGGGTCATTGGTACTTACACAAGACACATACCTCCTATTGGTCAAAAACCTACAATTTCTTTTGATGATATTGAAATTAAGGATGATGAATCTAATCTTCATTCTCTATCAATTCAAGAATACCTTGATAAACACCCCATACACAGTGTTATTATTGATAATGGTGCAAGCAAAAATGTTTGTACCCTAACATGACATACACATTTGGGTTATACTCATCATAATTTACACCCATCTACTAGATTAGTTAGAGTAATCAATGGGACCTCCCAAAATTTTCCTTACGAGATTGATCTACCTTTACAGGTTGATATTTCACATGAGGTTACCAATTTATCAATTATACCTTATACATGTGTCTTTGAAATGTTTTTTGGATAGTCTTGAATATATATTATTCAAGCAGTACCTTCTACAATGTATGGGTGTATTAAGTACATGTATGCCAATTAGATAATTATAGTTTTTGGTATTCCATATGAACATCATCTTGAATAAGAGAAATTCATACCAATGAAGTTAATTATCAATCCTATTAAGGATAATTAACCATAAATAGGTAAGAAACAAGAAATCCTCTCTACTAGGTGTCTAGTACTTGAGAGACCTTTATATCAGAGATAGAAAGTGGGATCTATAGAATCCACATATTTTATGCACCATATTCAAATATCTATAGAACCTACACATTTTCCTACTATTTACATTCCAAAGAAACCAAAAATCATACAAATATGGGTTCCAGAAACCCCTATTCATTTTATTGGTACTTTACGTCCTATCATACATATGTCAAACATCACAAATACTACAATGACATAAATTGTACCTATAGATGCTCCTTGGAAATAACACCAATTTATTGCAGTAGGTTTTGAGTGGGGAGGCACGTATGTTTATACTTTTAATAATATCATAAGATGATATTGTCATCCCAAAAATACCAAAAAAATAAAAAAACATTAAAAAATCCAAAAACATTTTCATCACCTACATGTTCTATTAGGCCTCTTGGCATCTAATGCTAGTTTCATGTTGAGGAATAACATATAATTTAATAATACATACACATATACAAAAAATAATACATAATAAAATTATGGGTGTTTATATTTATATTTATTCATATCACAAGGACATTGGGGGCATCCATATTCTATGATCTTAATACACACATGTCATATGATTCAATGATCACTCTACATTATCATGTTTGAGCTTACATATCTACGTACACATGACTATTATCCATGGTTATACATTACAAAGGGTAATTTATATGCTATGTACTTTAAATTTTGTACTAACACATTTTATCCATGGGCCACTATGACATGTTTATGTTGGTTGCTTATGCTTTTCCTTTACACACTTACCTGAGTATGTTGCCTTGTTATTATCTTAATTTTTTCAAGCATTTGAATATTCTATGTTGTTTATAGATCTTGTGCCTATGTTTTCTTTCTTGTACATTTGAATATGTCATTGATTATTTTATGGACATTTGAATATGTCATTCCTTTATTTTTTGGACTTTTAACTAAGTCACATCCATTCAGTTTTATGGCATTTAAACATGCCCCATATTTTTGGTTTCTTTGACCATTGTTTTTGACTTGATTTTAAGTGCCTGTATGTTTTTTGACTTGTTTTTAAGTGCTTGAACATATATGTGTGCTTGTATGCTTGTTGAGCTTGTATTATTAATATCTAGACATTTCCATGATCTTTTTCATGTATCTTATGCCTACATGTAATCACATTAGGTTTATGTTTTTTAATTATACATCTATCTAGACATATTTGCTTCTATATGCTACATGATTATAGTCACATATTTTATAGTTATCTTATCCTTTTGAGGTGAGGTAACTTATAGGTAATATTTTTACCTCACCTCAAGGGGAGAATATTAGTGGGTGAATACTTGGGAATCATGTTCTCCAAACTTTTCATAGTTCTCAGATATCAATGGGGACATGTCATATGGGCATGACTTCCATACATTCACAGTTTATATATTATAGTGGGGGCATACTTTGGAAGAATTTTATCCACATTTATTCATTTTTAGGTACTTATAATAGTTTGTAGATTATTTTGTATCATGTCATATAGACATGGCTTCTTCACATTCATAGTTTTAGATTCATTGGGGGCATGCTTGGGAAGCATGTTATTCATACCTACTCAATATTCAACATCTCTAGTTTCTAGTGAGGGTATGTTTTGGAAATATGTCCTTCACACTGGTAATTGTATTAGTTTTATATTTATCCATATATAGTGGGGTCATTCTTTGGAAGCATGTCATCCATACTTACATAATTTTTTAGAACTGGTCAAAACACACAATTATATGATTTTAATACACATTTATGGAATAATTATATATATGGTACCATTTTTACACATAGTTTCATCATGAGACATATCTAAGGTGTATATGATATACAACATGTGCCTAATATTGAAAACAATCTCATATTTCAAAACTATTGCACATACTGATACCCCATGGAATTTTATGAACTTTAGTGAGATAATCTACTATAGTAGTTGGTTCACCTTTTGGTATGGATGGGGTGATTGTTAAGATCCAAACTTATAATATTCATAATTAATGTAGATCAACACATAACAAAAGATATAGGTGGACCAAGATGTCCAAATATTCAATATATGCAGAAATAGAATACCCTTAAGGTAGGGAAACACCATATAATAATCTAGGAAGGAATAAATCCACAATGTCTCTTTGAGGGGACAACCTCAGTTATCCTCTTACAATAGAAGACTCAATACTTTCCTCACTAAAATTATAATCATCTCATTTATATAGACCTATATCTAATTAATAATGGATGGGTAACCTCTTAATCCCAATGTAGGCTGACCATTACCCAATTCACTAATTCCACAAGTTACTCCATTATCCTAATATATTGGGCCCATATAAATAAATAAAGTTATGTACACCACATATCAGTATCTCCATCAATCCATATACATTAATATATCATATCTCCCATTCTCTAGCATCAATATCATCCTCCCCTAAAAATACTTGCAACTTCATGATCCATAAAAAAAATTCAAGGTTAATGAAATACCTTAAAATATCAATAAATAATCCAAAATTGATCAAAATATTCCTAAATTTTTAATGTATCTTCATCTTATGATAGTGGAACTTTAGTAAAAATATTGTGAAAAAATTCCAAAAATTTTGGCCTATAGAGCGAATATATGAAAAACCATAAAATCACTCTAAACATATAAAAAAATATGAAATTTTATTCATATATGTCTTGTATAATGATACAAGATCAGTAAAACTTTCACCAAAAAAATCTTTATATTTTTTAAGTTATGATGAAATGAGTACAAACACTAAAATATGAATAACTCCCTCAAAATTGATCATAAAGGCTTGATTGTTTTACTAAGACTTACTTGTAATATTATTCATATCCAATATAAAAATTGTCCAAAAATTCATAACATTTTGAAAGATATTGATGATTCCAAAAAACTAGGGTTTCACTCCACACAAATTGCCCAAATTAAAGCTCTGATACCACTTGTTAAGATCTACACTTATAATATTCAGAAATAATGTAGATCAACACATCAAAAAATATATATATGGACCAAGATGTCCAAATATTATATATAAAAATAAATATGATACCCTTAAGGTAGGGTAACACCATACAATACTCCTTTAGGAAGGAATAACTCTACAATGTCTCTTCAAAGTGACAACCTCCAATATCCTATTATAATAAAAGACTTAATGCTTACTTTCCACACTATAATGATAATAATATCATTTATATAGACCTATATCTAACTAATAATTGATGGGTAACCTCCTAATCCCAATGTAGGCCGACCATTACTTAATACAATAATTCCATAAGTTACTTGATTATCCTAATATATTGGATCCATATAATTAACTAAGGGTATGTGTGCCACATGTCAGCATCTCCATCAATCTATATACATTAATATATCATATCCCAAGGTACATAGTAGTGATTAAATAAATCATTTTTTTCCTTTTTTTAATTTGGAGTTAATCATCCAAATTCACCATGTTATAAGTATCACTGGGTTGCACAATTGCGTTAATCTTAACTACCATGTGGTAACTCACTTTTGATCTAAAGTTGGGGGAATGTACCTTTCAACCTCTTTCTCTTTATCTCCTTGGATATATGCACTTTAAATATTTGTCTATATTTATCCTAATATCATTTTTAGAGCCTTATGATATATCTTTTACAAAAAACAACTTACCAATAGGCAAGGCATTTACACCAACCCATATGTGTACTCCTAAACCTTACTCTTTCAATTTCAATCAATTTCAAATAATTTTGAACAAGATTATATGCACTAATTATACACTATAAAATGATTTTGGTGTAGGTTATTCACCAAAAAATCACTCAAATCCAACTCTAACAGTGCTCTCAAATTCAACCCAATCAAAGTCAAGGTGTGTATACACACCCATGTACTTATTCCTTTCCATTAAAATAGAAATTTCATTAATAGATTAAATATGGGGGGGGGGGGTGTGAAATGTAGATGATATTTTATGATTATGTAGCACCTTAGTCTTGTTCACTTGGAAAACATACACCCTGGTTGTTCCTTTTAGTTATACATGTGTCTTACTTCTATAAGCCTTGAATCTATTTTATCTTGGGGCCCTTGGCCTATCTCTTAGTTTGAAAATTTTTATATTGATGACACATACATCCAATACTACATAAAATTATTAAAATCTAATTATATTATACCTCTTTAAGTTTTAATCTTGTGCTTACTCTCCTTCTCCCTCGACACTAACATCTAAGATAGATAATATTTTTGATGTTACTATCATGCCCTAACATAAGTGTCTTGTTCCCTAAATTAACACAATTTACAAATGAAATGTATTAAAATTGTCAACCTAAGTGATTTAATGTGAGTTATCTCTTGATAAGATTTGTATAAATATAATATTAATCCTCATCCATTCCTCACCTAGTAATGAAACCAAAAGAACACTCAAGTTACCAAAATATTTCATATTTTATCCTATTATGATATTAGTAAAAGGAAGAGACTACCTAGAGGTCTAAAGTACTAAATTAGTAGTCATCAGCTCATATTTTCTAGGTTATAAGCTAGGTCATTGTTGTGTTTACTTTACACACATTGCATGATTCACACACAAGCCAAAACGTAGGGGAGATCTACATGAGATTGAGGCCCTCTTCTAGAGTATCATAGGAAATGACCTTTGATAGTAAGGTTATTATGATTCATATCAACATCATCTGCCCACTAACCATTTTTTCCCAAGGATCACATTGAATATGAAAAGTTAGGGTTTTTCGATTTCACCAGGAGTGACAATCTGATACAATTGATTTTTAAAATTATTAAATCAACCACTATGCTGAAATCTTTTTAAATTTATATATGATACAACAATTTTAAAACACATATATCAAATATTACACTAAATTTAGTGTTGAATTTAATTATTTTTGACATATTATAAGTATTAATTAAAAGCTTATTCATGAATCAACCAAGTCTGCATTACACCATATCCATGCACTATATTTTATATAAATCATCCCACATCTATTCAATGTTGGCATTGAAAGATAAATTGAAGTCAATATTTTTCAAATTTACTCAACAGATTAGAAATTATAATAAAAAACTGAATATGAACCGATTCAATTCTAAAAACTCAATTTCTAGTCAAACTATTTAAATAAATTGATCCATATTTATTCAAAAATCTTGGACAATAAAATATACAAAGCACCCATATCTATTAAGTAATTTTGAACAACAAAATGAATATATATATGTGTGTGTGTGTGTGTGTGTGTGTGTGTGTGTGTGTGTGTGTGTATGTATATGTATGTATGTATGTGTGTATGTATGTATGTATGTATGTATGTATGTAAAAGGAATCATATTTTATCCTATTATGATATTATTAAAAGGAAGAGACTACCTAGAGGTCTAAAGTACTAAATGAGTAGTCATAAGCTCATATTTTCTAGGTTATAAGCTATGTCATTGTTGTGCTTACTTTACACACATTGCATGATTCACACACAAGCCAACATGAAGGGGAGAACTACATGAGATTGATGCCATCTAATAGAGTATTGTAGGAAACAACCTTTTATATTAAGGTTATTATGAGTCAGATCAACATCATCTTCCCACTAACCCTTTTTTCCCAAGGATCACATTGAATATGAAAAGTTAGAGTTTTTCCATTTCATCAGGAGTGACAATCTGATACAAATTAACTTTTACAATTATTAAATCAACCACTATGCTGAAATATTTTTCAATTTATATATGATACAATAGTTGTAAAACACATATATCAAATATTACATTGAATTTAGTGTTGAATTTAGTTATGTTTTATAAACTATAAGTATTAATTAAAAGCTTATTCATGAATCGACCAAGTCTGCATTACACCATATCCATGCACTATATTTTATATAAATCATCCCACATCTATTCAATGTTGGCACTGAAAGATAAATTGAAGTCAACATTTTTCAAATTTACTCAATAGATTAGAAATTATAATCAAAACCTGAATATGGACCGATTCAATTCTAAAAACTCAATTTCTAGGCAAACTATTTAAATAAATTGATCCATATCTATTCACAAATCTTGGAAAATAAAATAGACAAAGCACCCATATCTATTAAGAAATTTTTAACAACAATATATATATATATATATATATATATATATATATATATATATATATATATATATATATATATATATATATATATATATATATATATATATATAAGGAATCATATTTTATCCTATTATGATATTAGTAAAAGGAAGAGACTACCTAGAGGTCTAAAGTACTAAATGAGTAGTCATAAGCTCATATTTTCTAGGTTACAAGCTTTGTCATTGTTGTGCTTACTTTACACACATTGCATGATTCACACACAAGACAACACGTATGGGAGAACTACATGAGATTGAGGCCCTCTTCTAGAGTATTGTAGGAAACAACCTTTGATAGTAAGGTTATTATGAGTCAGATCAACATCATTTACCCACTAACCCTTTTTGCCCAAGGACCACATTGAATATGAAAAGTTAGGGTTTTTCGATTTCACCAAGAGTGAAAATTTGATAAAATTGATTTTTAAAAGTATTAAATCAACCACTATGCTGAAATCTTTTTCAATTTATATATGATACAATAGTTGTAAAACACATATATCAAATATTACACTGAGTTTAGTGTTGAATTTAATTATGTTTGACAGACTATAAGTATTAATTAAAAGCTTACTCATGAATCGACCAAGTCTGCATTACACCATATCCATGCACTATATTTTATATAAATCATCCCACATCTATTCAATGTTGGCATTGAAATATAAATTGAAGTCAACATTTTAAAAATTTACTCAATAGATTATAAATTATAATCAAAACTTTAATATGAACTGATTCAATTCTAAAAACTCAATTTCCAGGAAAACTATTTAAATAAATTAATCTGTATCTATTCACAAATCTTAGACAATAAAATAGACAAAGCACCCATATCTATTAAGTAATTTTAAAACACAAAATGAGAATATATATATATATATATATATATATATATATATATATATATATATATATATATATATATATATATATATATATATATATATATATATATTCTACCTTTCATTTTTTGATGAACTCTTGATATACATGGGAATGATTGAATAATTCTTTAATTTATAAGCCTTTTGCAAATTTACAAATACTTAACATACAAATCAACTCACCATAATATGGCACACTTTGCATGAAAATAGAAAAAACAAAGATCTAAACTACGGTAACATAAATCTCTATTCCATGCAAATTTGTAATATTGTCATACTCAACTAGTTAACTAATAGATCCATTAATATATCACATACATAAATCTCCCCAAATTGAGTTCTCAAAAATATAATAAATAGAAAAATTTATTATATTAATAAAGTGGGGCATTAAAAAAAAATTCCAAGAATTAAAAAAAAAAAAAAAAACTCTTTATGTGGTGTCAGCTAGATTTTTCTTAAAACAAATAAGATTCTCTTCTTTTTTTCTTTTATCACTTCTAGTTGATTTTTATTCATAGGGATTTGAGACACTTATTTTTATCTCTAGTAATCAAACCTGAAAAAGAACTCATACAATTATACTTCAATAAGTAGTTTTTATTTATTTAAAACAAATATATCTCAAACACACTAAATTTTTCTAAGCACGCCAACCATGTAAAACAAAACATTTTTTATTTATATTATCTACTTACCCTTTTTTCCTAGGATAAAACTCATCTATTCATTTTGATAACCTACTAACTAATTACTAAGATTATACTTTAGGATATGACCTATCCTAGATTATTGACAATCTTCACTAAAAACTTGCTAACTCATTATTCATCTATTTTAAACTCTGACAACTCACATTTGCCAACTTGTTTGACACTCGATTAAGTTTTATTACTAACATTTATTACTTTTACACACAAAAATAAATTTAAATTTTTAAATATTAAGGAAAATGAAAATAATTTTATAATACCCTTGCCAACATATTTGGATGCACCTGCATCAAACCATCAAGGTAAAAGAAATGATCAATCATGAACTCCTATTCTTGAGTTGCTCCACTGTAATGCCATACTTATTGATTTTTGAAGCTGACATCTAGGTTAAATCATCAATTTAATGATTTTTACACATAACCAAGTAATGAAAATAGTCTTTTTCTCTAGTTTTCTTGACAACTTTTTTATCTAGAATGGTTTCAAGCTATTCTAGTCATTTCTTTGGCAATTGTTGTTTCTATGAAATTTCCTATTTTGCTTCAACTTTAGAAATACTTTCTTGTTCATCACCTTTCTTATAAGAATATATGTTAACAAAATTAAATATGGGTGATGTTCTAATATCTATTGGAAGATCCAATTCATATGCATTTGCTAAAATCATCCTAATTACTTTACATGGTCTAATGTTTTTCAATTTTAGTTTGTTATATTCCCATCTTGGGAATATTTATTTTCTCAAATGTGCAAGTACATGATATCCTACCTCAAATTATACTTCTCTTCTTTTTAAATTTTCTCTCTATTTATACTTTTCTAAACTTCCCTATAGCCTCTATTTTACCTATTCTTAGAGTTATTGCATATCTACCATAAATTCTTCCCCTTTAGCACTTATTTTTTATTATTTACCTAAATTTATCAATTCATAAATACCTATGGGATACAGTCCATATAAAATTTGAAAATAATTCATCCCTGTGTTTCTATTTGGTGAATCATTATATGAAAATTCTACTTGTGATAAAACTTGATCCCAATGTTTGGGATGATCACTCACTAGACTTCTCAAAATATTTCCTAGGATCCTATTATCTACTTCAGTTTGTCCATTTATCTGAGAATGGTGTGCAAAACTTAAATTCAATTTTCTATCCAAATTCTTCCAAAGATTCATAAAAAAAATCCCAAGGAATTTAGTATTTCTATTTGAAACAAGACTATTAGGTAAACCATGCAATCTTACTACTTCTTTGAAAAACAAATCAGCTATGTGAGTTGCATCACTAGTCTTAGAATAGGGTATAAAATGAGCCATCTTCAAAAATATATCTACTACCATAAAGATATAATCATTCTCTTTCTATGTTTTTGTTAAACTTAAAATAAAATCCATACTTATAGAATCCCATGGTTTGTTGGGAATGGGTAATGACTGATATAACCCTATATTATAACTTCTTCCTTTTGCAAGCTGACATACTCTATAATTTTCAACAAACCTCTTTACATTAGTTGACATACTTAGCCAATAATAAAAATAATTTACCTAATCCAATGTTTTATCCTACATAAAATGACCTGCAAGGATGTCACTGTGATTTTCTTTGATGAGATTTTCTCTCATATATCCTTTTGAAATGCAAGTATTTTTGCCTTTGAATAACATTCCTTATTATAACATATAGTCCATCCAAAGACTTCTATCCCTACTTTTAGGATTTTTGTAGACTTCATATGCTTACTTAAAATTTGCATCATTCTCATGAATCTCTATTAATGTATCAAACCCTGTAACATTCACCTGTATCTCTTGTAATACCAAACTTCTCTTGCTAAAAGCATCAAAAACCTTGTTAGATTGGCCACTTTTATGTTTAATAAATAAAGAATAACTTTGTAAAAATTCCACCCACTTAGCATGCATTTTATTTAATTTTTTTGAGTATTTATAAACTATATGGAATGATTATCAATAAACAAAAAAAACTATTTGGCATTAAATAATGCCTCTACTTCTTCAAAGCCTGCATTATAGCATAAAATTATTGATCATATACTGAATATTTCTTTTTATCTTCGTTAAGTTTTTCAAAAAAATATGTCATAGGTTTATATTCTTGACTTCACACAGCTCCTATGGTGGTTCCACTTGCATCACATTCCACTTGAAAAACTTACCAAAATCAAATAATACAAATACATGTTGCTTTGTGATTTTATTTTCTAAAATCTAAAAACTTTTATTAACCATTTCAATCCATCTAAATGGATTATTTCCCCCTTTAACGGTTTCTACAATACAAGCGTAGATATTGGTAATTTTTTTGATAAATTTACTATAAAAGATAGTAAGTCCATGGAACTCCTACCTCAAATTGATTCTTGGGCATAGGTTATTCTTCTATAGCTTTTACCTTATCCTTGTCCATCTTTAACCCTTCTTTAGAAATAATAAAACCTAGATAGATTAATTATATTTTCACAAAAATACACTTTTTAAGGTTAATCAATAACCTTTCCTCTTGTAACTTCTTTAAAACACATTTCAACTATTCAATATGCCCATCCCTTGATTTACTAAAGATTAGAATATCATCAACATAAATAGTAAAAAAATTATCTGTGAATGGCTTGAGTACCTCATTCATAAGTCTCATAAAGGTACTTGGAGCATTTTTTAAACAAAATGGCATCACCATCCATTCATACAAACCATCATTTGTTTTGAATGCAATTTTCCATTCATCTCCTTCTCTTATTTTGATTTGATGATATTAATATTTTTAATATATCTTTGAAAACCATCTTTCGCCACTCAAACAATCTATTAGATCATTTATTCTTGGTAAAGGAAACCTATACCTTATAGTAATTTTGTTTATAGCCCTTGAATTGGTGCACATCCACCAAATTCCATCTTTCTTTGGTGAGAGTATAGTTGGAACTGCACATAAACTTAAACTTTCCATCACTGGTCCTTTATCCAACAACTCCTAAATTGACCTTTTGATTTCCTTATTTTATTTTGGAGTCATATTGTAAGCTAATTTATTTGGAAGGTTGTCCCCTGGTATTAAATCTATGTGATGGATAATACTTTTATAGGAGGTAATTCATTTGGTAAATCATCTACCACAATATCCATAAACTCACTGAGCAAATCTTGAATTTCTAAAGGCAATTCATTCAACTTAGTAGTAGTGATTATAGTCTTTGGTTTACCAATAAGAGCATAATTTAACTCTTCCTATCTCACTTGTTGAATAAATTCTTTTCCACTAATAACTAACACCTTTGAGTTTTCCTCTTTACTGCATCATCTTCTTTGAGGGGTGTTAGAATATGCTTCTTACCATTCTTTTTAAATGTATAAGTGTTGTGTCTACCATCATGTATATCCTTCCTAGCATAAAATCATGGCCTACCTAAGAGAACATGACAAACATCCATAGGCATTACATCACAAATAACTTCATCCTTATAATTCCCTATTTGAAATTCTACCTTGCATTATTTATTAAATATAATATAATGACCTTTCTGTAACCAAGATACTTTATAAGGACTTAGATGACTCACATTTTTTAAATTTAATTTACTTACCATTTTTGAGGATACCAGATTGTTAGTGTTACCACTATCAATAATTACTTGACAACATTTATCTTTTGATTTGTAAGTGGTTCTAAATAGTGTTTTTCTTTGAGGTGGTTCCTTGATTTCTTTAGTGGGTTTAAACAAAACACTCTTCATTATCAATGATTTGATGTAGGTGCATCCAAATATGTTGGCAAGGGTAATATCAAATTATTTTCATTTTCCATACTTTTTAAACTTTAAAATTTATTTATGTGTGTAAAATTTAGAAAGGGTAATAATAGAAGTTAGTCGAGTGTTAGATAAGTTGGCAGATGTGAGTTGTCAAAGTCTAGAATAGTTGAATAATGAGTTAACAAGTTGTTAGTGAAGATTATCAATAATACGAGATAGGTCATATCCTTAAGTCTAAGCTTAGTAATTGGTTAGTGATTTCTCTCAACAAATGGATGAGTTCTATTCTGGGCAACAAGCGTATGTAGATAGTATAAATTAAAAAAAATGTTTTATTTTGCATGGTTGGTGTGCTTAGAAAAATTTAGTATGTTTGAGATATATTTATGTTAAAAAAAAAAAAAAACTTGTTGAAGTGCAATTGTATGAGGTTGTTTTAGGTTTGATTACTGGAGATAAAAAGTAGTGCCTCAGATCCCCATGAATAAAAATCAACCAGAAGTGACAAAAGGAAAAAAAAGAAGAGAATCTTATTTGTTTTAAGAAAATCTAGGTGACACCACATAAATTTGTTTTTTTAATTGTTTAACATTTTTTTAGTGTCCCACTTTATTAATACAATAAATTTATCTATTTAATGTATTTTTGAGAACTCAACCTAGGGAGATTTATCTCTATGATGTATTAAGCGATCTATTAGTTAACCAGTTGAGTAAAATAGTATTGCAAATTTGCATGGATTATAGATTTTCATTGCTACAGTTTAGATCTTTGTTTATTCTATTTTCATGTAAAGTGCGTCATATCCTGGTGAGTTGATTTGCATGTTAAATATTTGTAAATCTATAAAAAAACTTATAAATTAAAGAATTATTTAACAACATCCAAGTATATATGGAGTTCATTAAAAAATGAAAGGTATAATATAATATATATTATACATTATTCTCATTCTGCCATTCTAAATTACTAAATATATTTGGTCACTTTGTCTATTTCACTGTCCAAGATTTATGAATAGATATGGATCAATTTATTTAAAATAGTTTACTTGGAAATTGAGTTTTTATAATTGAATCAGTTCATATTCAGGTTTTGATTATAATTTCTAATCTATTTAGTGCATTCAAAAAAGGTTGACTTCAATATATCTTTTAGCACCAACATTGAATAGATGTGGGATGATTTATATAAAATATAGTGCATGGATATGGTGTAATACAGACTTGGTTAATTCATGAATAAGATTTTAATTAAAACTTATAGTCTACTAAAAATAATAAATTCAACATTACATTCAACTTAATATTTGATATATGTGTTTTAAATCTGTTGTATCATATGTAAACTACAAATATTTTAGTGCAATGGTGATTTATAATTGTAAAAATCAATTATTTAGATTTGTCATCCCATATTGAAAATTTCAAACCATTCGTATATCTTACCACATTTTCTACATCATATTAAATATGCCCTACTATTATAGTTAATCTATAAAATTCTTCAGTATATTCTTTTACAAGCATTTCTTTCTATTTCAAATTTTGTAATTTCTTAAAATGATTAGTTTGATAATCTTTGGGCATGAATTCACCTTTTATATTGGAAACCATCATGTTCTAGATCTTGATATTTGGCTTTCCTTTTCTTCTTCTTTCTTCTTACACTCCATCCCACCACAGAGATGCATGACTCTTTAGTCTAGTCATGGAAAACTTGACCTTTTTATCATCATCAATTCCTTTGTATTCAAAGTATTTATCCATTGCATTGATCTAGTCAATGAGTTCCTTTACATTTATATTACCCTCATAAATAAGAATGTGTATCTTAGGTTTTGCACTATAATGGCTTTGATAATTATTTCTTCCAATGATTCTTCATCTACCACCAATTACTCCTCTGTGGCTTCTCCTCTATATCACTAAATTTTCCCATGTCATTGCCTCTTCTTTGAGCCATTTTTAAATCTTGCAGTCTAAATGTGAGATTCCTTATTTCTTCCATTATATCATTTTGACCAGCTTGACCTGGTTGCCACTTTCCTTTACATCTTTCTCTCATTTCCATCTTTATAGTTTGCTACCTCAATGTTGTTCATTTTCTTCAAATTCTTCTAGATCATTAAATTTTTATATAGCGTGTTGCTTTGATAACACAAATTGATACAATTGATTTATACAATTATTAAATCAACCACTGCATTGAAATAATTTTTAGTTTACATATGATACAACAATTGTAAAACACATATATTAAATATTACTTTAAATGTAGTGTTAAATTTAATTCTATTTATTAGACAATAAATTTTAATTAAAATCTTATTCATGAATCGAACAAGTCTGCATTACACCATATCCATGCACTATATTTTATATAAATCATCCCACATCTATTCAATATTGATGTTGAAAGCTACATTAAAGTTAACCTTTATAAAATGTACTCAAAATATTAGAAATTATAATCAAAAACTAAATATGAACTGATTCAATTTTGAAAACTCAATTTCCATGTAAATTATTTTAAATAAATTGATCCATATATATTCAAAAATATTGGATAGTGAAATAGACAAAGAACCCATATCTGTTAAGTAATTTTGAATGATAAAATGAGAATTATATAATTGGATGCCATTGAATAATTATTTAATTTATAATTCTGCCTTTCATTTTCTGATTAACTCCTAATATAATTGGATGCCATTGAATAATTATTTAATTTATAATCCTTTTGTAGATTTACAAATATTTAAAATGCAAATCAACTCACCAAGATATGGCACACTTTGCATGAAAATAGAATAAACAAAGATATGAAATGCAACAACAAAAATATTTATTCCATGCAAGTTTGCAATACTGTCATACTCAATTGGTTAACTAATAGATTCATTAATACATCACAGAGATAAATATCCCAAGGTCAAGTTCTCAAAGATATAATAAATAGATAAATTTACTGTATTAATAAATTAGGGTGCTAAAAAAATGTTCACGAATTAAAAACTACTCTTTATATGGCGTTACCTAGTTTTTCTTAAAACAACTAAGATTCTCTTCTTTTTTTCCTTTTGTCACTTCTAGTTGATTTTTATTCATGGGGATCTGAGGCACTTATTTTTATCTCCAGTAATCAAACCTAAAAAATAACTCATATAATTGTACTTCAACAGGTTGTTTTTATTTATTTAAAACAAATATATCTCAAACATACTAAATTTTTCTAAGCATGCCAACCATGCAAAATAAAACATTTTTTAATTTATACTATCTACTTACCCTTTTTCTTAGAACAAACCTCATCTATTCATTGAGATAAATCACTAACCAATTACTAAGCTTAGAATTAAAGATATGACCTATCCTAGATTGTTGAAAATCTTCACTAACAACTTGCTAACTCATTATTCAACTATTCTAGATTCTGACAACTCCCATCTACCAACCTGTCTGACACCTGACAAACTTCTATTACTACCCTTTCTAACTTTTACACACATAAATATATTTAAAATTTTAAAAAGTGCAAAAAATTAAAATAATTTGATAATACCCCTACCAACATATTTATTTGTACTTGCAGCACAGTCCATGACCCAAATTTGAATGCACTAGAGTGAAGGCAAAAACAAACCAAGAAGCATCCAAGTGGTCACATACTATTTGATAAAATATTTCGTATAGGACACTAACATCAAACTTAGACACTATTGTTGACATAAATATCCCAAGTTGACTCAATTTTCTAGAGAATAGAAGACACTAGATCTCAAATCTGACTAATGATCCATAACAATCTTTCTACCTAATTTTTTCTTGTACTAGATCCATACATGCATCAGCATTATAACCAAATAATTGCTCTTTTTTATGTCATTTCTATATCTAGCATAATTGTATTTTCCATTAATATCCTATTTTCGTTTTATAAATTTAGCATATGGTACATCTAAGTTGAGCACATTAATTGATGTGTTGTAGATCTAATATTTACCCTTGTGCCCTATCATTTCTATATCCTTAACCCTATCTACCCAATTAAGATTCCATAATCCAAAATAGGGTTAAAAATTGAGTCTCTTAACATTCAGTACAATCTAGGATGTCACTACATGAGTTGATTGGAAAAATTGGATAGGTTTTTGGGAAAAGGATAATAGTTATAAATATCTTCCCTAAACCCAAATCTGATTTCATACATGGATTCCTCTTGAAGAGTAGTAAAATTTAAAACAAAAAATCTTAATTTCACTCTGTATGCTCATGTTATGGCCTCTCTAACTTGGCACATTTCCATAGTGACAAAATTGTTGGTCTCCATATGGCAACGGTTTCACAACTATTATTAGTGGTTTTGCAACCAAAAATGGTTCTAGCCACTAAATAAGAGAGGTTCCATCCTAAATGAAGTTAAATCAAAATTATTGACCCAAAAATATGAATGAATGGATTTGGAGTGTTTCTAAAGGGTTAATGAAGATGAATAGGTATGGGAGAATGTAGAGGAAGGTGAGAAAATATTTGAATTTAGGAAGACGATTCAATTTTTGAAGAGAAAAATAAAGAAAGGGGAACTCAAATAATGGATAAGGGAGCATGTAAGGGTGACCAGTCCATGGGAAACTATGTATGCATCTTATTCTTCATGTTTATGTCTACATAAGCCTTTAGATACATAATTCTATGTTAGAGTGTGAGAATGAGTGAGTGTGTTCTCATTTTTAAGATAATTCCAATGAAGTTATTTGGAACTATGTTAAGTCCACTAGTATGCTCAAGTGTGTCCATGGGTGAGTGTTTTAACCACGCATATTAGAGATAAAGGAAGTCCATAAGTTGAACGCCCCTATTTTTCTTGCCTCATCCACCATACATGGTTAATCTAAGTGAAAATAAGAGTGATCTAAAGACAATAATGAAATCAGTTTCAGAACCTACTGAACATAATGTGTTATCCACTCTTCCAAGTAAATAGTTTACCAACTTGATATAATCTCCCTACAAGGTGTTACAAAAGTCATTATAATGCCATATTATATTACTCTCTCACATTAAATAGTGTTATATGAGTAAAAATCTTCCAAAATTATTTGATCAACATGATTTTTATGATTTTCATAGATTACCAAGGCATACTACCAAGTTATGCATTTTCTTGAGACATAAGATACTTGATTTGATAGATGATCTTATCATTGATGTGGGTACATATACCAAAATAACAAAAGTACAACCAAGGGAGAGTAGAACAATGAATATATTCACTAATACTTATCTTTAACATATGGGTCAAGAAACAATAGACGATTCATAAGTTTACTATACATATAATGCACATCCTCTACCATCTTTTTATCATCCTCAAACATAAGTAAAATATGATTTGAATTGAATTATTGGTACTTATCATGTTTTAGGGCCATATTGACCACTTATTACATTCACATAACATGAGACAGTAGACGATTATTTTGATTTATACTCTTAGTTCATTTTAGTTTGCATTGATCATCAACTTATAAGTAGTGTTATGGTTGATAATGGTTCAAGTTTGAATATGTGCACTATCACACTTCTCTCACATTTTGGCTACATAAATAAATATATGATTTTTACAATACTATTAATTAAGGAATTTAATGGTCATTTTTAGTTTTATATTTTTTAGATCAAATTACTACTAAAGGTTGGTACAACACTTGTGGTCATCAAGTTTATAATAGTAACTATTGCAAGAGTCTTCGATATGTTATTAGGATGTCCTTGGATTCAACATCTTCAGGTAATGTTGTCTACAATACACATTTTAAATACTTTTCTAATAATGAGATAATCAAAATTCATGGTATTCCATATGAATACCCCCATCTAACAAAAGGTTATTTTCCCTACACATTAGATATCATTTGAGCAACCTAAAAAGGTTCAACATATTCAAAAAGATTAGAAGCAAGTAGTCAACTTTACAATTAGATCTATCCTTCAAAATCTACTTAATCACTAATTTGTCATAGATTTTAGATATATTGTTTCTACTCATGCACATCCTAGATGTTATTATATGACATTACAAGTGTTCTACGAATAACACAAACATAGAGTTCTTATACTACACAAATAGTTCTAAAGAGTCCTAAATTATTATACTATTTCTATTTCATAAATATATGTATTTGCATTTTTTGGGTTCAATAAATTTAAATTCAATAGGCATGCATTTTTTGTTCTTTTTTCCTACTAATATGTAAATATGGCTTATATATATCAAGTGAATAATGGGATGCAATTGCATTAAACCTTCAATATTTCAAAAGGATTTATATTTCTCTAATTGTTTCTATATGAATAAGATATTGTATATCATCAACCAACTTAACATATTGATCAACATATCTCTATGTAAAGCATTTTTTCAATTAATTTTGCCAACAAACCTCAATCTTTATTTTTAATGAAATATTTAATCATTTTTCCAATTGAAAAGCCTATATTATAACTAGAAACTCAAATTAAGTTCACAACTTCTTATTAAGGCATGCATGTGTAGACACTAATATGTGATTTATATAGTACATCAACCTCGTACACTTATAAAATACCTATCATGGTTGTATCTTTCAATTCTAGACCATCCTACTAGTTAAATGGTTACATTCACTATATTTTAATTCCTAATTTCTTATCTCTTAGTCTAAATATTGTTATTATAATGAGAAGCCTTTGATACTATGCAAAAATATCTAAACATGATTATTATCCTTCACTACTAGTTTGGAACTATACTTGTTTTATAGCTCTCAAGATACTTATGTCCCAAGCAGACACATAAGCAGACATGACTATCAATTTTCCTACAAAGTGTCTAGTGCCAAAAAGTCATCCAATTTGTAAAAGAAACATATCTAGGGATGACCTTAGTGACTTAATGTGAAATATTTCTAAAATGGATTGGTATATATACAATATAAACCTAATACAATATCAACCCTCATTCATTCCTCAACTTGATATCACATGTAGATCATAAGTAAATCTACCAATAAGCACTAAGTTAAGAATTCAAATGAGTAAACCAACCCTATTTCTCTATATTTCCATATCAATCATAGGAGCAATATTTATACATATCTAAAGCATTAAAAAATCATCCCATGAGCCATATTTTCCAAGTCAAAAGCTATGCCACTACCTGTATTTACTTATCACATATTTCACCCTTATGCACACACAAGCCAACATATAGGGATAAAATACATTAGTTTGAGGCCCTCTTGGAGTATTAGATATGTAGGTAGTTCCCACTGATAGAGGTGTCTTTGGGTTCAGATCAACACCATGAGCCCACTAACCTATTTTTTCCATAGTCACCTCAAGGGTCAATATCTAGTATCTAATCATTTGAAAAAGAGTGAAAACCTATGAAAGTGATCTACATATATCAGAATAAAAGTGATAAAAAAAACCTAGAAAGATATAGTTTATTGCATCTACATATAGTTAGTATTCTATATAGGACACCTGTGGTAGAGTTAGACACCTACATCGATGTAACTATCTAGATCCAACATAAATGTCTAAGGCCATAGAAAGGATATTCCTAGAATATTATAATTGTTCTTGGATCATCTTCTAGTTGAATTCCAACACGTTCTTGTCCATACTTGGTTGCACATAATGAACTAGATAAGTATCAATTATTTATAACTTATTGTAATATCTATCAATAGTTGTACATTACTATTTTTAGTAATCTTAGTTGTATAATTTTAGAAAATTTCTTGTTTGTGTTTTATATTAATTGGCCTACTTATTAGGTTAGTTCACCACCATTTTGTAAAATTTAATCTAATCTTCCTAACCCTATATACCACAACATATCTAAATTTAGTGTTAAAAATTTGGTTAAATTAATCTATGATTTTCATTATAGTGTAAATATTATACACTTGATGTTGTTGGCCCTTTTTCACCCTAATATTTATTTTAATTCTTTCCCTCATCATGGATGATATAGACTATTTTTATGACTATGATTATGAAACTATCCAACTTTATATAAAGCAAGTAGTGAAAATTGATTGCTTTTGTATTTTTACAAATGCATAAGAACATCATCTAAAATATTTGAATGGTGGTAGTGGTCATCCTTCTAACTAGGTCCATGCCACTACCATCCCAAGAGATGAGTTGAAAAATATTAAGAAAGAAAGACAACCTTTTCATTTACCTTTTACAATAAAATTGGATATATATGAGAAAAATGTTCCTTCATTTGATGGTGATAACTTTCATCAAATACATAAGGATATCATGGTCAATTAAAAAACTAGTCATAAGGAGAATTCTATTGAAATATCATTGATTCAATTTCCCATAATTCTAACATTTCCAAATAATACCCCCCTCATTAATGGTGGTGATTCTATTTTTACATCATTTAATATTTATATTTTTCAAAAAATAATTAATGAAATCAAAGAATATTTACCAAATATACTTAAGGCACCATGAATAAAGGTACATTACATACCTAAAGTGAAAAAATATCCTAATGTTCTAAAGAATTCACTCTTACTGATATCAACCAAGATGTCTAAACAAAGAGATCTTTATCTTCCAAAATATTCATTCATGCAAAATGTTCCTCGCATACCAAAATAAGTACCTTTACTAAATCCACATAAATTTCCAATTTCTATATCATCATCTAAGATGGATGAACCTTTAAGGGATATCATAATATCAAAATTTTCAAACTCTCCAAAGGATATGCTAAACGTTTAAAAAATCAAAGATCCAATACCATTACCAAAGTATACTATATTCAGTAATTCCAAACATGAACTTGTTATTCATGAGGATGATAATAATGATATGCCTAAATTAAAAAGAGGTGGTGGATTAAAACCAATGATAAAATCTTTAACAAACACCACCATTCCTAGTGATGATTGCATATTTATGATGATCAATCGATTATACAATGTATACTTAAATATCCTTATCTGATAGGTTTTAAACTACCACATTTACTTATTTTTAAGTGTCATAAAGATTCTTTTGATCACATGATAAAATCTATAAATTATGCTAGTCAATGGCATAAATATGACAACCTATTGTTAAAATCCTTTCATATGATTATTATTGATGAATCTCACAATTGGTTATATAGATTCCAAAATGGTTACTTAACCACTTTTTCTTAATTGGAGGATGTATTCTTTCTATCTTTAAACATACACAAGTTACCTAGACTTACATTAGAACATTTCCCCAATTTTAAATAACATGATAATGAATCCAATCAAGACTATGTTATGGAATTTAAAAGTGCATCATATGTCTTAGCATTTAGACCCTTAAATTTTTAATTGCAATTAACCTTTACTGGAGGTATTATGTTCCCATTAATGGAAAGATAACTACATAAACAATATGAATCATATACCTATTTATACTCAAATGTTTATAGATATGCCTCATTCATACTCAAGTATCCAAACAAACTTAACATGTCTCCATTCAAATACAAAGTTTTTATTCCATGTATCAATGAGGAAGATGAATTACCAAATGAATATTATGAACAAATTTGTGGTGTTCCTCACATTCATATGGAAACTTTACAAAAAATACTTAATACTGGACCAATCCAAGATACACATCCAGAAACAACACCTCAAGTTGAAAAAATAAAAAGGCATCCATGCCAATGAGATCTAACAATCACGTTATTCATGGGTGGTTTTTATTTTTGACATAGACATGTTGATCTTACACAAACAAAAAAACACTTGAGATGTAAGACATTTGCAACAACTTGGATTTGATCTAAAATACTTACAAAATAAATGAGGTTAGAAAGACTCCTTGGTTAACATAACAACACCAATTAATTATGGTCTTAAAGTGATTCAAACAAGGGTTTGGGTTATGAAGAAAAAAATTAAATATTCATTCACATTGGAAACTCTTTGGTTATACCATATGGAAGTTAAAATTGACCAAAATCAATAAGGTGTCTCCTATTTTCAGAAAGGAAAATAATCCATATAATACGTGATGGTATTCATTCTTCTACTTCACATGTAAATTGTGAGGAAGAATATGCCATGCACCATTTTAAATTATCTAAACATGATCCAAACAATGCAAATAATCTAACTTAAGGTTGAAAGCATGTAAATATTAAAAAACTAAATAAATTTTTTTTTTCTAAAAATACAACATTAAAAAATAATAACAATAAAAATAAAAATTAACATGTTCTTAGGTGTACCATTTTTTATACACATATTTTTTCCTTCATGTTAGTAGATATCATATTATTATTTCATATATACACACATGTTTCATGATTCATTTGAGAGTGATACAAGCATACTGAGATACATGATATATGCACATATAGATGTTAGGGCACCCCTCTACTTATGTCATAAGTACATTTGGGGAATCTTCTTATTTGATCATAATACACCTAGATTATATTATTATATGATAACTTTCAATAATCATGTTTTATCTTATATAGTTACATATACCTATATTTATGATTATGCCTTTCAAGGTGTACTTGATTTGTTAAGTACTTAGTGATTAAATTTATAAACACATATATTTAGGAACTAGTATGTTATGTTAATGGTGGTCACCTATATTCCATGATTTAATTTATGCATCTATGTGAGTGTGTTTTTTACTTGTTATTATCTTACATTGTATTTCATGTTGAGCATTTTAATACGCTCCTTTGATTGTGGCCTCCATGCATTTGTTTTCATATTTGGACATTTGATATGTCATTGTTTGGTATATGGAAATTTTAATAAGTTATTTTATAACATTTGACTAAGTCATGTACCTTAAATTATGCAACATTTGAATATGGTCCTTGTATGAGGTATTTTTGGATCATTGCTTTTTGCTTTAGTTTTTAGTGTTCTTGTGTGTGTGCTTGATGCTTGATTGCTTTCTGAGCTTGCACTATTACTCTATAGACATTTTCATGATCCATATCATGCATCTTAAGAATTAATGTGATCATATACTACATGACTTAATATTAAATCTACCTAGACATGTTATTCTTATATGCTTTGTGATCCATACACTACTTATATAGTTACTTTATCTTTTTTACCTATAAGGTAACTGCTAGATTATGCTTCCCCTCACTTAAAAAAGGGGGCATATCAGTGGGGGCATGCCATAGAGGCATGACATCTAAATTTTCATAGTTTCATATTTTAGTGGGGTCATGTCAAAAAGGTATGACCTCCAAACTTATTTAGTACTTTGGATCTCAAGATTGTAGTAGGGGCATGTTATGGAAACATGTTCTCCACATTTACATCAGTTCTCATATTATCCAGATTCAGTGGGGGCATGTTATAGAAACATGTTATCTACACATAGTTATATGATTCCAATACATATTTTTAGAAATATTTTATACATTGGCACTGATATTATACCTAGATTTCAACTTGAGACATATATGAGGTGCATATGCCATGTGAAGGAAACAAAAAAATTGTAAAATTCAATCATTTTTATAAATTTCAAATATTATTTTAGACTGTTATCATACCCAAGATGCACTATTATGGACTGCTATCTAGCCAATCTACTACAGTAGTTGGTTCACCTTTAGAAAGTTGAGTTGGTTAAGTTGATCAATATTACCAAATTTATAAGTTGATTTGATTAAATCATCTAACTTCACCAGAATTATAGGTTGGACTTAAATAAATCATTCACATTTACCAAATATAAAGAGTGAGTTAGTTAAATTAGTCACATTCGCAAGATTATTCACATATTTGGGTTTCATAATTGAAATTAAATAAGATTAATGGTTGTGTTACAAATTACATTTAAACTAAGATTGGGGGCATGTGTCATCCAACATTTCTCTCTCTCTCTCTCTCTCTCTCTCTCTCTCTCTATATATATATATATATATATATATATATATATATATATATATATATATATATATATATATATATTCACTTTCATGTTTAGAATTATCCTAAACTTAGCTTCAATGCTTCATAATGAGGCATCTGTTCAAATCAATTTTTCAAAAGGTAAGATGGTTACATCAACACACATGTGTAATCCTAAACTTATTATTTCTACTTTCAAGCATTTTGAATTATTTCAATTTCATATTTCATACTCTAATTATATATTATAACATGATTTTGGTTGCATGTTAGTCACCAACAAAAAACTCAATTTGGGCTCACATAAATGTAAGATGTGTTATACATACCTAAGTACGCATTTCTTTCCTTTAAACTAGAAATTTCATTACTAGATTAAAGGGGGGAACGTAAATATTAAAATATGATTTATATAATACCTTAGTTTTATACACTTAGAAACTACCTTTATGTTGTACCTTTACATAGTTGTATCTTTACGTTCTAGACCTTTTTGTTACTGAAAGACTTACATTCACTATCTCTTTGTGTCTAATTGTTTATCTCTTAGTTCAACCATTGATTTTATGATAACTAGGCTTTCTATAATATGTAAAAATCTCTAAATATGATTATTAGATCATTCACTACTAGTTTTATACTGATACCAATTTTATATCTCTCATGACACTTACGTCCCTCAAAAACACATGCATCGATGCAACTGTCCATTTTATTACAAAGTGTCAAGTGCTAAAAAATTATTTGATTTAAAAAATAAATGTATCTAGAAGGTTGACCTAACTGTTTTAATGCGAGATAATTCCAAAAGGGACTAGTACATATACAATATCAACACTCATTCATTTTTCACCTACAAATCACATAAAACTTACAATGTAATACATCAAGAAGTACTCAATCAAGCATTCAAATGATTAAACATGCCCTATTTGTCCCTATTTCCATATTAGTCATAAGAACAATATTTATACAAGTTTGAAGCATTTAAAGAGTAACCTAAGAGCAATATTTTTCAAGTTACAAGCTCTATCACTACATATATTTACTTATCACACATTGCACACTTGTGTACACACAAGCCAATATGTAGGGAAGAACTACATCAGTATGAGGCCCTCTTCGGAGTATTGGTTATGTAGGCAGTGTCCATTGATAGATAGTTTTTTGGGGTTAGCTCAACATTGTGAGCCGACCAACCCATTTTTTCAGTCACTAAAAGGGCAAAGAGTGAGGGTTTAATCATTTGACAAAAAGGTTCAACCTATGCACGTGATCTAAAGACATTAGAAAAAAGGTGATAGAAAATCTAAAAGGCTCTAGTTAGTCACATCTAGATCTAGTCTATATTCCATATAAGACACCTACAATATGGTTAAACACCTACATTAACACAACTACTTAGATTTGACATAAGTGTTTGAGACCACAAAAAAGGTATTCCCAAAATCTGACGACTATTTCAGAATCATCTTCTAATCTACTTCCAACATGTTGTTACTTAGACTTGCATGCACATAGTAAACCAACTACGTATCATTTTTCCAATTTATTATAATATCTATTAATAGTTATACTTTATTATTTTTACCAATCTAAGTTTTATAATTTCATAATAATCTTTGTCAGAGTTTTTTATTAATTAACATATGTATTAAGTTAGTTCACCATCTTTGTGTAAAAATTAATCTAATCTTCTTAACTATAACTGTCATCGCATATCTAAATTTAAAATTAAACTTCATGAACTTGACACTATGCAATATTTGAAACAAATTGATTATACTTTTATTTTAATGTATCTCTATAAATACACGTTTTCAATTATTTTTTACAATCAAATTCAACTTTTCTTTATAATCAAATATTTAATCAATTTTGTCAATTGACAATCCTACATTATAAATAAAAATACAACTTAGATTCACACCTTCTTAACAAGGAAGGCATGAAGACACTGCAATATTTGAAACAAATTGCATATACTTTTTTTTTTCAGATAACAAATATGTTTTTTTTTTTTAATATGATATTTATCACTACTTTTTATTGTCTAATAATTTATGATTAGTTTATGTTTGAAGACTCCAATACAATTAACATCACAATTATTAATATTTTTCACATGATAGAACTTGCTAAACTTAATTCTTAATCTAAGATAAATAAAACAAAATAATAAATCGTTATTGTTGGAGTATAGTTAGTAAACTTTAAAAATATTATCCATTAAAACTTTTTAAAAAAATGTTGTGAGAGAATTATTAAGACTTTTTCAAATAATAATAATATAATTTTTAAGGTCCACTATGTCAAGTAGCGTCTTGATTATAATCTGCAAAAAAATTTAAAAAAAAATTTGGGAAAAGTTTTTTTAAATCATTTGTATATTTTATTTTCGTGATGGTTTAAGTCGGCCGCCCTTTATTTTAAATTGATTTCGTAAGTTCTGAACATCGCAATTGTCCCTTCGAAGGAGAAACATTGACTTTTAAGACGATGGGATTCTCCACCGATACTTAAGACGTAAGGAAATGGTGACGTTAAGGAGAGGAGGTGCGGGTAGAGTTACCTGGCCTTTACACCAGAAGGTTTAAGTAGCCGTTCGTTTTGGCTGTCATAGCGTGTGTGTGTGTGTATTTTGAATATTCTCCACATTTATTCCATTCTTCAACGCTTCCTTCTTACTTAGGATAAAGTTTTGGAGCGAATCTGAAAATTGGAACTCACGCATGGAATGATTCCTTTCGTAAGGTTAAGGGAAGGCTATCAATCCCTGAAAGTGAAAAAGATAGATTGGGTAATGATGGCTGTTAATAGTTCTTTGTTTGAATAAAGAAATTTATATATAATCTTGGAACAGTATGGATGATAAAGCATTTATATCGGAAGAGTTATTAAAGGTATTGGGAGAGAGTCTCTTGGTTTATTGTAAGTTATGTATCACTTTCTCATTATTTTTTAATTGATAATATATAATATAAAATTTTACTTTAAATTTTTATAAAAGTTTATTTGATTATTTTTAATCTTCTTTTTTTATTTATCAATTTTTGTCATTCATTGAGTTAATTATGTTTTATGTGAAAAATATTTTTGGAGCAATTTGAAAAGATTATGCATTTGTAGAATATAGATAGAATAAAGATTTTACATGTCATCTTCAAATAGAATACAAGAGTTATTGAAAAAAATAATACATCTATTTTTCTGCAAGTGTTTGATAATTAATTGTTTAAAATATTCAACAAGTATATTATGAGAAATATTAAAAATCATAATAATTTATTTTTAAGATGATAACTATCTAAAGATATAGGTAAAATCATTGTGTACATCAACCCATGTCCTTTTAGCAAACTTACATCTCTAAAATATATCCTTGATAGACTCAAAATAATTACAAACTAGACACTTAAGAGGATTGATGGAAAGAAATTGTATATTGTCACCAATAAGTAGCTTTTAAAAGAGAAGCTTCCATGAAATAATTTGTACCATGGTATTAGATTTGGACTTCCTAATGGTAGTTCCATGGTGATATAGTTTAGCTTCAATGAATTTTTATTTCCACTTTGAATTGAGCCTTAGTTCTAAAAACAACTCCAAAATGAGTTTCTTATAAACACATTTGAGTGGGAAGAAATCTAACCTCTTGTTATTAGGCCACCTATAGTCCTACACAAAGTTGCATTTAACCAAAGTGGACATATTAACAAGGATTGAATTATCCACTACTTCCAAAAAAATAAATACGACAGTCATGTCAACGTCCTATAGATAAAATAGATCCTTTAAAAGAGGCTATTATCTCAATTGGTAGCAAGATAAGTGTTATAAATCTCCAAATCGATGCATGCATTTTTTTAAACGTGTTTTCTTTTCAACCTAGAGTGAAGAGAAAGGGGCAACCCATTAATTTGATCATATCTATTCCACCAAATAGATGGATTCAAAAAGCTAAAACTACGTTGAAAAGAGTTTTATTTCCACTTTAACAACTAGAAACTTTATACTAAATTAAATTGGACCAATGTTGAGAGTTTGAAGTATTTAAAAATCAACAATTTTTCATGCACATGCACTTCTTTCCATTAGCATTTAAAATTAGTAGTAGTAACTCTATGGTGAAAAAAAAACTTTGCATGATTCAAAACACTAAAGAACATGCATTATCCATTTATAAATTAAACATTTACATGTTATATTATTTTTGTTTTAGTATGTTTTAGATGGAAACCAACATTAGGAATAGTAAACATGAGTCATAATAAAGACCATAGAAAATTCAATTCTATTGGCAAAAAAGAGGAATTATGATCCCCAACAATAAAGATTTTTATAAAATTTATTTAAAAATAGGCTCCATATGTCACTAAAAAAGACTTTAAAACCTTAGGGAATGTCCAAGTATCTTGTGATTTCCCCATGTTCAAATCTAAGACACTCAAGAATAATCCAATGAGGAGTGGGATCATTTTGAATCATGATAAATTGTTTCATGCATCAAAAATTTAGAACACAAAACATCACAATACAACACATGCACATCCATGGCATTACTAATTTTATCCTCATTGTTTCGAATAAAAATCATACTATCATCAATAACATGATAATTAAAGACACAATAATCATTAAAAAGAGTGATCCCTTAAATTAGAATCATATCATGTGCTCTTTGTAGTAGATAACTAAGACCATTTTTTTCCAAAGCATACAAATATGGAGTTAGAATACATCCTTCATGTATGGATAGTTGAATGGGGAAAGGTTTAGTTTGTGAACCATTAAATGAAAGTCTCATTTAGGTATCATTAGTCAACATTTTTATGTAGTGAATCATTTTTTCCCAAAGTCCAAACAACTTATCATATTTATTGAGAATAAACTACCAATTAATATTTTCTTAGGCTTTGTTGAAGTCAAGATTGATGATAAGTATTTTTTTGGAGGATATTTTGGACCATTCTATATATTCCCAAGAAAAAACTAGGTTGCCCTTGATTTCTCTTCCCCCTAATAAATATTGTTTAATTGGGTCTAATAATATCTTGCATAATAATTTTAATGGTTAGATAATCACTTTTGTAATGATCTTCTAAGAAGTATTAAGGAGAGTAATGGGTCTCCAACTGTAAATGTTTTTTTGTTTATTAATACATTTTTAAATATTTTATTATCAATCCTTGATTGATAAATGTGGTAAGGGAGCCAATTTAATTAGCCTCAAGATATAAAAGTTAAAAATCCATTTGAATAATATGCCACATAGCCTTGAATAACTCAATTGGTAACTAATCCAAGCCAAAGATTTCATTCATTCATCATAGAGAATAGATTCTATTTCAATTCATATGGGGCCAATAATTTGTCAATATGATCACAAGGGCCTTGAATGATCTTGGTAGGGATGCATTATCTCACCACTATGTTTAGTTCAATGTATTAAACATTGAATGATTATTCTCATCAATTACGAGTGTGTTAAAATGGTGGCTTAGAACACTTTTAATTTAAACATAATATGAATAATGGTTCCCATTGTGGTCTATGATGAACATGATTCTTTATTTTTTTGTGTTTGTGATTAAGTACTGAAAAAAGAACTTGGAGCCTTTATCTTCCCTCTTTAATTTAGGTAAGATGGAAGCATATTCGATCCCCATGTCCCTGATGAAACACAAATTATCCTATCTAATTCTCCATAGAATCCAATGTTTTTTATGATTTTCATCCAAAGGATTATAGAGGAGGAGTTTATGTCCTTCCTCAAATCTTCTCCTTAGAGACCATTACCTTATCTTCTTGGTCGAAGTGACAATTATACCATAATATGATATAAAATATATGAATATGTCAAGTGATTCTCCTCTAAGGGATCTAATTGTCTCTGTGTTTATGTTTGGAAACTAAATTCTAAAGAGCACCAAGAGTAGTTATATAGTCCTTGTTGTTTAGATGCAACACATTAAGTTTATGGGGAAGATTACTAAAATGATCATTAACACCAATAAGATAAATTTGGATATTAATGGGTATATAATTAGATAAGGTAATAAAAAGATCCAAGTTCACCATTTTCCATAGAAAAAATGGAATCATTTTAATATTTAATGATAAGTAAAATATGTCAATACAGGTGATTCTATTTCAATATCAAATAGACATTTTGACCATATAAACCAATGATAATTATGTATATCATTTTTCTCATGTATGGGGTCAAAAATCCTAAATTATTCCTGTAATAAATCCAAGCCACAAATTCAAATGGAGATAATATATGATAGCTAGGATAGATTTGGTACATCTCATTTTTAGTCATGTTAAAAATAATCTCAAAAGACCAACTCAACAGAGGTAACATTGTCTCCCATCCATTTCCAAAGTTAAATTGATTCATGGTGTTCATTACAACCATACATTGAGCAAAAACCAATAATATTTTATGGACAAGGATAATGACCAAAAAAAACTTGTAAGAAGGATCCTCCCCTTGTTGAACAATGAGGTTGTTAATCCAAGGGATGACACCAAGTACCACTGCCATTAAAATGAGAGGATTAGAAAAATAATAGATATTTATGTATTTGATATAGGTAAAATTCTAATCTTACCCCTCTAATCTTCAATTCTTCTAAAAACACAACATCAATGTAAAATACCAAAAGTATTTTTTGATCTAAAATTTGTGGGCAGGGATTGAAAAAACTATCACATTCTAATACATAGTTTTACACTTTATTGGGAAATTAAAATTCATTATTCATAATCTACATTAATATCTAATACCAATTTTTGAGAGGTAATTTTAGATTAATTTTTAGGTTAGAGGTGGAAAATTCACTACTCATCAGTGAATGAGATCAGTGTTTGGTTATTAATGGGGATTTTACTTCAGCTAATGATTCTCATAGGGAGTTTGGACTATAAATAGTTTCTTTGTGATATAAATATTAGAGAATCATTCATATCCTTTTTAAATCACACGTTATCCATCCTCTATAAGAGAATCCTTATACATAGTAGAAGACCACATGGGTTCAACATGTTGAAATGGGCTAATGACAAGGTGTTCATGATGATTGAATAGGGTGAGGAATTTTATAATTAGGACTTGGTTAGTGAGGATATCATCATGATCAGTAGGATAATATGACAAAATAGGAACTATGGCCTTATTTTAGTAAGATGGATGATTTTTTGTACAAGGTGATGTGGTGAATTTTTTTCCCAAATCTCAGATAGCTTAATATATTGATAATAACTGCTATTTGATTTGTTCACATTCTTTGTTGAAGTCAATATTGAGATTATTGAATTTTCACAATATTTTGGGATCTATTCTAAAAATTCCTTGGAAAAAAGTAGGTTTTTCATAAATTATTTTCCTTGATAAATCCTATATGCCTAGGTCTAACATTTTATACCAAAATTTTAATATGTTGGGTAATTAATTTTGCAATGATCATGTACTAAGTATTAAAGAGAGGGATGAATCTCTTCCTTTAAATTTGTCTTGTCTATTTTTACCTTTAAAAATAATTTATATAAAAACTTGATTGATAAATTTTCCAAAGGAGTTCGTTTCCTTAGCCTCAAGATAAACTTGGTAAAAATATCTATGAATACTAGGCCATGTGACTTTGAAAAAATCATCCAAGAAGTCATCCAAGTTAGGGATTTTTTAATATACCATAGACAAGAGAGTGTCTTCTAATTTCCTTGGGATGAGAAATCTATCAAAATGATCATGAAGGTTCTACATGATTTTGGTGGGGATGCAATGGCTCACCACTTTGATCACTTCAATGTAGCAATCATTGTGATCATTCTCTTTAGTGAAGGCTATTTTTAAATGGTGGTTGAATTTTTTTTAATTATAACAAAAGAGGAATATTAATTCATGTTATGGTATATGATGGACATGATTATCTATTTTTTATTTAAGTATTGAAATAATAACTTAGAACCTTTGTTGCCCTCATTAATCTTGGTAATATGGGAGTGTATTTGATCCCCCTATCCCCAATTAAACTCAAATTTTCTTATTTAATTTTACATAAATGCCCATGCTTTTTGGATTTTTTCATCTAAAGTATCATAAAGGAGGAGTTTAAATCCTTATCCAAGACTTTTCCTTGGATATTATTCCCTTATCATCTTGGTCAAAGTTATATTATACCATAATATCATATAAAATAGATAATTTATTAACTACTTACTACCTCCAAAGGATCCAAGTGTCTCCTTATTTAGGTTTGGAAACTAAATTCCAAAGATAACCAACAGTAGATATAGATTAATTTTTGTTTAGATACATCACATTAATTTTATAGGGAGATTACTAGAAGGATCATCAACACAAGTAAGATAAAGTTAGATATTAATGGGTCTATGATCAGATAAGGTAGTATAAATATCCAAGTGAAACATTTTCATTAGATAAAAGGACATGCTTTGAATATTTAGAGATAATTAAATCCTATTCAAATGGGTAAATTTTTTGTCAATAAAAAAATTACAATTTGACCATTAAACCTATATTCGTTATGAATCTCATATTTACCATATATGGGGTCAAAAATTCTAAATTATTATTGCAATAGATCCAAGCCTCAAATTCATATGGAAATAATATATGACAACCAATATAAGTTGATTCTATCTCATTTATAGTCATGTTAAAATCACGTTTAATAACCTAATCAATTAAATGGAAGGTTGTCCTTCATCCATTACCAAAGTATCCTTCATTCATAGCGATCATTGGGAGCATACACCAAGATAAAATCAATATTTTTTATTTATTTATTAACAAGGATAGTTATCCAAACACACTAGTGGGAATAATCCTCCCCTTGTTGAATAGTGAGGTTTTTTGAGCATCACTCCACCACTACCATTAGAATGAGAGGGTTATAAAAAGGACACATATTTCCATATTTTTTTGAGGGGAAAATACAATCTTGTCCCTCAAATGTTTGTTTCTTGAAGAAACACAATATCTAGGTGCCAAATACCAAGATTATGTTTTAGTCTTAAGCTTACGAGAAATGATGAAAAAACCCTCAAAATCAAAGACAAAATTTTGCACTTCACTAGGAAATAAAAATAATTTATTTGGATTTGCATTCAAGGATATGAACTATTTGTTGAGAGATACCTATATATTAGTGTCTAAGTTACATGTGAAAAATCCACTATTGATTGGTGAATGAGATCAATGTCTGGTGGCTAGTGTGTGATCTTCCATCATCTTACAACTCTCATAGGGAGGGTGGCCCCTATCTGGTGTCTCTATGATATAATTGTTAGTAGAAACATTAAGATCCTTCTTTTATTTAATCATATGCTAGCCATCATACATGACAACTTCCTTGTACAAATTAGAAAACCAATTGGGTTGAAAATGGTCAATGAGGCAATGGAAAGATGTTAAGGATGATTAAGTAGGGGAGGTAGGTTAGAATAATTAATTTTTTGGTAATAATATTATCGCACCTCAGAGGAAAATAAGCCAAAGGAGGAACTATGACATTCTTTGAGCAAGATAGAGTGTTTTTGGTATGGGATGATTAAAATTAAAAATATTATTTGGTAATATTAGTCCATTTCATTTGAGGAATAGTTTTAGTAGTTTTAAATTAGTTGTTAGACTCCTTATGATGATGGGGTGGATTATGTTTTGGCTTATAGAAACAATAACATGTATTAGGTTTATTAATAAATGCCACATGCTATGAGAATTAGAAACTAGGGACAATTAGCTTGAGATAATCATAAAGGGGATGTGTTAGTTCCATATTTATGCATGTGTAAGGATGGACTCTAAGATTTAAAAAAAACCATTTTATTTTTATACCATATGACTCTACCCAATTGACTAGTTATTTCCTTAATTAAGGTCCAAAAGGTAAGTTTGAGGGAAGGGAACTCAATGCACATAGGATGTTGAGATAGAGAAGGTATTTTCAAGTAGAAATCAAAATTCCATGTTTAAAGGTAATTGTTATATCCAAAAATCACCCAAGATCCATGGTATAAAATAACATGTGCCTTTTTTGACCCCACTCATTGATTCTAAAACCCACTCTCTATTTTCCCAATTCATTTTAGCCCATTTAGAAAACACTCTTTAGAGGGCTCACCATGAAGGGAAAAAATAATAATAGTTCTTTGCCTACAATCATCAATATCTTCATGATTTCATATGGAAGTTAAAATTAAATAACGTTACCTCTTACCATATTCACAATCACTCCTCTCATCGATATCCATCACTAAAAAATGCTCACCCCATGAGGAAATTAATTTTCAAAGCTGGAAAATGGTTGAAAAATGTGAGACCAATTCTTGTGTAAATGATTTTCTCATAATTTATTATCTAAAACAACACTACCTAAGATTCATTCAGATGCTTGACTTGTAAATTATTGTTTTATACATATACATAGCCAACACTTTTCTTATTTCCATGGAGAGGAAAGAAAAGATGTAAATGTTACTACATTTATTTGTATAAACAAGTCAAATAAATAAATTAATTTTAAATATTGTATTTATTTCTATGTGTTATTATAAGTTAAAGATATTTTTTATAAGACAAAAATAAATAAAAATAATAACTCCTGTGTATGGGCCAGAGGTTCACTTATCATGATAACACATATGGTGCCTCTTGGTGATGCCACAATGATAGACTTTTCATGTTGTTTATACATTTTAAGTCATTTTATATATGATAGTATTAATTTGTTTTTGTAAATTATTCATAAAAATATTATTCACAATTAAATAGTATTCCATAGATGTTTACAACAAGAACTGACATATTGTTATTCATGACCCAAAATTCATGCCAATATAAAACATGGCTCAAATCTACAAAATACAAGTTGATTGAGATGGATGTAGCTTATTTTTCATGAATCAATTCCAATTGTTGAAAAAATCCTATAAATTTTTGAATACAAGTGACACCTTTTCAACCTAGATTTAGATTTGCATAAGAGCCAAAGAAATAACAATCACCTTATCACGAATACAGAATTGTAAAGATAACTATTCATCATTAAAAATAGTTGAATTTATATATTTCCATAGTTAAAAAAATAAATCCTCCAAAGAATATCCATAATAAAATAATATATGACCACCACCAAGCTTTATTCCCTAAAAATCATGCACCAAGAGAAAGGATCTTAATGAAAGTGGTATTAAAGGTCATGAATCCATTTCCATGCAAATTAAGATATTAGAAATGTCCAAAAGAGATGTATGAAAGACTCATATTGAGTAGGCGAATAATTTGTATTGAGTAATCTTGATGGGAAATAGGTGTTCCCCAAGAGGATGGCCTTAATACATTAGACACTAAAGTAAATGTGCAAGTTTTGACTCAACCTTAGAATTAAATATTACTAGTGATCTAAGTCTTAGGAAAAGAATTTAAATTACATTTACTATATATATATATATATATATATATATATATATATATATATATATATATATATATATATATATATATATATATATATATATATATATATATATATATATATATATATATATATTGGGATCATGATCTTTAAATGAGACTAGGAGTATAGTTTTTGAAATTAGTGACATAATTCCACTGTTAGTTCTTCCACCATGCATGTGGAGGTTGTAATCCCATTTTTTGTAGCATAACATCAAGCATGAAGTATCAAATATATAGAATAGAATATAAATATGTATTGAAAAACTTATATTTATATTTTATCAAGAGCCAAAAGATATAATCTTAAGAGGAAGTTAAATCATTAAATGTTTAAATTCCTTTTTTGAATAATGTAGAGCCTTTATGTCTAGCATATCTACCAAAGGAAGTCTATTATTGGTCATAACCAAAGACTAGTATATATTTCATAAATAAAATAAATACCATTTCCAAATTCATCCCCAACACATTTAAGAAAAGGATTAATATCTTCAAATAATTTATAAATGCTCTTGGCCACAAAATAACCTTCTATTTTTATGGGGACAATGGTAATAAACAGAGTGTGCAAAAAATGATCTTCCAAATAGATTTATATTAATAGGTAATTGTATAAATATATTTTATTAGAAGTTTTTCCAAGCCTCATTACCTTAAATTCCTCTAACCACCTAATTGTGTAGATAACAATGATTTTTATTGTAAACATCAATAATTTCCATTCCTCATTTATCATGAGGAAGGCTGAAAATGTCCCAAACTAATATGGGAAAGCGTTGAGTTTGATTAACATTATCTAAGAGAAAATATCTAAGAATATGTTATAATTTATCATATAAGGATTTATAATGGGCCCAACATGAAGAGAAGTAAACATGAGTAGCTGAAATAATTTCAATACAAACCTAAATCTTACCCACTAGATAAAGAGGCTAAGAAATCCCATAAAAAAATTATTTTCCACTCTATCGATAAACTACTTACACAATTTATAAATATATTTGTAAAATAAAAAATAAAACCCAAACATTTTAAACTTTCCCCTTTTTGAATCTAATTTTGAATCTAATTTTGGAGCCATTCTAGTAAGTGCATCATGCTCTCTTTGTAGCATTAGGTTTTGGCCAAATGCAAATTGGACCCTTAACCTTTACAAAAAAACATAATCATTATTTATTAAGAGTGAAAATATAAAATAAATATAAAAATGACATGTATGTTCATACATAACATGATACCTAGTGATGAATTCAACATTACATCTCCCCAAAATAAAAATAGGTGATAGTATATAAAATTATATCGTCATTTATTTTTGTTGAAAATTTAATGTGAAATGTAAATTAATAATTTATATATTAGGTATTAAAAATATATAAAATAGGTTCCTATGATGTGGGAATCAAGGTGACAAAAGATATTCCATATTCCATTTACATTATACAAAAAATTACATTGGCTCTAATTCTAGCATGTACGATATGTAGTTATTGTAGAGACTCATTTTTCCCCACTTTCATTCATAAATAAAGATTTGGTTCAATTTATAGTAAAAACCATATTTTAATCCTATAAATCACCTAAATTATCAAAATTCATCTGCATAATGGATTTAATTACCGAAAAACATGACAAGGCTAGCTTATTTGGTGTATTACCCTATATGCATCACTAACGTGGTTAATTTATAACCCCACTCAAATTATAACCTAGTGATTTGACACATTTGGCATGTTAATATATTAATTCATGAAATTTAAATCAATTGACGAAAGATAAAAAATTCTAAGCAAGACTAATTATATTGAAAATCCTAATTAACTTACCTAAGTAAATATTCCAAATTAGATTAGTGAATTTAATTTACTAAAAATGAGTTTTTGTCGAAAGTGAAGTCAAAGAGTCAAATGAGCTGATTTATTATCTCTTAAACATTCAAAAATATGACTCACACCTCAAAAATATCTAAAGTAGGTTGTCATGCCTCATAAATATAATAAATTGAGGTATCAAGATTTCATGAGTGCCTTAAACCCTCCTAGAGTTAGATTGACTTAACCAAGGTTAATTTAGACTCAATCCAAGTTAGAATTTAACTTAACTTACCCATGGTTATATTTAGTTCTTTGGGATATAAATACAAGTGCCCACACTATTAATAAACAAGTTTTTATGTGTAAGGTTATTCTACTATAATACCTTCTTGAAGCCCTTGAAGAGTAGAGTTATTATGCCAAAATTATGCCAAGCTTCAACACCAATCCATAAGTATCTATTGAAGAGATGCTACCACCATGGTAGAGAATTTATAAGAGAATTCAATCATCATAGGCTGATCATGAACATTCTTATGCCAAAAAGTAAGCATCATATTCGACAAGGGAGGTAAGAAATTTGTATTGTCTTCATCTCTTTTTTAAGCTCTTGATTATTGTGTTATGATCCCCATAATTATTAGGTAATATGGTTTAGTCTTAATGCATTTTTATTCTTGATGTTTTATTATTTTGACTAACAAAAAACTAATCTAATTATTGTTTCCTCTTCGTACTCCTAAGCTACATAATAACACACCTGGTGGGACCAAACATCTCATATGGCCAGGGAGATTAATATGTTAGTCTTTGTTTTCAAAATGGATGAATATAAATATTTAGGTTTAGAGTTTTAGAATATTTTATGTCTTTTTTAACAAGATTTTAGGGATCAACATTATTTTTTTATGTCCACATCGATTTCAGGAATCGACCAGGATCTCTGTATAGAAATTGAGCAAGGTAGGAAACATGGATAATTGATTTTGATTACTTTAATTTTATGTTTGGTGATTTTCATATTGTCCATATAACCTTTTTCTTGAAGAATCCATGAAATATTCAAGTTTTAAACTCATTTTAAACCATTTTCCCTTCAAAATAGAGTTTATTTTTGGGTGTTTTCATGAAACATCAATGATTTACCTTAATCTATGTCAATTTATGTAATCAACATCAATCTCTATGGATCGATGATGATTGGTCTATGAGAAAAAAAAAAAAAAAAAAAAACCCGAGAGCTAAATTTATATTGTTATTTATTCACTTAATTTTTTGCTTCTAAGAAGGCAAACCCTCTAACAATTTTTAGGACATGAGGTGGAAAGAGCAAAGTCTAATCTTGGTTAAATATTGTTCAAATTTTATTTGATGTTTTAAATCTACTTAGTTGTTTTCATCTCTTAGTTCTTTTTTAAGTTTTTTGCAAGTATCAACAACAAAGCCAAGGGGCCAAATTTCATCTCACATTTCACATAGTGCTTTAAAAAGAACAAAAATCTTAGACTAAGTGCTCCTAAGAGATTTGTTTTTGTTTTTTTGTTTCTTGAAAATTATACTTTACACATATGCTCTCCTACCATCCCCTTTAGGGAACAAAAGTGACCAATTTATTATTAATTCATTACCTTGTTTCTTAGTCCAAGCCTAGAAGGAACATTATCTATGTTCTTCACATGTTTGGATAACTTTGGTGATTTAAAAAATGACCTTTAAAGTTCTTATACTTTAATTTATTTATTTTATGCATTTTGTTGGGGGGGCGGGGGGGGAGATTCATCACCTGCCCACAAGTTCTTTACGGGATTGTTGTCTTGGGATTTCATCTCATGGCATCATTCCAACTCCATGCCATGGTGGAGTATATAAATTGATGGTGAACTATTATGACATTAGTTTAAGTGGTTAAACTAACTCTATTAATGATATTTTCCTAAGAATAATGACCTAATTTAGACCTCACACTACACTAATCAATCTAATAGATGTAGTGATTGTAAAAAGGACAAGACCTTTTCTCAACAAGTTGATTAGCTTGGATCCAAATGACATGTTACATTTCTAGTGTTAACCACACACTTGAGACCATATAAAACACACAAAGCTTATAGTTTTTATACAAACCCCACTTCCTACAGAAATATTATCAATGTAGAGTGAGTATCCCAAAGTTCCATGTCACCGTATGAATTATTGATAGAAGAGGGGGCCTAAAAGATCTTACCTTTCATGTTCATCTAAATTTAATATATTAATAAATTATTTCCTCTCAAGAAGGAGTATATTGACAAAACTTGATAATAAGAAGCAACCTTGTCATTTTTTTGAGATAAGATGATACACTTAGGTAGTTTTGGGTCTATTTCTTTTTACTTGCATTATTTTAAGTCCAAAACTATTTTGTTTATCCAAAACATGTCAAAACAAGCCCAAAACAAATCACATGTTCTTACATCACTTTTATCCAAATAAGTGTTACTTTATTCATTTGTGTCACATTTTTTTCCTTGGAATTTTGTTTCAAAACCACTTGTGTGTCTCTTGTTTAAATAGGGCATCATTACACTACCCATTTCATCTCAATTTTTTTCCTTGGATATTCTAGTCCAAAACATTTTCCATGTCATTTATTTGAAAGAGCATTGTTATGTTACTTGATTTATTTCAAATTCTTGTCACTTTTGAAACCAAGATCTAAATCATTATTATACCTATCTTGCTTCAAACATGTGGTTACATTTCCCATTTTGGTCTAGCATATTTGCCTTTAAAATTTCAAGTCTTTTCGTATTAAATCTAAAACTCAACCTTTGGAAGTAAAAATCCTAAATTAATTAGGTTCATGTTGAAGCCTTGTCTAATTTGTGCTCAGGTTGTCTGCATTTTTGTATTTGGATTGTGTTACTTGGGTTGGTTTTATATTTGATCTAAAAGATCCCTTTTCTAGACATAGCATTTGTTTTTTGTGTTGAGACATGTTTAAAGTTTCCTTATGAGCTAAGTGGTTACCATGTACTTTATTTGAAGTTTGTTGTGCCAAATTTGTTGAGTGTCCTAGTCCCTTTGTTCCAATATTTTTTGTGAGTCAATATTTGAGGCTTAAGTGATCCAATTATCAAGTTTTGTATGATCCAATTTCTTTAGTTTAGTTTTCTTTTCGAATCCTTTTTTGATTTTTTATGTTTTTGAGTCTAGCCTTATTTTAGAATGATTATAACACCTTTGGGCAAATCATTGTTATCTCTTGAACCTAGTTCATAATTTTAATAATTTGTTTAGAAACTTTTGTGATTGATTATAACCATCTATAGGAAAATAATTACTCTCTCCATAAATTCTTTTGACCCATTGTGTTACTTTTATTTCTAATTATAACCACCTTTAGGCAAATCAATATCATTTTGTTAGACTAGTCTGGCTTTTTAGTTTAGTTGTTTATCCTTTTGTGTTTATTTTATAGATCTAATGCCCCTTTTATATCTTAGTTGTTTGTTACCTTTATACCCTTTGTTTTCCATGAGACCTATCTATGGATCTAAATATTCCTTGTTACACACATAATGGGACCATGTATAATCTTGGCTATGGTAACTTTGTGCCAATGACCCTTTTGTTCAAGAGTCATATGACAAAATAGATTATGAGACATTTATCGATATATTTTATAAATCTCCATATGTTGAACAAAGGCACAATACTTATATTCAAGAGTCGTATGATGATGTAGTTTATGAGACAGATCCTGATCTATCTTATAACATTCCATATGTTGAACAAAGGCATAACCCTTTTGTTCAAGAATCATATAGCTATGTAGCTTAAGATATGGATTCATATCCATATTATAACATTATATATGTTAAACAGAGGCAAAAACCACAAACACAGTATTTGGTGACACCCCATTCTTATCTAGGCTTTCATCCTTCGGCCTGCATTAACAACCAAGCTATAAGACACACAATAATTACCATTCTAGGCCCTCATTTTTTGACCTATGTTGGAAACTAAAATCCATAGCACCCAAATATTACCATTTGAGGACCTCATCTTTTGACCTGCATTGACAATCACAGTATGTATTGCCCATTCATTACCATTCCAGGCCCTTCCAAATCTAGTAGTTCACTATCTCAATAAGGTGTAAAAATTGTAACTAGATACAGAACAACTACCATCCTAAACCCACGTCTAGTCTTTATTAATCCCATATTAGATGAGCTTATTTACAAAGATATCATTATCTAATCGCTAGTCATTTTTCATCCATTGCCAACCTTCCCCCACTTTATAAAATCCAAGCTGGACTTCAAACCATAAATGGGCAATTATTACCTCTCCAAAAACCATCATTCAAAGACCAAGATGTGTCCAAATATTAATTTTTACAACTAAGTCTAAGCTAAGGCTAAGAGAACCAACAAATCAGTGATGTTTTTGTTTAAGCATATATTTATGATGAGTTAACCTATGTTGAATTACCCTTTTACCCATTCCATTTCTTTGAGGAGCCTCACTTTGACAAGTTATTCTCTATGGAGTTTCTTCTTGACCCTTTCCCTTTGGTCTAGGAGTTTCAAATTAAAAAACAAGTCTTTATTGAGTCACCCCCTAATTATTATAAAAACCTTTAGGAAAATCATGATCCTAACCATTATCCTATTTTTAAGGAGCCTCACTTTGACAAGCTAGTCCTTGTGGAGTCCTTATTATCTAAGCCTATTTATGAAGAGCCCATTATTCAACCACTAGAAATTACTCATCCAATGCTAAACATTCAACATAACACTTCTACTACCACACCATATGAATAATTAACATCAAAGTGAGGTTATATTTATGACTAATACAACATTAGAACAAAAATCAATGTTAGTCTCAATATCAGATTCAAAGTCCTTTGAGTTCAACTTAGCTTCAAAATCAAAAAACATTCATGGTTGTTACAACATTAGTTAAAAGTGCCTTGTAGATCAATTTAAATACATTTGTGATCCTTCCATAGTTTTCTAGAATGATTAATTTGGTAATGACATAAGTTTTCCTAGTATCTTCTATAAGGATTATGTTACCTCTTCCCATTCCATAACCATTTCATTTTCCATTAACACCTAATAACCTAGCCATTATATTGACATTCCACCTCCCATAAGTGTTGATTGGGACCAATATAATCACACATAGTTAAACTGCATCCATGGCAACATATTAGTTGTAGAATATCAAGGGGACCAAACCACATTCATGCAAAAGAAGAATAATCTCCTAGTAAAACCTTTTTGAAGGTACTAGTGGGAAATCAAAATATAAACTCAACATCTTCTAGTGAAACCTTTTTGGAGGCACTATGGGACAATCAAGATAAATTTATTGGTGAGGTGCTAATTGATGAGCATAATAGTTCTTCATTGCTTGATGAATGCATTATTAAGATAACATCAATATAGTTTCCATTATACAACATAATTAGATGAAAACATCTCTTAGGCCTAAACAACAAAAGAATATAATGGTCTTATTAAGAGCATATTCATAAGTATTTGGCCCCACCATAAACAAAATTATGTCAAATGTGAAATCAACAACATTGTGTGTACCTAAAAATCTCAATATTCATTTATTTCCCAACCATTATACATTCCATTATAATCCATTCATTCATTCATTCATTCATTCATTCAAGACCTATATTATATTTAAAAACCATACCTTTTAACCAATGTTTATCCTTATTTACCATCCCTAACCACACTTTCCTTTACAAAGGCTACGAAGACATCTTGTTTTGAAGTTTGGAGGAAACATAATTAATGACCAACAAAGATCACAATAACATTATTGGAGTCCAAATAAATAGAAGTTTATTGACATAGAATCTATTCAAAAGAGGTATGGGATAAAATATTAAACATTTGACCATTCTAGTTGTATCATATGTTGATCAAGAAGTGCATATCCACATCATTAAGAACAACAAAATCACTTACTTTGCCTTACCAGTTTTGTTATTTCATACCATGCCATTTACCTCACCTTGTCACTTGGGGGAAACCCTATTACCAATATAGCCCATTATCCATTATGGTTGTATCATATGTTGATTAGGACATGCATCTCCACATCATCAAGAATAGAAAAAATCATTTAATTTGACTTACCCTTGTTGTTATTTCATACCCTACCATATACCTCACCTTCTCACTTGGGGAAACGCTATTACCAGTATAGTCCATTATCCATTCTGGTTGTATCATATGTTTATTAGGATGTACATCTCCATATCAATAGGAACAAAATAATCATTTATTGTGGCTTGCCCTTGGCCTTACCATTTCTATTGCCTTTTGACCCCCATTACCATTATACCATACACTTAACCATTTTCCAATAATTTTTTTCCTTGACCCCACATATCATGTTTGGCCTTTGTTTCAATTCATTTGTACTTCAAACACTTTCAATGGTTGATGATAGATTTAGTTCCAACAACAGTTTCAAAATTACATGTTTGAATGGTAGTACATGAAAGTAGTGCGACAGTGATCCTAGAAATTTCATCCTTTAGGAAATTTATTTTTACATCTCACTGGTGATACTAATTATAACCACCTTTAGGAAATTCCATGCCCCACCTTGTGTTACTAATTATAACTGCCTATTGGAAAATTAGTACCACTTACCTTTTGCCATTGTTTCCTAATTATAACTACCTATTGGAAAATTAGGAGCAACACCTCTACCATATATTGCCACATCACCTTTTCATTCGTATTATCATTTTCCTTGACATTTTCCTTTTACCTAAAATTTCTAGCACTTAATTGGAAGCATTTTAATGCCTTTTGTGTAGGCAGAACTATAGTGACTTGAGGTCCTAATGAGACTATGTAGGCAATGCTCAATTCACATTGAGGTCAACTCACTTACCCCTTTACCATGATCTCACCATTTTGTGAGTAACCTTCTCCACGATCTCAAAATTTTGTGAGTTGGACTATTTTGTGTCTCATAATTCTTGATCAAATTGAAATGCCTAGAAATTCCAAAAACATTTGAAATAGTTTCAAAAGCCCTAAACAATTCATTTTCACTTTGTTTATATGGGTTTTTTATTTTTTATTTTATTTTTAAATTTATTTTAGTGTGTTTTTTTATTTCTTGTGTTTTGTTTGTTTATTTTTATCTTTTTGTTGTTTTCTATGTTTATTTTGTTCTACCTTTTGTTCCTCAGTTGTTGTAAGATTATTACATTTTGTTTTGACTTTAGTCTTGATTATCCATATCATGTACTTCAGTTGTGAACTTTTTTGTTTAGTCTTGCACTTGATTTATTTGTTATATTTACACTTGTGATTTCATTATACATATCTTATTCCTAGTTGTTTATATTTACATTCTAATTAAGTTGTGCTCATGAAGTCTTCTAACAATGGTAGCATCTCTTTGATATATCACAAACCCAACCAACTACCCTAACACATGCCTAAACCTATGAATAATAAAAAAGTGTAAAAAATGATTTATTATGTGTTTATATAGATGTGCATCTCTAAATAAACATCCATACGAGTCATGCAATAAAACTCAATTTAGTGGAGCTTACAAGTAATGGTGTCATAGAAACTTCTCCTTGTTCACCTTGGCAAATCCTCCCACCCTCCTTGATCAAATCAACCCATTGACCATTTTGGTTATATTATGCTAATAAGGATGAGTATCTCTACATTGGCAAGTATAACCAAATCATTCACATTGATCAATTTGTATTATTCTATTTTATTTCTCATTTTATTTCCTCCCACTTCTAGGTGAACGACATTGGTTTGATTTCTATTCTGATTATGTAGGCAACATTTGGATACATGAGTGTTGTAAACCCTCATAGAGTTAGATTAGCTTAACCAAGGATAATTCAGATTCAACTCAAGTTATAAATTAACCTAACCTACCCATGGTTAGAGCTAGTTCTTTGAGATATAAATACAAGTTCCCATACCATTAATAAACAAGATTTTATGATTAAGTTTATTCTACTGGAATACCTTCTTGAATCCCTTGAAGAGTAGATTTATTATGACAAAATTATGCCAAGATTCCATACCAAGCCATAAGTGACTGTTGAATAGATGCTACCATCATGAAAGAGCATTGCTAAGAGACTACAACCATCATAGGTTGAACACGGACATTATTATTCCAATAAGGGAGGTAAGAAATTTTTATTGTCTTCATCTATTATTTGTGATTTTTCTTATTGTGTTATGTTCCCCCTAGTTCTTAGGCAAGAGGGTTTAGCCTTAATGCATTGTTGTTCTTGATGTTTTCTCATTTTGACTAACAAGAGACTAATCTACTTATTGTTTCCTCTTCATACTCCTAAGCTACAATTACAACTCCTCAAGAGATTTCTAAATCTAGCTAAACTTTTTATTGCTTCATATATACCTAAATAGTTATTAAAGGTTTTAAAAGAGAGATTATTTACTTATTACATGATATGCATCACATTCCACTTGATGTAAACCAACCAAAATATTTACATCACAATTTTATGTATCTCCTCTCCTTACAGAAGACCACTAACATGGCATGTGGTTAACCAAATATTGAGATATAATCAACCTCCAAAAATATAAAATGGCATTATGTTTATGTATTTTTATTTGAATGTATGAATCTCAAATTTTCTCCTTTTTTGGGTACAAAAGTCTATTATGAAACAACTTATAAGTGGTTATTTATTGAAACATAATACTTTGTGAACATAAAGATACATAGAAACTATTGAGGTGTGTTTTATGCACACCACATTCAATGAATTATCCTCTAAAGTTTTAGGATCTCAATGGAGGTAAGCTCCAATCTAGGGTATGAGTTGTAGGTATGCAGTCTTTGAAAACCTATTGATGGAATAACTGGTAGGGCTTGTAAGTTGTTGAAAAGGTATTTTAGATGGAGGTATGGTCCCTAAAACTTTGTGAATCTCTATGTGATTTGGATAGATGGTTGGATTATAATATAAAGTGGTTAGGTCTCAAAAAAACTCAAAAATAGAGGGAAGGGTAAGGTAGAAAAGAAGGCTCTGTGGTTTTCAGGAACTATTACCCTGGTTAGTTTTTAAATAGACCTATGCTCTCATAACCTATGCTTGTTACTAGCAGTAATTTCACACACACAATCATACATGATTAAGAAGTCTAAGAAGATAATGATGCAAGAAATTCATAGGCCTCAAACAAAGGATGCTCTTTTTAGGATAGCTATTACACACTCTTACTTAGGAGATTATGGCTCGAGCTAGTGAAATATCTGAGGCAAATTTGGCACACACACACAAAAAATTGCATCAAAGAAAGCACTAGTACACATTTAGAATTACGAATCAAACAATTTGATTATCTTAACCATTATATTTTACCAATCTCTCAACAATTGTTACACATCTACATATCAATACACATCTACAGATCAATACATCAATCAAAACAATCAAGAATTCATTCACAACTATTACACACTAAATATTAGTAAAACATACAACCAAATAAAGTAATAACTAATTACACATAAATTGGAAATAAAATACACAAACACATTCACTGACCATCAAAATTGATGTTTCTACTATATTTAAAATTCTCTAACAAAAATTCCAAGTTGGATTATAATTATTTATATATACTTGGGGAAAGGGTCACCTCATCTTCCAAGATCATGCAAGGTCATTACATGTGATAGTTATGACCTTGAGTTCTAATTGTGGTTAAAACCATATTAGAGTCTAATTATAGTTATCAGCTTAAATTAGCCTTTACAAAAGCTATGTAACATTTGCATGTGTATAAAGGCAACTTTTATAATTATAGCTTGAACTACATGAAAATACCTTATTTTATAGGTTGTGAGAAAAAATTGTCTAATACTTTAAGTTAGTTATTTTCAAAATAGAACTCAGACATGCATTAAAAACAAGTATCACTTTTATCAATGGCTTTAAAACCAATGACACTATTTAACCATGATCAATCTTAACTAAACCATGCATTGTATGCTGCCCCTACCTTTTATAGGATAAAATATTCCTCTTCAAAATGTTATACAAGATTAGTTACCAAATTAATATAACTTTAACTATAATACTTAATGTCTATTGATAAATATATCTCAAGTGTAAAAATATCTATTTCCATTAGACAAATTATCCAAAATATTTTTCCCAAAGATCAATTTTGTCAGACAAAATATTGAAAACAATAAGTTTGGGGTAAATAATCTAAAAGAATAAGTTGAGGGCAAAGAGACCAGAATAATAAATCTAGGGAAAAATGCTTGAAAGAATAAGTTTGGGGTAAAAATCTTGAAAGAATTCTCTGAATTGCTTAAGTCCTAAATATCTACATAATTATTTGCATAACGCCATGCCATTATATTTAATAGCTTTAAAAATGTATTTTTTCCTTTGGGACATGTGTCAAAAACTTATTGAGTCTAGATATTTTGAGAAGTCCTCTTAGGACTCACACCATCAGATCTTCTGCATAATGGAATGTGAGCATGCCACTTGGTAGGTCCGTAGGGCCTTTGTGTACCTTAAAGTCCTAGATTGAATGCCTTTATGCCACTTGGTAGCTCCTAACTAGTTATGGGACCTTTGAAAATTCCATGTTGATCTCGCAACATTGGATCAATTGTACCCAAGTTAATGTAGTTCATAGATCTTAGTAATTTGACTCAATAACTCCTATGATATTTTGATACTTATCACATCCTATATTACTCTATGTACTAGGATCCCTCATTTAATTTGATCAAATATACTAGGCTCCTATGATGATGACACTTGTCATGCTCGTGGGTTTTTGTAGGGCTTTGATATTTTAACGTTACACTCACTTTGTTCGATCTTCAGTGTAGGAGTTACTACACACCATTAAATCACGATCCATGTGGTTGAGTGAGATTAGTTCTATTGATTATAATATTTTAATTATTACACTCTATATCACACCATTGGATTAACTTCAACTAAGTAAACATGGGTCAATGATTGTGATCTAGACAGTCGAATGTGATTGGCTCCACTCCTGTAGATCAAAATAAACTAAGTGATCCTAGGAAATATAAAGGACTTAGACTAAAGTCTTAGACTAAGCTTAAAATGTAATGAAGGGGGACCATGTTAATAAAAGGACCATCCATAAAGATTCTAGCCTAAGGTTTGAGTTTTTTTAACAAATATGATTAAGACCTAGGATTAGAATATATAAAAGAGCCCCTATGTTAATTTTGAACCTACGTAAATCGTAAGATATATAAAAAGACCAAGCATATATATTTTTATCCTAAGGTCTTAATATTAATAAAATATGATTATGACCTAGGCTAAAAAATTGAGTCTATAATATAATAAAAGATCCCTCTAATAATATTGACCCTATGTAATAAATTGAATCTATTAAAAAGGACTTTAGGCTAAATAAATTATCCTAGGGTTTAAACATGGTTTTAATAATACACTCAATTTAATCAATAAGAGACCAAGGATTAAACCAAAAATACAATTTAGCATTAATGTGTAAAAACGTAGGTAGTGTTCACATAAATGGACTTCATTAATCTTGTAAACTAAAAATGTAAGAATATAAGGTTAGAAATTTTAGACAAGATCAAACCAGAATCATGTGTAAATATGGCAACCTTACCATGGTGTGGATGATCTTCAAATAAAGATAACATGAAAAATAATCTAATGGTACTCTGGTCAAATTGAATTTCAATTTAAAGTACATATTTGCACAATTTGAAACAAGGGTCCCTATTTTCAATAATGGGGGTGTGTTGGGTACAAAAAATGGTGACTCACAAGGGCAATACTCCTACGTATTCAAGAACCCAAAAATTTGATTATAAATCCTTAAATCAATAATGAAGTGTGTCACAGGAGAATACTTAAATCATAGACATGTAATAGACTCCTAAATTGATTCAAATAACATACATGCTTTCCAATTCTTGGATATGTATGTGTCAAAATGTGTAATTCATTTAACCCCTTATGTGATGAGTTTTTCAAAGGCTTGATGAAGCTGTGGGTTTCATTCCAATGTCTCTTAAATCTTGTTAAAAATAAGGGAAACTCAGGCATTGCTCTGCTGCCCATAGCCCTGATAGAGATACCTTAGGCTCCTTCTCTTCTCTTTCCATTATTTTCTTTTAATCATCATGTGTGGTACATTGACCTTATTTCACCATGTGAGATTTTTGATTTTCTTTAAATTTTATTTTCCCCTTTTGAACTCATTGGTTCTTTTCTTCTTTTATTTTATATTATATTGTTGAATGGAAAGAGAAGATCTGAAACCCCAGTGAGTTGGTAGAATTATAAAACAAATAATTACTGGAACATCCCTGCTAACTACACCTGTACTCATAATTATCATTCCCAATAGGTATTTAATGTGATAAGTACATTTAATCCAATAAAATAGGAAAAATTTATAAATTTTTATGAAGCAATCCGAGATCAACTTTCACATACTTGGTGAAAGTATTCAATTGTGACACAATCCATAATAATTCATGATTACATACCTTTATCCTGAAGACTCAAAAACACAAAAATATTCCCAATTTGTAAACTAGTCCCAAATTACCAAATTTTATTTTTTCCATTTTTTACAAGTCTATTTAAGCATAAGCTCAGTTGTTTGGGATATTTAGCTTGGTTACAGTCAGAGTAAACATAATCTATATTACTATAGAAAGTATTAGAAAAAAGCAACTAATCTAGAAAGTGAGAAATCTAATCTAAGAAAGCAAGAAACTAAGAAAAACAAGAAACTAGTCTAATCCTATAGCTACACTCATCTATCCATCATTACTTAGTGACATAATATAAAGACAAAGCTATAAATTATTGATTTAGGAACTATCTATTGACTGGATATGTAATCTCATTGCCTTGTATCGCCTTCAAATAAAATGGGTTATTACCTATGATCTCCAAAATTTGGTATGGTCTAATACATAGTGGGGAAAGTTTGTCATGTTGTCCTTTCTTTTCATGAGATTTATCCCAAAGTAGCACTAGATCCAAAATTTTGAATGCTTTGACCTTTGATCTCTTATCAAACCATCTCTTGACCACATCCTAGTGTTTGTTGAATGTCTGTAAGGCCTCAATCTTTGAATCTTCTATTTCTATTATGTCCAATAATCTTGACTCTATTTCATCACATGGCTCCATGTAGTCTTGCATGAACTGATAAGTGGGTAAATTCAATATAATTAAGAATAAAAACTTTCATCCATATACCAATAGATAGGGTGAAGCTTTAAGGTCTTGTTTATATCTTGTTCAGTATACCCAAAGAGCATACTTCAACAAGTTGTGCCAGTCCTTGGGCTTATTGCCTACTAATTTATTAATTTCATCTATCAAATTTTTGTTCATTGATTCTGCCAATCCATTTCCCTAAGGGTAATGGTTAGAAACTAATTTGATAATAATTTGGTTATCATGTGCTCACTTAGTAAATTCTACTGATATGAAAGCTAGTCCATTATCACAAACCAAAAAAATGGGAGTGCCAAATTTGGTTGTTATGTTTTCCTCCAAGAAGTGGATCATGTCTTATGATCTATATTTCTTTGTGGCTATGGATTTGGTCCATCTAGTGTAGTAGTCTAAAATAGTTTTCAAAAAATTATGTCCTATCGAGGAGTCTGGGTTGATGATGCCAATGAAGTCTAAACCCCATTGGGTGAATGACCTTCCTTCAACAAATAACTATAAATAAATTATTGTACATACTTCTCTCTTGGATAGAGATTGACATTCACCACATATTCTCATATTATCGTAATCATCCTTGAAAACTATTGGCCATAGTATCCCATTCTTAAGATCTTGTGGGTTGTGGGATTTCTTGAAGGATGACCACTGCCTATTTTTTGATGCAAGTTTTCCAAAATTTCTTTAGCTTCATTTGTAGATACACACTTGAGTTAAATACCTTCATAGTTGTTTTTATAGAGTACTCCCTTCTTGATCATATAATGGGAAACTTGAAGCCTCAAAACTCTTCTTCATTCTTTGTTAAGCCCTAGGAAACAAGTGCTTGTAAGAAAATATTGTATGATATCATTATACCATTCCTATTTGGACAATTTAGCTTCACATACCTCTTCAACTGTGATATGAGGATCTATTTCAATCATAAGTTGAATAATGCCCTACCCTTGAATGATATTTTCAGGCTTGATCTCTATATCTAATTATTGTAGTTTGGCCATCCATATGTCTCAACATTCTCTTAATTTATTTTATTACAAGGTGAGCTTGATCACATGATTAGGTACCATGGTGATGGTTTTATTCCTCAAGATGTAATTCTAAAATTTATTTATTGCCTTGACAAAGGTGAAAATATATTTATCAATCATAGAATACCTGAGTTCTATGTCTTTCAAATTTGTGCTCATAAATGAAATTGGATGCTCAATTTATTCCTTCTACATGATGATAGTTGTAATTATATGCTTTGAAGTGAATGAGTACATGTAAAAATATTTATTAAAATCTAGATTGATTAATACTAGAGCCTGTGATATTGCATCTTTAATGTCTTGGAAGGACTTTCGGTCTTCAATCATCCACACTATTTTGGCATCCTACTTGAGAATGGTGTTTACAGATTTAAAAATCTCTACAAATCCTGAGATGAACTTACTTATGAAGTTAATATTTCTGAAGAATGAGTTAAACTCCTTGCTATTTGATCGTTAAATTTTTGAAATTACCTAAATTATTTCTAGGTCAATGGTGATCCCATCCTTAGCGATGATGTTCCCTAAAATATTTCCTTTAGTGACTCCAAATATACTTTTATTTCAGTTTAGAAAAATACCAAACATTTTTCATCTCTCAAATATGGACTATAGATGACTTATGTTATCCTTCCTATGCTTTGAAAACATTGTAAGATCATCTATGTAGATGATTATGCATTTTATTGTCAGTTCTTTAAAATCATGATCCATGGCACATTGAAAGGTCACTCCTATGTTTATTAGGTTGAATTACATCCTCTTATATGTGTAAGTTACCCATTTCATGGTAAACATTGTCTTCATTCTATCTTTGGATTACACCAGTACCTGATTATACCCTGAAAATCCTTCCAAGAATGACATCATTTTACAACCACTTACTATATGTATCACCTCATCTAGAGAAGGTAGGGGTTAATTATCCTTTTTAGAATCCTTATTTAGGTTCCTAAAATCCACACATAGTTTGATCTCATCATTCTTCTTTCTTACTAGGACCAAATTGGTTACCTAGGTAGAATGTCTCACTATAAAGATGATTTTTGCATTTAATAGCTTCTCCACTTCACTCTAGATGAGAGGCTCCAAAATAGGATTGACTAGTCTATGCTTCTATCTGAATGGCTTATGATCTATCTTTAAGTTAATCATATGAGTAATTACTCGTGGGTTATATAATTTCAAGTCTTCGTATGTCTAGGCAATGACATCCCTATATAGAGTGATTAGATCCTTCACTCACTGTCTATCTTCTAGGGTGCAACTGAGACCAATATTAAAAAATCATGGGTTGTGCTCATTTCCTAGATTTTCTCTTTTGAAATCCAATTCATTGACCTTAGACTACCTAAGTTTTTGAGCTTGAGGGTCTATGTTGAATGGTCATTCCAAAGAGACCAACCCAGCTAGAATTTGATTCTCTTTGAGTTAGAGAGTGCCTTCTTTATCTGATTCCTCTTCACAGAGGTGATTAATGTCCTTATCATCGATGATTTGGGATTTGAATTTCCTTGAATTAGTTAAAAACTAAATAATATGTTGGTCATCATCAAAGACCTAGAAATTTTATATATTATTTGAAATAGAAGGATAGGGTACTAATTAAATAGATAACCTTTTAACCCTATATTTTTGTAATGGCTCCAAATTAGTAGCAGTAGTAGCTAGCGAATTGGTAGCTTGATTCTGTTCTTTGGGAAGGGATACTATGTTGAAAACTTCAATGATTTTGATCAATTCCCATGCTCTATGCTTATACATTCTCAAATAAGACAACATGTATTGATATTTATTTATAACTTGGTTAACTACCATTTTTGAGTCACCAAATACTAATACTTATTTTACATTATTCTTGAGTGCAAATTGTGATCCCAAAATTAAAGCCTCATATTTAGCTCTATTGTTCGTGCATGGAAATTTTAATCTATATGATGCCAATAAATGTTTACCTTGTGGATCAATCAACTCAATTCCCATTCTTGGTCCTTGCTCAAATCTAATGCCATCAAAGTGTAAAGTACACATCTATGTGGAACCTTTAGATTCTGGCTTCTGTAATTGATTTAGAGTAATAAAATTATAAATACCAAGGCTAGGAGACTCATACTTTATCTCTTCATTCTTGACATTGTATTCCATGATAGGATAATTCATTCTCAGCTCTTTTTCAATTATGATTTGATTTGCAACTCCTCTCCATGGTAGCCATATTTGAGAAAAGTCTATAGAAAGATATCCATTGAGTGCTTTAGACTAGTCTCTACTCAACATCAATCAGTAACCTTCAGGTATGTCCACCACCAAGATATCAATGGTCAGCTGAACACATGATTCAGATATTGGTTAGATATGCATATCCCTCAGTTCACCAACTATAGGGACTATTGTGTTGTCCAATTATAAAAATATCTTCTTTGAAGGGATTGACATCAAACCAAAATTTTGACATATAAAAGTAGGCATGATAGTTGTAGAAGATCCAAAATCAACTAAACAATTATGAATATTCTTATCAAATGCCCTGATAGTGAGAAAAAGGGGTAGAACCTTTGGCTTTCTCTTGTAAATAACATTGGTGTTAGATGATTTTGATTTTTCTATAGATACTTTAGCTTTCTCCATAGGCATATTCCCAATAAAAAAATTATAGAGTAGTTCATTTTGTTTGGTAATCTGAGCTAACTCATGAAGAGTCATATTTGCTTTGATATTTTTCATGTATTCAACAATGTTATATCCTCCCTTGCTAGGTTCCTCCTTAGTCCAAGGCTGATCACTTCCTCTTGAAGGAGGTGGATTGTTATCAACTTTAGGATTAGGTGGGATTGCAATATTATTTGTAGGAGTTGATGTTGTGAGTGGTTGCTTATTCCTTAGATTGTATCCACCTTTTTGGAATTATTCGAAAGTTTGAACTTCATATGTGTTGTACTCTAGCTAGTTATCATATACACCTAAAAAGGGAAACTCCTAAGTTTCAAAGAACATGGTAGTGCTAGAAGAGCCAGAATTTGGATGATGTTTATGAGGATTATGTATTAGATCTTGTCTAACCACCTCTCTTTGAAATAATTCAAATGCTACGCAAAATTCAACACAGTTGAACTCACCATGATTGGAAGTATTGTGAATTTTTCACCAATTGGGAAGATAATTTTCTACTATATTGATCTTCTAGAGCTTGTTAGGCTACTCCATATTATTGACAATCCTATTTAATAGTTGGTTGTATCTCTACAATCTAGCATTTTGATTACCAGTTGGGCCATTAGCATTGTCCATCCTCCTTTGCATATTTAAGAAATCATTTCTCAATTTTTGAACCATCTTTTCAATATAATATAGTTCTACCTTTGTAGAGTCATTGCCTTGTAGAAAAGTAGTAAGAGACATTGTTGATTGTCAATTCTATTAGTAGATATTACCTACATGTGATTGTTCAAGAATTCATAGTTTGGTTGCATCATTTATTTCATGGAAGGCAATGTATATAATTGGTTCTAATTGAACATTGAGACATTTTTCCTTGTATGTGCAATCAAATTCAACGTGGAAAATCCATTGTCAATGTTGGACATAGTGGGTGCCTAAAAACTAAGCTATCTATCTATATTAATGGCTTCTTCAAATGCTTGTGCCAAATTATTAGTTGCAATATCTCTTATTAAGAACATCTTAGTAATCCTATCCAACATTTTATTTTACATCTCCAATGCTAATATTTCCTTTGATTTATACCTTGGGGTTAACCAATTATACATATTTTGAAACCATGCATTGAAATCCCATATAGGATCATTAGGCTCTCTCTTCATACTAGTGAAGAGATAACATATTATGTTGGGACTAGTAACCTATCCAAATTGTGTAATAAAAGCAACTTGACAATCATCCCAATAAGTGATGGAGTTCTCCATTAGATTTAAATACCAATTATAATTATTGTCCATTAATGTAAAAGGGAATAATCTACATGCAACATCTTCATCAACAACATTTATTAATCTCAAAGCAGCTTTGAAAGATCTAATGTGTTCCTCTACTATCCTTGCTCTTGAAGGAGAAAAGGATGGTCAGTACCTTTGAGGGTCCTAGGTAAATCATGCATTCCCTTGGGATGGCAATAGAGGATCCAACTACCAAGTTAGTTGAGCCATTAGATGATTAATAGGTAAAGGGTTCCTTACGGGTAAAGGATCCCAATTAGAGAAGGTAGATTGTTATGAACTGGGGATATTGGCAGAGTTATAGGTCTCATATGGTTTGACAAGGGTGAGACTATAAAACTAGCCTAAGAATTAGATTTGGTCACTCTCCTAGGTGACTCCAGTGTAACTCTATGTAAAGGATACTATTATTATTAGAGGTTCAGGAGTAGGCCCTCCTTTTAGCACTAGTGAAACTATTGATATGTGTTTTATGTACACCATAGTCAATGAGGTATCCTCTAACATTTTAATATCTTAATGGAGGTAAACTCCACTCCAGGGTAGGAGTTTCAAGTATGTTGTCTTTGACAACCTATTGATGGAATAATTGGTAGGGCATATAGGTTATTGACAAGGTTTTTTGGATTGAGGTGTGGTCCCTAAAAGGTAATGAATCTCTACGTAAGTTGGATGGTTGGTTGGATTATAATCTAAAGTGGGTAGGTCTCAAAATAAACTTAAAAAAGGAGGGAAGGGTAAGGAAAAAAAGAAGGCTCTATGGTTCTTAGGAAATACTTCACTGGTTGGTTTCTAAATAGACCTATGCTCTCAGAACCTCTTCCTATTGCTAGCAGTAATTGCACACACATAATTAGACATAGTTTAGAATTCTAAGGAGATAATGATATAGGCAATTCATAAGACTCATATAAAGGTTGCTAACCTCATTTTAGGGCATCTATTTCAACTCTTACTTAGGAGATTATGGCTTAGGCTAGTGAAGTATTTGAGGCATCTTTGACACACACATAAAACTACATAAAACAAAACACTACTACACATTTAGATTTATGAATCAAAAAACTTGACTATCTTAACCAATATATTTTACCAATCTCTCAATAGATGTTAAAAATCTATAAATTCATACATCAATCAAAATAATCAAGAATATATTCCTAGCTATTGTACATTAAATTTTATTGAAACATACAACCAATGAAAGTAACAACTAATTACAAATTAATTGGAAAGAAAATACACAAACACATTCACTAACCATTAAAATTGATGTTGCTCCTATATTCAAAATTCTCTGACAAAAAATCCAAGTTGGATTACAATTGTTTATATAGAATTGGGTAAGGGGTCGACTCATCCTCCAAGCTCATGGAAGGTCATTACATGTGATAGTTATAACCTTAAATTCTAACTATGGTCGAAACTGTATAAGAGTCTACTTAAAGTTTTCATCTTGAATTAGTCTTTACAAAAGCTATGCAACATGTGAATGTGTATAAAGGCAAATTTTATAATTATAGATTGAACTACATGAAAATACCTTATTTTATAGGTTGTGAGAACAACCTTTATGATATTTTAAGTTAGCTATTTTCAAAATGGATCTCAGACATGCATTAAAGACAAGTATCATTTTTATCAATCGCTTTAAAACCAGTGACATTGTTTAACCATGATTAATCTTAACTGAACTATGGATTGCATGTTATTCCTACCTTTTACAGGAAATAATATTCCTCTTCAAAATGTTACACGAACTTAGTTACCAACGGAATATAACTTTAAATGTGAGACCCAAAGGCTATCAATAAATTTAATTCAAGTGTCAAAAGATTTATTTCCATCAAACAAAATGTCTGAAATAATTTTCCCAAAGATCAATTTCATCAGAAAAAATGTTTGAAATAATAAGTTTAAGGAAAAAATCTTGAAAGAATAAATTTGGGGCAAAAATCCTGAAAGAATTCTCTAAATTGGTTAATTCTTAAACATCCACATAATTCTATCCACAATGCCATGCCATTCTATTTACTAGCTTTCAAAATTTAGTTTTGACTTTGGGACATGTGTCAATATCTTATTGAGTTTGTATCTTTTGAAAAATCATCTTAGTACTCACACCATCAGATCTTCTACATGATGGAACATAAACATGCCACTTGGCAGATCCACAGGGATTCTATGTACCTTATAGTCCTAGCTTGAATGCTTTTATACCACTTGGTAACTCCTTGTTAGTTTCAAGACCTTTGAAAATTCCATGTTGATCTCACACCATCAGATCAGTTATACTTGAGTTAACACGGTTCATATATCTTTGTGATTTAACTCATTGAATCCTAAGATATTTTGATAATTGTCACATCCTACATTCCTCTATATACTATACTCCATCATTTCATTCAATTAATTATACTAGGATCCCATGATGGTAACACTTGTCACTCTCATGGGTCACCATAGGGCTTTGACATTTCAACATTACACTAGCTTCATTCAATCTTTGATGTGCCCGTTAACGTACACCATTAGATCATGATCTATGGGGTTGAGTTAGATTGGTTTTGTTGATTAAAATCTTTGACTTATTATGCTCTATTTTTCACCCTTGGATTAACTTCCCCTGAGTAAGCATGATCATTGATTATGATTTGGACAGTTTAACGTGATTGGATCCACTCCTATAGACCAAAATAAACTAAGTGAGCCTGGGTAATATAAAGGACTTAGACTAAATTCTTAGACTAAGCTTAAAATGTAATAAAGGGGGACCATGTTAATAAAAGGACCATGCATAAGGATTCTAACCTAAGGTTTGAGTCTTTTTAATAAATATGATTAAGACCTAGGCTTAGAATATATAAAAGTGCCCTTGCATTAATTTTGACCCTATTTAAATCATAAGATATATAAAAAAGACCAAGCATATATATTTTTATCATAAGGTCTTAGTATTAATAAAATATAATTACAACCTAGGCTAGAAAATTAAGTCCATAATATAATAAAAGAGCCCTCTAATAATTTTGACCCTACATAAAAAATTGAATCTATTCAAAAGGACTTTAGGCTAAACAAATTACCCTAAAGTTTAAACATGATTTTAAAATTAGACTCAATTTAATATATAAGAGACCAAGGGTTAAAACTAAAATCGAAGTTAGCATTGAGGTGTAAAACCCTAGGCAGTGTTCACACAAATGGAATCCATTAATCTTGTAACTTGAAAATGTAAGAATTTGAGGTTAGTAATTTTAGACAAGATCAAACTAGAATCATGTGTAAATTTCTACCCCTTCTGCACCTTTTCTTTAAGACTCAACTTTTAACCTTCTTCCTTGATGATGGACACCTTCATTTCCTCTTCCTCCTCATCATAGGTGCCACCACTTTATTTGGTGATTTCATTCAAGGACTCATCTTCTTGTTCCATAGGGGGTTCTTCATCCAATGTTTACCATTTTTTTCTTCTTCTTCCTAGGGTTTCTCAATGCTCACCTCCGGGTGTATTCCCTTGGTGATAGTGTCACCTTATTTCTATTCTTGTTGGGGTTTTACTTCAATCTCCTTTTACTTTTCCAAGGCACCAATATCACCTTCCTTTTCTTCAAGCACCCCTTCACTACTTGGGCATGCCTATTGTGCAGATTATCTACTTTTCTAGTGGGAGTGTTGGGAACCTTCTTTGCTTTCTCAAAACTTGGTCTCGTGCTTGCAGGAACCTTATTTATCTTCTTATCTCTCTTTCCCTTATCTTCTTTGGCCTCACCCCTCTCAATATCTACCTAAATTTATCACATTTCCTTTGAAGCACTCCTCTTCTTCTCCAACTCCATTTCCATCTCAATTTCTTCCACATTATGGCCCATTTTCTTCCATAACCTTCTCTTTTACTCATTTATTCATGGAGAGTATGGAGGGTTATTATTTAGATGAGGTTCTTGTTTGCTTTTCTACTTATTCAAGTGCAATGGTTGTTATTCTTTAGAGATCGTTCTATATATCTTTGGTGCTGGGCTCATCCTCTTTTTTGACCTACATGATGTAGGTTTTTATTCCTTATTATTCCTCCATCTCTTCCTCCTTTTCACACATGAGGGACTCTTCTACCTCCATTAATGCTAGAGTTATTATAGGGAGTACAACGGGTCACTTAGACTTCTTCTTTTTATACTTATTAATAGATGAATAAGTATATAACATGAATGTTATGTTATTCTTGAGAGATGGGGGTGTTGCTTGTTCACCGAAGGTGACCTTCAACTTGATGTGATCCTAGATTTTCTCAAGTGTCTCTCCCTACTTCATCTAGGGAGACTTCTAATGCATATTTGATGCTAGACTTCCTTCATCATCAATCAAGAGTGGGTGATCATCATATTTTCTAGGTTCGGTGCCATTCTTTCATGGATTCATTTTGTAGAACAAATTAAAGATGTTCTTGGTTATAATTATCTTCTAGAGTGGATGGAGATCCATTCGGTCAGATTCATCCTCCTCATCCTTTGTGTATTTTTCTCCTAGGCACACATACTAAAACCTCAACCTACTTATTTATTAATCCATATCCTTCACTAGGATCTCCAACTACTATTACTTTGGAATTCTCCTTAGCATCGCTATGAAAAATTTAGTAGAAAATGCATAAGGCAGCTTCAACCAACTAGAGAGTTTTTCATCTATGAGTGATAGGTGCACTACATAAAAATGTTGCATGATGGAAAAGGTCTCCATGCCTAACATGTGATGAGGGAGATCCTGTGGGATGCACCATTCAATCTCTAATGCCTTTATGTACTAATTACACTACCCCTATATTCTTGTTTTATACTTTTGGGAAAAAGCTAGGTGGGCAGGTGAACTCTTGATATTTTATCTCATAAGAGTACTTGTGCACTGGGAAGACCCAAATATTATCCTCATCATCATTGAGCATACCAATATCTTTCATCATAATCAAAATTATAATGGACCCCCATCAAAAAATCTTTCACACCATGTGTCATTCTAACATGTTCTTCACCATCTCCTTAGCAATAGATTATATAATATTGAACTTGACCCCTTGCACCATGTGGTGGGTGATGAAAAAGTATGTCTTAATTATGTTGGTCCACCATCTTCTAGGGAGAATCATAGAAATCATGAGGCATGCTACAACCCTTATGCCAGGGTCTTGTATATCCTTAATCAAGATTATGAACCCTGTCTTATAGTAGCTCAGAAGTTTCACAACCCTTTCCACCTCTATATTTTCCTTCATCATTTGGTGGATGTCCATCCTTGTGCTTGGGAGTTTGATGATATTAATAATGAGGCATGATGATATTCAAATGTTCCTTATTGTGAATTAAAATTGATCACCATAGACACATGGAGGAGGAATTACACTAATTCCTCAAGCTTACAAAATCTTGGTAGCTCATACAACTAGGTCATGCCGATGGTAACTAACTTATCTTAGATGGAGACATCAAATAACATCATGCTTGCTTTCATTTTTATTCCTATGTCAATCACCAAATATTGGTTAATAGCTTATGCATTGATCGATGTGTGATGGTTGTACTCGTTTAACCAACATATGTGTGCCAAGGATACCCATATCTCCCCTACTATGATCTTAGGGGGAAACTACATTTATTTATATGTAAACTTTATGGTTGCTTCAGGGTCGATCTTGGTAATGCTAACACATTTTACTAATTGTACCTTTTTCTTTTTAGTGTCCATTTATTCTACTTTCCACATCTTCTTGGTGTCCTTATGTGACTACAATAGACCCAAACTTAACCTCTTTTTACCCATCTTGAACCAACTTCTATTGAAGTGCAGTCTACTGATCTTCTTGAAGATCTTAATCTTACTTTATGCTTCTTCACAATCATGGGGTCTATGACTATGAATTTGGCTCTTTAACTTTATTTGCCGTTAATGGTGGCCTTGATGTCACTTAGAATCTCTATTATTTAGTTCTCTCAAAATTCTCTATTCACATTATTTTTTTCCAATATCAAATGGATTGTAATTTCTCTCTTTTTAACCATTCTCATTTGGTGCTTGTGAGTGCTCAAGTTTTTACTTGGTATCATTTTATAGATTTGGATTTGGTTTAGCTCTAGTTCTATGTTCAAATTCACAAAAGTTTTGTAACCTGATACAGTCAACCATTCACTCCTTTATACCATAATTTTAGCTCCCTTATTAAATTTAAGTGAGTAAAGGCATTGTGGTGTATGGATTCTTGAAATCTGCTAAACCCACAAAATTTACAAAAATACACTACCACATTCAAATTTATTGTAGATTTTTTTGCCTCTGCCATCATTGCATTAACTTCTCTTAATGGTGTATTTAGTGAAGTGATCGGTGATTCAAATGGTCACTTCCTACTTATCATTGGGTAGATGCCAGCTTGTCTTCATGATGTTTCTCCTATGATTGGTTCACCTTGGCATGACCTTGATCCTTTTTATGGAAACTTGGGCATAGTGATTCACATGCATGTGATTCAGCCTCCTCAATTCTATATCCTCTTCCTGTTGTGTTTCCTTTCAAGCATGCCTCCATTTCTTGGTCATTTTCTCTACACTTTTCATCTTTTGCCTTGGCCTATGCTACCCCATATAAATTATTGCATTGGTCATCCAACACTTCAATCTCCATATTTATTACACACTAGCATCTTGTGTGCCTCTATTTTTTCAACTTATCCTCATATCCTTCTAAGTATAGAAAATTCCAAGCACCTAAAAACTTAGGTGTCTAGACTTAGGTGTTTGGAAAGCATCTTTTCTTGACTCACCTAACAAAAGTTATGTGTGTAATTTTTAGAAGATTTATTTTGTGGACATGAAAAATCAATGATTATTCACCTAACTAAAATAATATCACAAAACACAAGGAAATGTTTGGGTCATGCCAAACTTTATTCTAGTCAGCAAAACAAAATTGACTTGTGACCAAGAAGTTGGTGTCTAATGGCACAAGCACCATTCTATTGTCTATAAGGCTTCAATCAGTTGCTATTGAAATTCTCATGGAACATTTAAATTGTCAACATGCACAAATTGCATGTGCCAATATCTAATATTCTATGGATTACCTAAGGTCCCATACACCCAATCTTCAACTTACCTAAGTTTTTGAGGTACTTGGAGTCATATAGTAAGACTAATTCTCCTTCAGTTAGTACCTTACGCTTGATATGTTTATCATGCCATAGCTTTAGGTGTGACTTATATACTTGTTGACTCTATATTTCTTGGCCACGTGTCTTGTCTAAGCACTCCAAGTCTTCCATTTATGAAGTCAAGGAATCTTGGTCATCCAATTGACCAATACACATGTTGTGTAATGAGGGAACTAGAAACTCCATTAGTAAAACAACCTTTGTACCAAACACTAGTTGGAATGGTGTAGCCTTATTCAGGTGCTTGTATGTCATGTGATAGGCCCATAATACTTTTGACACTCAGTCATCCCAATCTTTGCAACTAATGTCACATATATTTTTGAGTCATGTTACTAATATCTTATTGAATTCCTTAGCCATGTCATTTGCTTGGGGATGATAAAGTGTTATCTTATGGTGCACCATAATGTATTCAGTTAGTAGGATGTGCATAGTTTCATTGATGAAGTGTGCACCTCTATTGCTATTTAGACTAAGTGGGTACCCATAGTGGCTGATGATGTTCTCCCATATAAAAATTATAGTTGTGGTGCCTTTGAATTCTTTGGTTAGCACTATCTTGGCCTACTTGGTGATGTATTCTATGGCTGCTAGAATGTATCATGTATCTATGTGCCTCATAACGAGAGTAATTGTCCCAACAAAGTCAATGGCCCATTTTTGAAATGATACCTAGGTAAGAATGGGAATGAGAGGAATCTCATCCTAGTGGTTAGGTTATCATGTATATTGGAATATGTCACATGCCTTGGTCTAATATTTCATGTCCTATAATATGGTTAGAAACCACAATCCTAACTACAACACCTTGTGCACCTTATCATCTCTAGCACAATGGCCTCCTGCAATCCCATTATGCGCATATTAAAAAATTTATTCTTGATCACTCTCTAGGACACATTAGTTTCTTACCTCATCTCGACTCAAATTATACAATTCCTTGTCAATGAGTTGAAAGGGGGTGGTGTGAATTATGAGTTGTTTCTTCTCCTTAATCATTATAGTCTAGAGTGTAGACCTAGATGTTAGAAATATGATGATCTACACCAAGTCTTCAAGGATGCAATGGAATCTATAGAGTTTCATGTCTAGCATATCCTCAATAGGCACTGCTACATTATTAGAGTCAATGCAAGAAAAATGGTCTCGACTTGAGTTATATTTTCTAGGCTTTACTATAATCAAGAAATAGAATTATTGAAACATAACTATCCATCTAAAAATGTGCCTATGGATAATGGGCTTCTTCATTGGGTACTTAAGCACCTCGTGATCAGCAAATAACATGAATGGGGTCATCAAAAAGTATTTACTAAACTTTATACAAGTTATATACCATGGCAAGCACATCGTGCTTAGTTGTAGTGTAATACTACTCCACCTTGGATAGTTTTCTACTTACAAAACAAATAAGATGATATATTTTTCCTTCACTTGGTTTCAATAGAATGATGCCAATCATAGAGTTAGATGCATCAACATGGATGTGGAATGGAATTATCCAGTCATGAAATTATAGTATCAGTGTACTTGTTAGTTGGACCTTTAGTATCTCAAATGCATCTTCTTACATTGTGCCCCAATATAATGGGCCATCCTTGAGCAAGAGCTCCTCTAGCGGCACCACAATTTTTGCATAGTTCCTTATGAACATTCTATAATATCTACAATGGATAAAAAAGGCATGAACATATTTATGCATTGATGTGGTTTAGAGCTGAAGGATGATGGAGATCTTCACTAGATCAATGAGAAAACCATCTTTGTAGATGATGTGCTTGAGCAAAGTGCCAATTGGTGTCATGAAGACACATTTCTTGAGGTTAAAAGAGATCTACAGCTTACTATACCTCTCAAACATTAGGCACAAGTTTTCATAGTGATCCTTCACCAAACCATACACATTCCAAGCATCTAAGTATACTTGGAAGAACTTGTGAATGAATTCCTTCAAAAGTGGTGATTACAACTCAGGATAATATCATTGGTGCATTCTTTAGTCCAAAGGGCATCATGTTGTGTGTGAAATAACCCCATTCTATTTCAATTGTAATTTTAGTCTTGTCCTCCTCCTCCATCTAGAATTGATGGTATCCTGAAAACCCATTAGTGAAACTATATATTTCACATCTTGTGATGCCATCAAAAACATCATTAGTGAATGGATTCAAAAATGGGTTGGTTATGTAGGCAACATTCAAAAATATATAATAGATGCAAATTTGGATGTACCCATCCTTCTTGATACTAATAACCATGGGGATAACCCATTCATATTCTTGAATAGTGTAGATGATGCCTATGGTTAGCATACCATCAATCTCAATTTTGACCTTGGCATGAAGGTTTGGATTCATCTTATAAGGTCATTTTTTTATAGTTATTTCACCTTCTACTAGATTGATTCTCATCTTCCCAAGGGATGGGTGTGTGACCTTCATGTCTCTATAGTTCCTAGGGAATAATTCTTGGAATTCATTTAAGAATTCCACAATGTGCCCCAGCTCTTCATCAGACTAATAGGCGCATAGAGTAATAATCTCTAGTTCTCCTTCTGAGGTGATGTCTACCTTGGTAGTTTTGAGAAGTATGTGGCAGGGATCATTATTCTCTTGATGTGAATCCTCAACTTTCATATTACCCTCAGTGGTTTCTATTAAAATTTTGGTAGGGTCTTCTTCTACTGGAGCATTATCCTCAACTTGGCACACTAGCTTCCTTTAGCCTATTAGGATCATCCAGTTATACGCCGTCCATGTTTCATCATCCTCACCACTAGAGTAACTATTGAGGGTTTGATCTTCAAATATTATTGGGAGTGCTAACCCATTTTCACTGAACATGTATTTTTGGCACTCTTCTAATATTGCAGTGTCCTCAAACATTCACCTTCAAATTACTTATAGTGGCTTGATCAATTCTAGGTTCTATGAAGAAAAGGAGGTGTACATGAACTGCTCATTAAGTATATCCCAATTGGTTGTATCATGGTGCATCATGTTGACAACGTATCATTCCCATGCCCATGTATTTAGGGTCCTATGGAATGCATATACCCATAAATTTCTTGGGGCATTCTCACCATAGACAGTTTATGTTTCTTCACACAAGTGCAAATGCACTATGTGGGAAAAATTGCCAATGTAGGTAGAGATGTCCAGGTCTTCATTTCTCTTCTCAAATATAGTGTAGATTTATATTTTCACATATTTCCAAGCTATAAAACTAATCCTTTGCATTTCCCACCAATGACTGATAGTGCTCCTCAATATATACACTAGTGCACCCATTCTATCTACTCTTTTGGGATGCATGATTCAAGGTCACAGACATACTCTTCCATTAGATTACTCCCCTCATATCTTAGGAGCACTATAAGTTTACCTTTACTTGGTAAAAAAATTCTCTTTACATTTTTATTGGTGCAAAGGACCCATATTTTTTAAGTATGATCAATCTTGACCTAACCTATCTTTACTAGTTTTAGCACCTTTGTGTGCACCAAGCAACACCTTTGACTAGTGGTCTTATATGCTTTCTCAGCCTATTGGTTTCAAGCAATGTTAATCATGTTTGAGTTTGATTATCCATATTCCTAAGAAAATACTCCCTGGTCATTGGGGTTGAGATTCTCTATGCCTTTCACTATGATGTTGTATATGTGGTTGATCTCATCCTCAAGGTCCACACTCTCTACATAGAGGGGTCCTTGGTCACTTGAGAAGGAGATAAATACCCTCTCCTTTCCTTTCTCAAAATTCATGTAGCACCTCTTAATGTTTATTTTTATGTTATTCACATAGTACTAAGGCCTTTCGAGAAGCATCAAGTAGTTTTCTTATTCTACCAACTCGATCACTTCAAAGTTAGCTCAGAATTTGATGCCTACAATTGTGCTCTTCAGAATTCTAATTAGTTGTGCTTGGGTCTTATTGGCCATGAAAATAACATGATGGGAAGGCCTCAAAGTTGGTTTACCCATCTTCTCCCATGTTTTATTGGTCAAGATATTGACCTTACTGCCTGTGTCCATGAGGACCTCACATACAGACCATCCATCGATAGTGGTACTTATGAAGAGGTCTTGATCGTACTCAGCATCATGTGTATGACTAAATTTTCATGCCCTTTCCATGTGTGGCATAATGAATTCAATTAAATTTTGTTCTGTATGCTCTAAAATCAAGTTTTTTAATAGGGGCAACATCCCTTCTATCTGTAAGAGGTACATGATCTTAGTTAACTCTTGTATCTCAACATCCTAACTATCTTACTTATTTTGGGAGGCAACAACCTACTTTTTGAGATATCATGCTAGTTGGAGTTCCCCTTGCATTTTTTGAATTACACTCATGGTCTTATGCAATACATATTTATAGCATGTTAGGTCTAGATAAGGCACAAATTTGGATTCAAGTCACATTATATGCTTAGTGTAGCTCTTTTCCCCATATTCTAAGCATAATTATAGTATTGGTGCAACTGACATCTGAGTTGTGAACCCACTATGAGTAGTCTCCTACACCTTAACTATCTCTTTGTGGGTTGGTTATGATTTCAAAATCCACTTCTCTATTTTTGGCTCACACCTGATCATTTTTGTACCCTTTTTTATGCTAGGACTACCTTGGGTTAGTTTATTTTATAAGTTAGGGCACTATTTAACCTTATGGCCCTCTTGATAATACCTAGATGTTGGATGTGTAGGGAATTCATGCTGATAGTGCTCTATCGAGCCACACTTGTAACATGAGTGGGGTGGAAACCTTCTACCATTGGATCCTCCACCTCACCCCCTAGCACCTCATTGCATCCTAAATCCCATATTCTATTAGACATATCCTTCATGTCCTTGGTTAGTTTTCCCTTCCATTATTGCAGTGGCCTACCTTATGCCTCTCTCCATATTTTCATGCATCTCATCAATCACCCTATAATAAATTATGGTATGGGTATAGGCATCATAAAATTGATAATAAATGGTTGTGTTGACTTGTCTATAATGTTAAAATAATGGGTAGTTGTGAACATCATGTGCCTCTTGACAAAATTCACATCTTAGAAGTAATGTGCACACATTCCTTCGAGGGTAGTTATTCCTGTTATGGCCTTCCACTTCATATTAAATACACCATAATCAAATTTGAGCATCTTGAAATAAACTATCGATAATATTTTGGAGTTGGGATGTCATGGATGCAATTCATGCCTCCATTAATAGGCTGATCCCAATTTCAGCACTTCTAATTGCCTTGGCTCTAAGCACGGATTCAAGCACTTCACATGGGTCTATGAAGGTGTACTAGAAATCTTTTAATAAACCATTGCACATGCTGGAAAGGATGAATGTCATAAGGAAGATTTGATAGGAGAGTCTTGAGCCTCATATTATTTAGGTTCAAGCCTTTGAAGAACTCTTGGGTAATTTATTTGAACATAATGATGATCTACTATTAAAACTTTGAAATGTCAAACTCCTTTAGGAATGCTTATTTTAGGGTGTCATAATTAACCATAGCCAAGTTAAGGTCAAATTTCCTATACTAGGTATTGGCGCAATCAAGTAGAATGGTCATGAACTGGGTTGCCTTATACTCTGACTGGGTTATGCCTTGAACATGCCATTATAGTTCACACTTTATCACATACTCTACAAAATTTTCCACATTGTAATACTCTGGAAAGTGCATGGCCATTTTGTAGTATATTTACTATGGGGCCATAGCTAACATCTGAAGTGTTTTTCCCCTTGGCATATGTCTAGGTGGTGTTATTCTAATGCCTCTATCCACTAGGCTAGGCACTAGCCCCATTATTACTACTGGTACCATTGATTTCGATGGGATTGTATTAATTATGGCACTTAACCACTTCTTATGGGCTATTTCCCACTTTACATAGATGACATTGGTTCAACTGGCACGTTTGTGCTCATGTTTTATGGTTTTGAGCTAGCTCCTACTAGTCTAGAGCTAGTTTTTCTCAACTCCTTGTAGGGAATAATTTGTTTGATCAAAAAATTACACTCCAAGTTTGTAAACCATATAAAGTATATGCTGACAATAGGGTCAATTATCACTCTTGTGCTTTCTTCAAAGGGGGGGATCCAACACGTGAGCATATACCACATGTTCAAAGGGGATATATGAATCAAGTATATCTTTAATCACCAAATTGTGTAGGAACTCAATGCATTCTACACCCATTAACTATTGAGCTTGATTCATCACTTCATTGTTTTATTCCTCCTCATGCTACTATATTTCAAGAGATCCTTCCCAATGCCCTTCCTTCTTGCTATGGGTTCTCTCGACACTTCCAGGTTCTAGACATTCCATTAGTTTACATTGTCCTTTATTATAATTCTATCTCCTAAGATGTCAAGTGTCAATTTGCTCATCCCCTTCCATTGACTTCACTTATACATCCCCTTCTCCTCTTATGTGTTGCTCATATGTGAAAGGACTTTAGCCTTATATTCCTAAGGTTTTAAATACATAATCCACCATTAGCTTCTTCAGCTTTATACTAAACTTTTTCATAAATGTGCCTCTTGGTTCATGCAAAAAATAATACTCTACTTCCTCAAGGCATGAGTATGTTGAAACTATGAACTCAAGCATGTAACTATTTAATGCTCCTTACCACCATTTGTCTACATCTCTAATCCAAGTAGAATCTAGAGTCTCAAGCCTCTCTAGGCACTACTTCATCCACTCATAACACTATCCATAGCTTTATCTTCTATGGGTTGCATACACAACCAACCATCAACACACATTATTTGGTAGTTCATATAAAAAGGCCTTATATAGAATGGCATATAGGTTATTTTGAATGAACTTTCTCAGTTTTTATCCTCTACAGGCTGGATGCTTTAGTGCAAAACTATATTCCACCCATTGTAACTAACGCTTGATGTTTTTGAGGGAGAGTTAAATTTTCATTTTGTCACACCATTACAAAAATAAAATTCAACATGTATCCCCATAATGGAACCTAAATATTTTATAAAAGTCTTTGTTAAGGGGCACAAGGCTATCTTAGCTAATTCTAGACTCCTTACAACTAGGAGCAAACATGGGATATTCTCATAGTACTCAACATTTAACACTTGGATACACCAACATCAATTCACACAAGGCACAAGCCTTACATGCTCACCCAAAGCACAACAAAGAAAGAACTAGGGCCTGAGTTATGATAGTTGTGCCACGACATGAGATATCAATTATGGGAGTTGGTCATTTTAAAGAAGGATTTTGATAGATTCCTTGGCACAAGCCTTTTCTAGGCTAGCTTGATGGTCTATAGGTACAAGCCTATTTATGGGTGATTCTATAGTCTTAAGGGTATGAGACTTGGCTTTACTAATCCTAGCATCAGATAGGTGATAAATGGGTCTAGGGTTTATTTTAAGTTTAACTACTCATACTAGGCTTACTTTCTTAGCAAGGGTAGGAACATTTGTTGCATGTTTTCTCTACACTTAGGCTATTTTTACAGGATATGCTGATGTCATCAATATTACAGGGATGTCATTAACAGACTAACCCAAAATCTTGTAAATAAGATGCTTAACATAACTATATTCAAATTAAAACATTATAACCCTTTGCATTTAACTAGAAATTCAAATGATGCATAAATCAAATAGAGTACCAATTAGAATAATTTATATTACCATTAATCAAAGTTTAGGAGAAATTTTTTTATAACATACATAAAACATAGTACATGATATTTTAAACATATCAAATGCTTTACTCAATCTACATAATGACCCAAAGGTTCACAGACAAACTTGGATGGATACAAATGGAACCTTCATATAATTCAAGCTATCCCTAGTACTAATGGTAGCCTATTCTAATTTATCTAGATCTAATTCTTTAGATTTTTGCTCCATCAATTCACATCTCTTATGCTCGTTGGTTTGAGATCCTTTTATAGCTCTACAAGATTATCTCTGTTAGAGTGGAGTGTGCACATTGGGTGTTGAGATGGAGCCTTTGTTGATCATTCCATTAGATCTATCACCTTGTACCCTTCATGTTGTGATAGCCATGTATCACCCAAAATGGAAGATGCCCTAGGATTCATGGAAATGGTTAGCCAACTATCAATAGGTACAAGGTAAGCATTGATTCCTCTAACTGACACTAAGATGCCAAAATAACAATCATTCAAAATGATCACCTCATCGTGTCTATCATTATGATGTAAATCCCATACTTATTGAAATAGAGGACCAAAAAAAACTTCCATCTTAGTTAAGTAAAATCAAGGATAGAATAAATGTGAGCAAATTAAAAATCCCAACTCATGCACAAAATGATTCTGTTGGTAAGTCTATTTATAAATGACAAAATATAAATAATATTTTTTAATCTAAAACTTGTATGTAGGGAATGATGAAACACTCACATTTCAAGACATAATTTTGCATTTTATTAGGAAAGTGAAACACATTATTTAGGCTATGCATTTAGGGTTAGGAATAATTTTTTTAGAGTATCGATAGATCAATGTCTAGGTTAGAGGTGGAAAATTAACTATTCATTGGTGAAAAAGATCGATGTTTGGTTGTAAGTGTAATTTTATTTCATATCATGAATCTCATAAAGAGTGTGGCCCCTTACTAGTGCCTATGTGACATGAATTTTAGTAGAATCATTGAGATCATTACTTCCTCAATCATATGTTAGCCATCCTCGATAACATTGTCTTTGTATAAAGTAGTATACCAAGAGGGTTTAACATGTTCAAATGGCAAGGTGTTGAGGGTGATTGAGCATGGTGAGGAAGCTTAAAGGCAAGCACAGGTTGGTAATAATATCCTCACACTCCATAGGATAATAATACAAAGGAGGAACTATGGCATTCTTTGATAAATATGGATGACTTTTTTGTACGTGCTAATGTGGTGAATTTTTTTTTTACTAGATTAAAATAAGATTTAGATATTGATAATAAACTTCCATTTTATTTTTTCACATGAACTTTCAAAGTGAATCTTGATGAGAAGTGAATTTTGGAAATTATTTTGGTCCCATTCTAAAGATTCCAAGGAAAAAAACTAGGTTTTCCTTTATGTATCTTCCCATATAAAGCCTTTGTGGTTGGGTCTAACTGTATCTTGCACTACAATTTTAATATGTTGGGAAATGACTTTTAAAATGTTCTTGTAAGTGTTATTAAGGAGAGTGATGGATCTCTTCCTTGAAATGTTGTATTGGCTATTTTTGCCTATAGTAACAAGTTTTATAAACATTCAATTGATAAATGTTCTACGGGAGATCATTTCCTCAACCTCAAGATAAAGATGGTAAAAATATCTATGAATAGTAGGCCACATTGCTTTGAAAAATCAATTACGATGTCATCCAAGTCATGGATTTTTTAATTTTCCATAGACAAGAGAGTGTGTTCTAATTTTTTTAGGGTCAAAATCATATCAATATTATCAAAAAGATATTACATGATTTTGGTGGGGATGTTTTAGATCAACAATTTTATCACTTTAATTTGGGAAACATCATTATCATTCTCATCAATGAAAGTTATTTTGAAATGGTGACTGAAAATAGTCTTCATTTCAGGATAAGAGGAACAACAATTCACATTGTGGTCTATGATGGACATGATTCTCTATTTTTCATGTTATGATTTAAGCCCTTAAATAAGATCTTGGATTCTTTATCTCCATCTTTAATCTACGCAATGTAGGAGTGTATTTGATCCCCCCATCCCCATTTCAAATGAAATTATCTTATTTCATTTTTCATAATTACACTTATTTTTTAATATTTCATCTAAATGAGTAGAGAGGAAGTGTTTACGTCCATCCCCAATCCTTTTACTTAGTTAGCATTTGCCTATCTTCTTATTCCAAGTGACATTGTACCATAATATCATATAAAATAGATGAATATATCAAGTGATCCTTACCACCAAAGAATGTAGGTGTCTCCTTCTTTAGTTTTGGTAATTAAATTCCAAAGGTCACTAAGAGCATCTCTAAATAATATTTTTTGTGTAGATATATCACATTAAGTATATAGGGACATTAGTAGAGTGATCGTTCGCACTAATATGATAAATTTGGAGATTATTGTGTAGATGATCAAATTAGGTGGCCGAAAAATCCAAGTGCACCATTTTCCCTAGAGAAAATGACATGATTTAAGGATTTAAATAAGTAAAATCTTTCTATATGGGTGAATTTTTTTGTCAATACCAAATCTATAGTTTGACAATTAAACAAGTGATATTTATGAGCATCATATTTCCCAAATAGTGGGGTCAAAACTCCTAAAGTATTCTTTCAGTATAACCAAACACCAAATTTAGATGTATATAATTTATGACAACCAAGCTAAATTCAATCTATATTGGTTTCAATCATGTTAAAATCACCTTCAACGACACACTCAATCAAATGGAAGGTTGTCTCTTATCTATTTCTAAATTATACTTAATTCATAATGATCATTACAGGCATACATAGATCAAAAACCAATATTTTTTTAATGAGGATAGTGATCCCAAATACATTAGTGAGAAGGATACCACCTTTTTAAAAATCAAGTTTTTAATCCAAGGGTTGACACTAACCACCACTCTACCATTTCCATCAGAATGAGAGGATTGGGAAAAATACACATATTTCCATAATTTTTATTGAAGGAAAATTATAATCTTACCCCACCATGCTTCACTTCTTGAAGAAACACAAAATCTAGGTGCCTTTTGAGTGAACAGTATTCTAGCCATCCTATGTGAATTTTAAGACTAAAAAACACATCACTTGTATAATGAATAGGCGAGGAATTTCAATACATGAACTAGGAATCCATGAAACAAGGATGATAAAACACACATTTTAGAAAAGCAACGAAAAACTAATAAGGATATCTTCATTAAAATATCCTACAATTTCATTTTATGGTTGATAGGACATGGGATATAAATTCCTTCAAATAATGTCTTGCCTTTCATGCTATGCATATTCATTATTTTATAAACCAAGATTGCTTTTTGAAATCTACAACATATTCATCTTCTCAAGGGACTTTTCGACTTCTTTTCTCAATTATTGTTAGACTTAATTTCTCAAGATACTTTTGATTTCCTTTCTTAGGTGACTTTTCAACTTCATTTTGTCTCTACATGACACATATCTATATTTTTTTTCTCATTTCCTCACAAATTACATAATATAAAGTTAGCTAAAATTTTATCTTGATTACACATATGGTAACACTGCTAAATACTAAGATTGTTTGTTAATCTTAAAATTACTAGAAAGGATTGAAAAACCACTCATAGTCAAAGACAAAAAGTTTCACTTCATTGGGAAATATAAACACATTATTATGGCTTTGCATTCTAAGCTAGGAACTAGTTGTTAAGAGGTACCTATAAATTAGAGTCTACGATAGAGGTTGAAACTCCACTAATGATTTCTAATTGAGATAGATGTTTGGTATTTAGTAGGGGGTCTTTTGTCTGGTCATGACACTCAAAGGGAGTGTGTCCCTTAGCTTGTAACTCTGGGATAGAATTTATAGTATAATCACTAAGATACTTCATTTTTTAATCATACGCTAACCATCCTCCATAAAATTTCCTTTGTACAAACTAGTAGACTAAGTGGGTTGAAATTTTTCAAATGGGACAGTGGTGAGGTGTTGAGGATGATTGAGCAGGGTGAGGCAAGATAAAAGCATCACTTGGTTGGTAAGAATAACATCACACTTAAGAGGATATTCGACCAAAGGAGGAACTATGGCTTTATTTGATCAATATGGAGGGATTTTTGTATGGACTGATTAAACATAAAAATCTTAATGGGTAGCATTAGTCATTTTAATTTGAGGAATAATTTTAACTCAATCTTACATTGGTTGTTAGGTTCCTCGTGATGATGGGTTTGATTATATTTTAACATATAGAAAGGACAATATGAGATGAGGCATGCTTCTTTTTGAAAATAATAACATGTACTAGGATTTTTGAAAAACATCACATGCTATGAAATTTAAAACTGGGGACAAGTAGCTTGATAAAAAAAGGAAGGAGTTGCATGAGGTCCATATTTATGCATGAGTGGGGACGGACTGTAAGATTAGAAAAACATTTACTATTGTTTTTACACCATATGACTCTACCTAACTGTCTATCTATTTCCTTTAATAAGGGAAGAAAGGCAAGGTTGAGGAAATGGAACTCAACCCACATAGGATAGCGAGATCGATAAGGCATTTTGGATGGAAATAAAAAAATCTATACTTGTAGGTAATAGATATGTCCAAAAATTACCCAAGTTCCATATTATAGAACAACTTGTGCATTTTTAGGGTTCCCAAACATGCATGAGACATAACCTTTTCCTTTCCACCTCATTGATTATCAAACGAACCCTCTATTTTCCTAATTCATTTTATTCCATTTATAAAACTCTTGTTCAATGGGCACACCACAAAGGGAAAAAATAATAAAATTTCTTTGGCTATAGTCATCAATAACTTAAGGATTTCATATGACAGTTGGTATTAAAGAGTTTCCCATTTTTCATCAAGAGATGGATTGTTAGACATCCACAAGGTCGGATACACTCTGCATGAGTCGAACCCCTTGTTGTGAACTACAAGATAGTTAACATGGGTCACCCTACCAGAGGTTTACTCAACTACACAAAAGAGTGTAGTCTTTGACTCAAAGATTCGTGCCCGAAAGGTTTACCCCTAAATCAAATAATGATGTTCTTGTCTTATAATTCCTCTAATTTGTTGAACCCTTTTAGTTATCCTCTATTACCCTTTTATGTCTTAACTTTTATCATATTTCACTTGATGAAAACCAACAATAAATCTACATCACCCAACTTTATATCTCTCCTCTCCTTAAACAAGCCCACTAACATGACATATAGTGGACTAAAGTGAAAATTAAAATCAAAGTCTACAAATATAATATGGTAACATGTTTATGTCTTTTTATTTCAAAATAAAAATCTCTAATTTTGTTCATTTTTTAACTTAACAATCCTATTACAAAACTACTTATAAGTGGTTTTCTATCACATCACAATACTTAGTCAATCAGAAGATACTTGAATACATATTGTTTATACATCCATATTATAAATCAATCTCTTTATAAACTTAAAAGTTAAGTTAAAAATGCATTGGATGATTTTCTCTTACGAACTTCATAAATTTTATAAAAGTACACACATTAATAAAAAAGATCCGATAATCTTTAAATTTGAGTGGACAACTTGAAAATATAAAAGGATTTTGGATGTAGGTAAGTGACTATAAAGGTTTGACTAGGCAGGATAGGGATACTTGGGATTTACCCTAGGTATCTATTTTACTCGTCGGCACGCCTGATTTACTTCAAAGGTGCTTCTTGTAGGCGTATATTTTGAATGTTCCATTCTTCAACGTTTCCATCTTACTGGAGCGAAAGTGAAAACCTCAACTCACGCACAGAATGATTCCCTTTGTAAGGGAAGGGAAGGCTATTTATATATGTTTCTCTCTCTCCATATTCATTATCTTCGACTGTGTATTGAAGGCTATTTACTCTCTCTAACGCTCTTCAACTTTCATTCATAAATTACTTTTGTTTCTTTGGCAGTGTATTGAAAATCACAATGGACTTGAAATTGGCATTGGCTCGCAGTATAAATGATAGTGAAGGGTGTCGCGTGCAATTCAGAGAAACTCGGTGCTCCTATTTCCTCAATCTTAGCCTCCAAGGTGCCGCGTTATTTTATTCATTTAATGTTTCTCTTTCGTTTCTCAATGATTTCATTTGTAAGATGTGTGGGGTTACGCTGTGCAGGTTTGAGGACAGATGATAATGGCATAGAGCTAGAAATGGATAAGGAGCGGACGTGATAATACGCGGACAAAGGTATTCCAAAGACGTGGGAATGGTGAAGTGGAGGCGGCGGGTGGTCTGTAACGGATGGAACTGGAGGAGGAAGAGGTCTAATTTCAAAATGCCGGAAAACGTGAATGTGGGCGCCATCAGAGGTGTTGTTGAGCACAACATATTGCACATTGTGATGCCCAAATTGATGAAGCAGAGCAGATTATTTACTTCTCACCATATTCACATTCGATTTCCATCACTGCAAAATGCTTACCCCATCAAGATGAGGATGAGGTTGAGAAGGAGAAGGAAAGCAATTGTCAAAGCTGGCGAAAGCTAGAAAAATCAAATGTGAGACCAATTCTTGTGTAAATCATTTTCTCATCTCAAACCACACTCACCGCCTGACTTGTAAATTGTTGCTTAATTTGTACATATCCATAACCAACCCTTTTCTTATTCCCATAGCGAGGAGATAAAAGATGTAATTGTATCCCCATTTCTTTGTATCAATAAGTCAAATAAATAAATTACTTTTAAATAGTGTGTTTATTTCTATGTTTTCTTATAAATTAAAATTTAAGACAAAAATGGAGGATTTTATAGAAAAATTAGTGTGTGTTGGCCTCATAATATTTTTTCAATTTATATTGCTGATTTTCATAATCGGATTCATTTGTCCTTTGTTTCATAAACTTCCACGTTGCAAAGCCATGTCATTTTCTTCTCAACACCATAATGAAAATGTTTTGAACATCACATCATTCACTTAATACTCATCTAATAATAGTTTTTAATAATTTTGTAAAAATTAGTGATTATCCATGAATTATATTAGAATGAATATTACAAATGCATCTTAAAACCATACAATAGTGTATGAGTAATTAAATATACTAACATCCCTTATTAAGATGAATTTCGATGAATGAAAGGATTAAGGAATCATTGAATTATCCCCCCTTGATGACACCATCCTTAAATCCCAAATTTTGATGAAATGAATAAATCAGCCCTCAACGAGGGTATCTTGAAGATGTTTGCAATTTGATCATGTCTTATGAAAAGCTTAAGATAAATGACCTTGTAGTGTATCAATTTACAAATATAACGCTTATGAATCTCAATGTGTTTTATACGTTGGTGCTCCATTTTGTTGCAAGAAACATGGATAACACTCTGATTAACACATCAAAGTGTTGTGCTTTGGATTTGTGAAAATCTAAATTCTAAAAGCAAGAATAAAATTTAAAGTGACTCATAGATGGAAGTGATAGTTTCATTAAACTCAACTTCCATAGTAAACAAAACCATAGTAGTCTACTTCTTGCAAGCCCAAGTGATAGGGCCTACCAGAAGATGATACATTGCTTCATGTATTATTGAATAATAGAAAGGTGTATATATAAAGTGTGAAAAAATTTAAACAGTTGATAAGCGACTGTAACTACCAAGTAAAATGAACTGCTAATAAACAATGTAATATATAGTTAGCTATGTTAACATTCCCCCCTTTATTGCATTATTTTTACAAATGTACTTTTGAAATAGATCAAATTTCATCTTGTCAAAGTGACTTGTTGAGTATATCTACTATCAATGAATCTATTAGGCAATACTAGAGATAAATATAGTGCTTTAAGACTTGTTCTCGAATATAGTGGCACTTGACCTCAATGTGTTTGGTCCTCTCTTGAAATACTATATTTTTAACAATCTTTAACACACCCTGATTGTCACAGATAAAAATAGTTGGTTGATCTTCAGAAATGTCTATGTCAGACATAATACGATGTGACCAAATTGTTTCGCACATAGCCCCTCATACGACATGGTATTATGCTTCAGTGGATGAGAGAGAAACTAGATATTACTTATTACTAATCCATGAAATTGGTCCAGATCCAAGATGAAAAATATACCATGAGTTTGATTTCCTTTCATCAATAAATCCATCATAGTCTGAGTTTGTGTAACCCTACAAGAAAAAAATTGAGTTCTTCTTGTATTCTAGACCATAATCAACTGTACCTCAAACATATCTCAAAACATGTTTCACTATAACCTAATGAAACTTCTTTGGATCTTGCATGAATCTCTAAAGATAGCTAATAGAAAAGCATATATCTTGTCTGGTATAAATCAAGTAAATGAGACTCCCAATAAGCTACCTATAGGGAGTTTCATCTACTCGAGGTGATTCCTAAAATTGAGATAGTTGTAATCCTTTTTCCATCAGCATTGGCATTGGTTTACAATTTATCATCCTTTATTTCTTAAGAAGAATCATGGCATATTTCATCTGTGACACAAAAATATGATTCTTATTTTGCCATATCTCCAAGCCAAGAAAATAATAAAGTATCCCCAAATATATCATGTTGAAGGAATTTTTCAAATCAATATTTACTTCTTCAACAAAATCATCTGAACTTCTTATGATCACAAGATCGTCCACATAAAAAACTAGAATGACAATATTTGTGCCTACCTTCTTGATATATAAATTATTATCTAAGGGGCTATGATTGAAACTATGTTGCAATAGATGATCATCAATCTTAATGTACCATGCCCTTGGTGCTTACTTAAGCCCATAAAGTGACTTAATTAGATGACAAACCTTATGTGGATGTTGTTCATCAATGAAGCCTTCCAGCTAGGTCATGTACACTTCTTCTTTGAGACCACCATTCAAAAATGGGCTTTTCACTTCCATTTGTTGAAGTTTCCATCCCTTTTGTGCCATGAGTGCAAAAATAACTTTGATGGTCTTGATCTTTGTAGTGGGTGTAAATGTATCCTCATAATTGATTCCTTCTTGCTGAGCATATCCCTTTGAAACAAGTCATGATTTATATTTTTCAATAGATCTTTTTGCCTTGTATCTTGTCTTGAAAATCCACTTGCAACCAATGAATTTGTTTGCTATAGGCATAATGACAAGTTCCCACATTCCATTTTTTATGAGGGCATCATATTTAACATCTATCGCCTTATTCCACTGAGGTTGACATAAAGCCTCTTGAACTCTCTCTAATATGGTGATGTCAACTACTGAATTCATCAATGTGATATTAACTTCATGTCTCACCTGTCTTTTGGTCTAAACTCCTAATGAAGTATTTGGATTAGAGTTCACATGTGTGTCCCTAATGGTACTCTCTACACATTTTAGACATTGATGATACTACTAATTTGATGAATAATTAGCTTCTAGATCTCCAAGATCAATGAATAATTCTCCTTGTATCTCAACTTCTTTGTGAGAATATTCTTCATTCTCATCATCTAACTATGGGAATAGTCTTTGCGAGGTGGTATGTTCTAACTCCTTCTATGGCAATGAGTTGAATGATAACTCGTCACAAAGTGCATATTGACTTTCATATATCTTCTTTGTCTCAGGATCCATGAGATGGTAAGCTTTTGAGGTAGTACTATATCCCAATAAAAGGCATTAAAGTGTCTTTGGTTTGATCTTCTTTCTCTTTTTAGCAAGGACATGCATATAAGATGTACAACCAAATAATCTAAGATGAGAGATCGAAAGTTTATGACCACTCCATACCTCTTCCAATGTCTTGTCATACAAGATCTTTGTAGATGCCCTGTTGAGAAGATATACAATTATGTGAACTAATTCTACCTAAAATGTTGTGCCTAATATTGTAGTGGAAAGCATGCAATGAGCCATCTCCATGACTAAACGATTGAGTCTCTCTACTATTCTATTCTGTTGTGGCATATAGGGAGCATTCAGGTGCTATTTGATGTTGTGTTGCTTCAAGAATGCCAAGAATTCCTTTGATGTGAATTCCACCCTCGATTTGAGTAGAGGAATCGAAGAGGACTCATTGATTGGGTGACTAAAAAGTGGTAGAAGACCTTTAAATGAGTTAAGGCTTCACTCTTCTTCAGGAAAAAAAGCCCATTTCTTATGAGAGCAATCATCAACAAATAAATGAAAGTACTTAATTCCTTAGATTGAAGGGGTCTGTACAGATCGGTATGTATGACATTGAGATGATCATTGGCTTGTGAGGAACTTAGCTCAAATGGAATCCTATGTTATTTAATAGAAAGACATCCAAGGCATATAGGCAAGGAATGAGACAGCTAAGGAAGTCCATGGACCATGGCTTTAGAGCTGAGTTGGTACAAAGAATCAACATAAAGGTTACAATATCAATAATGCCACAATGTTGTAGATTCTATCATAGAGGCAAAGAGAGAAACAACATCATATGAAACTACATCTAGGGTAAATAACTAATCCTTCAAGAAAGCTTTAGCAATGACCTGACCTTCCCGTGAGAGGAGATAGGATTTTATGTCATTTTTGATCATGAACTCTACCTTAACCTTATGATTCAAAATTTGACTTACAGATAAGAGGTTTGTTGTCAATCTAGGGACATACAATACATTTTTGAGAGTATAGGTTCATGTCCCAAGAGGAATAATGATAGATTTAATTCCTTCTACAACATACTCTTTGTCATCTGCAATTAGAACTTGATCTCTAGTGGGTTGAGTCGTCAATGAATCAAACCTTTATTTGCATCATGTCATATACTTGCTATTACCAGAGTCGATCAACCAAAATTTGCTCATGTGTGATGAGGTTTGGGAGACAAGAACTATGTCTTTATATGTGTCGTTGCATTCTACTTTTTTGGGTACTTCCTCTTTAGATCCATCATCTTGTTTATGTTGTGCCACTACATGAATGCATTACTTCCATCGTCGAGGACGTCTCTTTAATTTATGTGAATCATCTCTACTAGATGTGCCCTCTTGACTATAAGCCTTATGTCAAGGCATTATACCAACAACTATTAGTATCATGCATATTGGTGTGGCAAATGTGATGCCATCTTTTTGCCTTTTAGATTTTTGTTGTTGTTGTTTTTGTGTTTGCTTTGGTGGTCCTTTTGAGAATTTTGAACCACATTGCTTGGAAATCAGGGATTTATCTTCAAACTCTTCTTGCACATATTGGATAACTTCTTGTTGAAGCAAATTCACCTGTTCTTCGAAAGACATTGCATGCTTTGTGATGTTCAGTGTCGTGACGAATGTGTGGAATTGAGAGGGGAGATCTCTCAACGTGATCAAAACCAATAGCTTTTCCTCGATCATTTCTCCAAGTGCAATCAATTCAGCTCGTAATTCTACTACTCGGCGTAAGAATTCCTCAACTTTCACTCTATCTTTCATCTTGATAGTATGAAGTTTCGACTAGAGATAGAGTATCTTCCCCTGATTCTTCACTTCATATATGGTGGACAAAATGTCCCAAGCCTCTTTCGATGTCAATGCATCTAAAATATGATGTTGGTCCTTATTGGTGACACTGAATGTGATCAACATTAGGGCTTTGCATTTGACTTGTCGTATTTGATTCGCTCATCGACTCCGACAGGGTAGGTAACTACATGAATGACAATACCCCATAATTCTTCAAACTGAAAAATCGTTCACATTTTCATCTTCCACATGGTAAAATTTGGCTCCTTGAAGAGTTAGGCATCGAAGAAGAGGAGTTTGGGTTCAGACTTTTTTTTTTAACTTTCACTTTATTTATACAAAATTTTATACTTAAATCAATATTTTATGCTTCAAAATTTTGTATAAAAAGTGTGCCTGGCAGGCTTCTCAGCACAGTAATATCTGCTTCAGACTTCCAGCGTCGATCAGTCTCTTGGCATTGGACTTCGACTAGCTTGACCGCTCGGTCATCTTCCATGTCACCCGGACTGCTTGCACTCTTCTCTCTGATAATCAGCTGTGCTCGTAATCACAGCCTTCAAAAAGAATCTCGGACCATATGAAACTGTAGCGCTCTTTTTCATGATTCTGCAGTCTCCAATGGTCTCATATTTGTGCTCCATTTCAGGCTTGGCGTCTATGAAAGCTTCCTGCAAACAGATGGCTTGCTACGCTCGGGCTCAGGCGTGGATACTTCTGCTGTCATGCTTCCCATGTCAGACTTGGATCCCAGCTGCGTACTTATACATCGGCTCCACTTTATCTTCTGCAGATCATGCTTCTACTGTGAATTGCAAAGGTCACAAGCTGCTCGGTCAGCATTCTACTCTTCAGTTGTACCTCACTGTTCTGCTGTGCATTGAGATCCACTTCTGCTGCAGGTCACCGTATCTAGCTCTGATACCAGATGTAGCAAATGAATGATTGTTTGATGTTTTATTGAACAATAGAAGGGTGTATATATATAGTGCGAAAGAAGTTAAACAGTTGATACCCGGTGGTAACTACCAACCGAACCAAACTGATAACAAACAGTGTAATAGATAACTAGCCACGCTAACAACTATTAGGTAATGGGTGATATATTCAAATAAGAATTATTATTGGTCATTACCAAATCTTTTTTGCTTTCAACTATTATTTATATATATATATATATGTGGATATGGTAAAATATATAAATTTGAATAGTTATTGATGGTATTGGGAGAGTTTCTTGATTTATTATAGAATATATATATCACATTTTATTTTTTAACTTAATAATGTATAACACAAAACATCATAATTATAATTTTATTTTATTTATAAAATTTTAATTAATTATATTTGAGCTTTCTAATTTACTTATCAATTTTCATCATTTATTGAGTTAATTATACATTATGATAAAAATATGAACTTAAAAATAAATTGAAAAAATATAGATCACTAAAAAGACCTACAAAATAATTGAAAACACAAGTTATACAAAAATTATTCTCTTTTAATTTTGGTCCACCAACATTTATTCAAGTTCCTTTATTATTAACTTAATTAGGAACAATATATATAAAGTAAGTTGCAACAACATAATCTAACAAATAGAAGGAAAAAAAATAGTAATAAAATAATATATATTCAGACTTTCAAAGAATGTTTGTAATCTCTTACATAATATTTGACAATAAAATTGTTCCCACACATGTGACAGCTTCTATTGTTCTCACACATGCGACACCTCACATAGGTTCTTTAATTCCCTACATTATTTTCTATTTTCAATTTTTACTTTATGAATCTATTTATTTATTTATTTTTTAAATAATTTTAATTTCAATAGATATTATTTCTTTATAAATTACCGCCACATGTAAATATGGCTTATATATAATGTAAATATGACACACATGTATTAAGTGAATAATAAGATACAATTCCATTAAATCTTTAATATTTATAAAGATTTAGATTTTATGTAGATCAACAATTGAATATAATCAATAATCTATATAGTGAGTGGTTTGATATGTATAGTTAGTAAATCTTAAATATATTATTTATTACATTTCTAAAAATATTAGTTGAGACTTTTCAAATTATTAAGGCTTTTTTATAAATGGAAGGTTTAGAGGAAACTATAGCATTCAATTTGTTTTAATTTAGAATTAGTGTGTGGGTTGTTGGTCAATGAAGTGTCATTGTTTTGGATGTAAAAAATATGCATGGAAGTTTAGAGGTGAAAGGTATAATATTTTTAATGGGTCGAATAAAAAATATTATTTGTTGTATTGTGATTGGAGAAAATATTTGGGACATTATTAATACCCTTTCTTTGCTCAAGACAAGTATTGAATATAGATGGCAGGGTGGGGGAGTGCAAGCTATCTGATTTTGTAGGCTATTTAAATGTAGAATACTAAATGTGGTTGTTGGCATGATGGTTAAACATGCTTTCTAGTCTCACCAAAAAAAGGGAATTAGAAACTTTATAATGTACTTTCCATTGAATGTTTTCTCAAGGTGAATTTGGGCCACATGCAAGATTAAGATGGAGTAAATCTATTGCAATCATTTTGATTTTATTATTTATAGGCATTGGAGAAGGGACCATTGGGGCTTTGTAGTTCATCGATTGTTTTAGTATTTTCTATTTGCAATGTGGATGAAGCATAGACAAAGATTACAAGGTTTTCAGTAGTAATTGGGTTCATATGCACAACTTGGTCTTCTTTTTATTCTACTTATGTGTGATATTTGGTTAATATTACTGGTTTTTATTGGCTAGAAGTGGAGAAATCAGATGACAGTGCTTGCAGACTAGGATTGGTCCTATACTCATTAGGAATTTTAATCTAATCCTTTATTCTTTTGCATAGAGGTACTGGTTATGGGATGAGAATGAATTTCAATAATAGATTTCTAAACAAGGCAATTAATTACAATGTCTTTCAGGGTTTTTATTCACTATCATGTATTTTGATTTCTTTTCTTTTGTTTAAATTTAGCTTATGTGTAACATTTGGTTAATATTATTGGGTATTATTTGTTGGCTATAGAGCAATTGGGCAATAATCATGTTGTTGATCTTGGGCTCATACTTTGTAAGAATTTAAGGTAAAAAGGGCTTTTAGCATTGTTGTTCAACAAGGGGTTTGATTCTTTTATTGGTTTGTAAAGATACTTTTATCTATAAAGATAATCATGTTGTTGATCTTGGGTTCATACTTCGTAAGAATTTAAGGTAAAAAGGGCTTTTAGCATTGTTGTTCAGCAAGGGGTTTGATCGAGTTTTTTTTTCACAAACATTTTGGTAAAACAAAAACGTTGGAGTTGGATACTAGTTTTTTTACAAAGTCAAATAAGGACTTTAAAGTTATTTTTTAGTGAGACTTTTAATTTTTTTTATTAAAGCAAAGTGGGTTTAAATTTAGGGTTTAAAAAAGTTTGTTCAATGGATTTTAAGGTTCTTATTTATTATATATGTTAACATAATTTTTTTATCAAATGTTTTTTACTTTCAATACATGTTATTAAAAAAAATCCCCTAAAGAATAATATGACTATGAATGTAAAACTTCTATTTATAAAGACAAAATAAATGTTTGTAAAAAGTAGTTTTTATTTATTATATATGTTAAAATAAGTTTGTTTTTCAATTAATTTTTTTCTTCCCAAAGAAATAGGTTGCCCAATAAATGTAAACCTATCTATAGAGAGATAAATAAACATTACTAAAAATTAGTTGTTATTCATTATTTATGTAAAAATAATTTTATTATTTTCTCAAATATTTTTTTGCTTTCAACATATGTTTTAAGTAAAAGAGTCCCAGAAAACTAGGATTTACTATGAATGTAATACTTTTATCTATTAAAAAAAAAAAATCTTAAAAATAGTAGTTATTACTTTTTATTTACATTCCTTATGATAATGTTTTTTAAGAAAATTACTTTCTTTATGATATGTTTATGTTTTATTCACTAATTTTAATTATATATATATATATATATATATATATATATATATATATATATAATATTAATCATTTCATAATAAATTATGACTTTAAAATACTAACATGACTATGAATATTAAATTTATCAAGAAGTTTAATAAAATCATTTATAAGTACCATGTTCATTCCATTGTCTAATAAATTTCCTTAGAATACTAAACTGAAAAGGAAGAGGGTTGTTTAGATGACAAGCCCATTTCCAAATGTGAATATGAGAAGAATATGAAAAAGTTTAAGAATATCATGCACCCAAAAGTTAAGACATAAAATTCACAATCCATAAAGATGATGTAAAGCTAGATCAATTTTTCTATTTAGTGAGGGGTTTAGCTTTTTTTTTGGGAGTGGAACTTAGGTTTAGGGTTTAGCATTTAGAGCCTTTTATTCTATTTTTTATTTTTGTTTTGAATTTTCCGGTAGTGCTATGGTGTTCTTAATACATTTTTATTATATTATTTTCTTGAGTTTTAAGTATATATTAATAAAAAAATTAATATTTTAATATTATGTATTTTTATTAAATAAGAGATAATGTGTATTCATTTAAGTGATTTTTGAAATGACTTCATAATATATAAGGTTTTTGTTAAATAAATAAATAAATAATTTAAAAAAAAAAAACAAAAAAAAACAAACAAATTCCAAATTAAAGGTATTATATTGAAATGAAAATATTCACATGTGGGTTTGAAAGCTAAAATTTTAAAATAAATATTATTAAAAAGTTATATAAATATAAAAAAAATAAAATTGTGTTATTTCGTATGGGAGCATAAAAAGGAAATGATCCACTATTATAATTTTTAAAAATCCTCTTGACCTTTATTTCATATGGATTTATTTTTGTTACCCAATTCATTAATGCCTCCATGCTATATTTTTATATGATTAATCCTAAAAACTTATCATGATAGGAATATAGATTGTTGACATCTTGTTAGGATCATTCTATTTAAAAAACATAATAGTTAATAACTATTTGATTAAAGAAACTGAAACTAAACATTGCAATAACAACTGATTAACACCAAAGTTTGATAGAAAGCTATACAATGTAAATAATAGATAATACATGAGCATTTTAATAAATATTAATTACTCATCACATTAGAGTTTAAAAATTTAATATATTCTCAACACTACATAAAATATATTCAGTATTCAACCCATTAATATTAAACAACTGTTCCACATAAGTCGAATATAAAGAAGAGCAAGTCGCACATATGAATTTGATTACTACTGAAAACCCTCAAATCTTTGTTGATGTTTTGTTCACAATACAAATAGAAAATAGTTCAACATTCGATAAAATATAAAGTCTCAATAAAATAACAAGATCAAAATGGTTGTAATATATTTCCTTCATCTTAATCCTGCATGCATGTGACAATCCTTTGAAGCAAATATTCAATGCCTAGTACTTTAATAGGTTTCTAATTTTCCTTATAGATTAGGCAAGATGATAAATAATATTTTTACATCATGATGACAACCTGCATTAAACATTACATTGAACAAAAAGAGGGCACCAATAATGTTCCAAATATTTCCTCCAATCATAATGCAAGAAATAATATTTCTTTATTTAGATTGTTAACTAACTTGTACCTTACCCCCTGAAACTTTGATGCATATATTTTTACCTAGAATGAGGACATGTCATTGCATAGCAACACATCAACTAATTCCAAGTTAAAACAAATTGATGACTATATAAATAATTAGATTCTAAAATTTTATTATGATTTTTTTCCTTATAATTTTATGTGAGTATAATTTTTATGTCTTTTTCAATATGGTAGATATTAAAAAATGAATCAAGAAAAATGTTTTGCATTTATATAAATATACATATGGTATTTTTACTTATTTCTATTAAAATTCTTGCACTATATGTGCATATAAATAAAGAATTATATCAAAATATATCCAATATATTATTATAGTATTATGAATTATATTTTTTATCTTTAAATAATTTCACGTTATATTTTAATATAGTTATTTCTATTCTTAAATAAAATTTTGTTTATTGCATATTTTTATAGTTTAAGAATTAACATGGTATTTAAAATAAAAATATTAGACATAAAAAAAGATAGAATGGTCTATCAAAATATATTCTAACACCTATAAAATTTCACCAAATTTTTTTTTAAAGCTTTTCAAAATCAACAAAATGTGTTTAACAAGGTTTTCAATGCAATTAGTGAGTTATAAAATGAGCCCTTCTATTAATTCTGAGTTAAAACATTTCTTTTAAAAACACTAATCATAAAAATATATTGTCCAAAGTTGTGTATCTTGTTGGCCTTTATAATCCTGAAACTAATGGAAGATGATGAAGTAGAACCAAGAACTCGATAAATTCTTCTAGGTCATATCTAAAAGAGATTGGTTCCAACAATCATCAAAGTTTACGTAAAAGTGGTGTTAGAATAATTGTGATCAAACCAATGAACTTTGGTGATTTATTCATGAAACAAAGAGTAGCATATATGCACCATGATGCTACTGAAAATAGAAGACAAATCCAAAGGATCTAAGGAGAGACCAATATAAAACTAAAAATAATGTGATAGTTATAACCATTTGAGCTATTATAAACACTTACTCTAACATCCCCCCTTATTGCATTATTTTCACAAATGTACCCCATAAACATTTCAAATTTCACCTTTCCAAGGGATTTGGTGAGTATATCAGCTATCTGTGCATCTGTTGGGTAGTATTGGAGCTAGATGTGGTGGTTTAAGACTTGCTTTTGAATGTAGTGACATTCGACCTCAATGATCTTGGTTAATTCATGAAAGAAAGGATTTTTCAGAAGCTTCAACACAACCTGATTATCATAATGAATGATAGGTGGCTTTTCTTCACTAATGCCCATATCATCCAAAATGTGACTTAACCATACCACTACACACATAGCTATACGTGTGGTGTGATACTCTACCTTAGTGGATGAGAGAGAAACAATAGTTTACTTATTACTGATCCACAAGAATGGTCTATATCCAAGGTGAAATATGTATCCTAACATTGAATTTCTATCATCAATAAACATGGCATATTTCAAGTCAGTGTATCCCTATAAGAAGAATTAAGTATTCTTCTTGTATTGTAGACCACAGTCAAATGTACCTTGGACATATCTCAAAACTTGATTTACTACAACCCAATGACATTTATTTGGCTCTTGCATGAATTTAGGAAAATAGCTCATGCAAAACATATGTTTGGTCTAGTGTAGGTCAAGTAGATGAGACTCCAAACGAGCTATCTATAGAGAGTTGCATCCACTTGAGGTGAGTTATGGAATCGAAATAATTTTAAACCTTTCTCCATTGGTGTTGAAAGATGTTTACAATCTTACATTCTATACTTTTACATGAGTGTCTTGGCATATTTTATCTAGGAGATAAAAATATGATTCTATTTCTGCCATATCTCCAAGCCAAGATAGTAATGGAGTAGCCCTAAATCAGTCATATCAAAGGATTTTTTGAGGTCATTATTCATAATATTAATTTGGTTTTCTAAACTTCCAATGATCACAAGATCATCTACATATAAATCAAGAATGACGATTTTTGTCCTTGCCTTCTTTTGTAAAAATTAGAATTTGAGGGGATATGGGTAAAACCATGCTATAAAAGGTGATCATATATCTTGATTTACCATGCCCTAAGATCTTGTTTCAGTCCATATAGTGATTTGATGAGATGACATATCTTTTTAGGATGCTTTTCATCAACAAATCCTTCTACTTGGGTCATGTATAATTCTTCTTTAAGATCACCTTTTAATAAATCACTATTGATATCCATCTACTAAAGTTTCCATCCATTTTGTGCTACCAGTGTGCAAATAACTCTAATGGTCTTCATATTCATAGTGGGTGCAAAGGTCTCTTCATAGGTAATGCCTTCTTTCTATGCATATCCCTTTGCTACAAGTCATGATTTATGCTTTTCGATGGATGCATATATCTTATGTTTAGTTTCTGAAACCAATTTGTATCCTATGGGTTTCTTTATTTTAGGCCGATTGACAAGTTCCCAAGTCTGATTCTACTTGTGTGATTCATACTCAACATCCATAACTTTCTTCCACTAAGGTTGACTTAGTAGTTCTCGAACATTATCAAGTTTGGATCTATCAACTACTATATTCATGAGTGTAAAATTTACCTCATTTCTTATTTGTTTCCTCGTTTTGACTCCAAATGAAGTATGAGAGTATTTGATGATGATTTTTACCCTCTTCAGATGGGAACTCTATTATCAATGTGATGAATTGCTTTGCTGATGTGAAGAACTATGGATTTTTTAATTATCCAAGATACCCCTTATATCTCATCTTCTCTATGAGAATTTTCCTCATCATCTGACTTGTAGAGTAATTGGTGAGAGGTGGTTGGTGTTGATTCTTCTTTTTGCAATACTAGGTCAAATGATGACTCATCACAAACCACATCTCTACTTTTATATATTTCTTCATCTCAGGATCCTTAAGATGGTATGCTTTTAAGGTAGTGCTATAGATCAATAGGATGCATGGGAGTGTTTTTGACTCAATTTTATTCCTCTTTTGAGATGACATATGCATATATGTTGTGCAACCAAACACTCATAGATGAGAAATTGATGGATTTTAACCACTCTATACTTCTTCTAGTGTTTTATCCTTTAGAATCTTCATTGGCATGACGTTGAGAAGATAAATAGATATCTAGACTACTTCTACCTAATATCATTTCTCCAACTTTGCTATTGACAACATGTAATGAGCCATTTCCATTATTATGTGATTGTGTGAATCAACACTGCCAGTCTATTAGGGTGTGTAGGGAGAATTCAAATTCTATTTAATTCTTTGTCAGTTTAGGAATGCTAAGAACTTATTTGATTTGAATTTCCCCCCTCAATCTGAGTAGAGGAGAAGAAGAGGTTATCCGGTCTCCTTCACATCCTATCGATAGAAGACTTAGAAATGATGAAGAGCCTTACTATTCTTATTTAGGAAAAACACCCATGTCTTTCGAGAGTATCCATCTACAAATAACTGGAAGTACTTATAGCTTGAAAATGAAGTAAGTAACAATCTATTCATATCGGTATGAACAATATCCAAACATTTTTTGGCATGAAAGGAGCTTGTCTTAAATGGATCCCTTTATTAGTTACCTACAAGACATCAAGGGAAAGGAACTGGATAACTTAGGAAGTTCATGTACGATCTTATTTGAACTCAATTAGTACCAAAATCTAGCAGACATGTGACCATAATGGTAGTGCTAAATAATAGTAGATTCTACCATAGAGGTAGATAGAGATACTACAAAAGATGAAACAACATCTAAAGTAAATAATTTATCTTTTATAAATGCTCGAGCAAGAATAGTACCTTTTCATGAAATCAAACAAGATTTTATGCCATTATCAATAAGAAACTCCACTTTCAAATAGTGATTCAAAAGTTGACTAACTGATAAGAGGTTAGATGTCAATCTAGAAACATATATGTTTGATAGTGTACATTTTTGTGTTTCAAGAGGAATGGTCCCTTGGCCTATTCCTTTTGCAACATACTCTTTATCATCGGTGATCCTATCTCGATCTCTAGTATCTTGGTCTATCAATGAATCAAATAGATTTCTATTTCCTGACATGTGTTTAGTGAAACCTGAGTCTATCAACCAGATATTCCTCATTAGTTATGAGGTCTGGGAGACTAGCACTAAGTTCTTATGTGCACTATAATTATCTTCTTCAGGTGTCTTCTCATCAAATCCATCATCTTGTTGAGATGTGAGATGTCTCTTCTGCTTCCACTGACAGGGATGTCTTTTTGATTTTTGAGAATCATCATGACCTAATGTGTTTTCTTTACTATAATACCCTTTTTTAAGGCCAATATACTAACAACTATCTATGTCGTGAGTGTTGGTTCGATAAATGTGATACCACCTCTTTGGATTTCGAGATTTTTGATGATGTCGAGACTATTTTTGTTAATGTTTCTATGGTTAACTCTCTGGAGGTCCCTTGAAATATTTCTAACCTCATTGCTACTTTGAGATAATATTTTTATCTTATAACTCATCTTGGACTAAGTTGATGGCTTCTTCTTACTGCAGCAGATTCATGAGATTTTTGAATGACATTATCTATTTGGAGACAATCAACTTTATGATGAACACTCTGAATTAGAAAGGGAGTGCTCTCAAGGTGATCTAGATCAAGATTTGGTCATCTACCATCTCACTGAGTGCTAACAATTTCAATCATAACTCAACCACTCGACATAAGAATTCCTCAACTTTCTCATTAGACTCTATAGAGAGTGTATGATGTCTTGACTGTACATGAAGGATATTAGTCTTATTTTTTGCCTCATAAATGGTTGCTAATTTATCCCATGTTATATTTTCTCTATCTACATCCCTGACATGTAGCTACACATCATCAATGATGCTTAACATAATCAACATCAAGGCTTTAGCATTAGCCTTTTCATATTTTGTGAGCACATCACGATTAGTAAGGACCTACACAGTCCCTATGATGATACCCCATAGTCCTTGAAACTGAATGATGGTGCACATCTTCATTTTCTAGGTGGCATAGTTTGACACTTTAAGAAGTTGGGCATCTGATAGAAGTAATTTTGGAGCAGACAGCTTCTATATATTTTTTTACTTTACTTTATACATAATTTCACAAGTAAAAACATTATTTATTGCTTCAAAACTATATGTACCTTATTCAAGATTTTTGCTCTAGTCTTCTTTTGCTTAATAGTGACAATATGGATGATTGGATGATTGGTCTTTACTTTGCTTTAGATTTTATCATTCTCATGAATTGCTTCTTATCAAGATTTTATGCTTAAGCCATGCTTCTCACTACCATAAAATTTTTTCACCATAGCCATGCTCCACTTCACTAAAAAATAAAATAACTTCTCCTTATTTATTTGATGACTTTACAAGCTACACTCCATGTATTTTTTTCTATAGGCAACTATTGCATGTATTCTAATGATCCAAGATTTCACTCTTCTATGGCATGATTTACTTCACTTTTGGTCGAAATGAAGGACTGTGTCATATTCTTGCTTGGCTATCATGATTCAAGATTTCACTACGTGATTCTCCCCAGTACCAACACCACTTCTTGGCTACATATTATATATTATTACAAAGTCTGATCTATAGGTTATCATGTCAATGCTTCGATATCTTTTGTTAGATCTTCATGTTTCACCTCTTTGCATCACCATTGTACTTTCAATATATTCAATGGCTACTGTAGATTGCATTGGAATTTTCTCAATCATTAATGGCTTTCTATAGGCATTGAATAGGTCATTTTTGATGCATCAATTAGATTTTATGTTAGCAATTACAATTACCCACATGATCATGGTATATGTTCATTCCCATCACCACTTGAATCCCTTACATCTGAAGTTGTTATTGAAGTGATGACATTAATTTTAGAATGAATGCCATATATGGGCCAAGTCACAATCAACTGATCACATCACTCATGATGCCATGAAGCATGGGCTCAACATTTAATGCAACTTCTCCTAATGCCTTGTAAATATCTACATCTTCCACCAGGAAACTTCCATGTTGATCTATCTCTAATGCTCCTTGATACACATTTCTACTGGCTACATCACTAGACTCTTTTTTCAATGTTAGAATTTCTCTTTTGTAAGATTTTACTTTTATGCTACAAATTCTTTGTTGTATGCTCTTTACATTGAATTTTGTGCTATAAATTACGATGCAAGATCTTAAGGCATTGGCTCAGGTTATGTAGCTCTGATATCAAAAATGTGAGAAAACCAATGAACTTTGATGATTTATTCATGAAATAATGATTAGTATATATACACCATGATGCTACAAAAAATAGAAGACATATCCAAAGGATCTAGGGAGAGACCAATCTAAACCTAAAAATAATGTGCTAGTTGTAACCATTTTAGCTATTCTAAACACCTATGCTAACAATACTTTTTTCTACCAAGAGATAATTTGAATATTATTTTGAAACAATATGTGTTCTCAGAGGTTGCATCATAATAAAAAAATATAGGACATGATTTAGGGTATGAACATTTTGTTTCCATCGATTATCTTGTAACAATTGAAAAAGTTCAATCTTTAGGATTCTATCATCATGCTATAAATTGAATAAATATCTCACCATAGTAATTGATGTTGTTTCAAAAATTATCTACTAAGCCATGTTGGCTCCAGTAACTAAAGGCATATTAGTATAGGGAAAGGATCATGAATTTGATTCCAATAAGTCTTTAGATGTATTGCATCAGTTTTATAATAGTTTTTGGTGAAATATTTATTAGCAAAATAATGAATGTAACTTCAAATTGTTTTATAAATTTATTTAATGATTTAATGAATATGACATTCCTTTGGCCTAGTTTTTTGCTAATCCATGTGTATGGATAAGGAATGAGAAAATTCTAGATAGGGTTACTTTTAATAGGCCCTAGTGGAAAACCTATTGGAAATATTTGGAAAATCTAGACAAATTTGATTTGATGGTGTGGTGAATCCTCTGTTGGTGATGTCGAATCCTCTCTTGACTATTTTTTCTATACAATAGTTTAGATGTACCAAAAGACAAATGCTAAGATATTACATTGAAATCATATGTCAAGTGACCGATCTAAATAGTTGGACTGAAAGAATGGACCAAATAGTTGGTCTAAATGACTGGACCAAATGGTTTGGTTGAGTGGTTAAATTGAATAACTGAGCCAAGTGGCTAGGTTGAATGATTGGACCAAATGACTTGGCTCAATGATTGAACCAAACATTTTGGCTGAATAATTGAACTGAATGATTTGGATAAATGATTGAGCACAATGAATGAGATGAACAATTGGATCGAATGGCTGGACTGAATGTCTAATGCTGAATGATGATGTTGGGACATACTGATAAGTGACTTGTGTGGCCAGTCTACTATCATGTTACCTAGTTTCCTCCCCTATTTTATATGTATACCTACCCCTACCCTCATTTTTAACATTTTTTAAAAGATATTTCTCATCCCCCTTTGCCCCCACCTGCATTAATTACTTAGCCATGGAAATAAAATTCATTTTCAAGAACCTACTATGCCCAGACATTTTGAGGTTCATGGAGAGGACATATGCATATAATGATTAGATTCATGAATGCAACTTTAGTGCCCTATTTTACATACCCCAGTATGACACAAACATGGTGTTAATGAAAATGTTCATGTATTCCCATGACCATAATGAGAAGATCTTCACCATGAATGTGGACTCTAGAATGATTTCCTTCGGTACCTTGGCAAAAGATATTCACAATCTGACAGGTGTTCTGTTTCATAATGTAACCCTAGTGAGTTTAAAAGCAATACAGATAGATCATGACAAGAAGCTTTTGGAAAAAAAATTTGGATTGCACATTGGTCAAACTGGTATGTAATTATAACTTTTTTTTAAAATTCAAAATTTAACTTTCGAGATGTAAAATCCTCATTTTTTCTTTCATTTCAAATAGTCGAAAGAGAGGCCTCCACATCAAAGACATTACTAACTCTTTTTTTAAAGCAATGTTTAATTTTTTCCAAGCTATAATAGTGTTTTAGGGAAAACCAATAGATAATCCCTGTTGGGCACTAGTTTACATTATCTGTACTCTTTTTATTTTCAAATATGATTGATGCTCTTTTATTTCTTAAAGGATAAGGTTTGAATTAAATTGTGCTTCTACCATTCTGAGTTCCACTATTTATTATTCAAATTTTATTCTAGAATTATACAATGAGGCCTTCATTGACCTCCAAAAATCACAGGTTCTAACTATGCTTGATCCAAAAATGAGGACAAATGCTTTGTCTATGGATGAGCAGGAGGTTAGTTTATTTATTGAACTAGGGTTTAATATTTGTTTGTTTTTTAAATGGTTAGCAAGGTAAAGATTAATAAATGTTAGAACTTTATTTGTTATAGGCAAGAATTTGTGCCTCATGAAAATAATCTACCTCAAAAGGACAATGTGGAGTTGAAGAATATATAGATTCAAAGTTTTTAGAATCATTCTTGCAATTATTTTGGCTTTTGAGATGTCCAAGAGTTTTTTCATAATCGTCTCCACGTGCAATTTTGAAATTTAAAATTTTTAAATGGTATTTTTATTTTTAAGTGTATTATTTTAGTAGCTAACTTGATAGGATTTTATATTGTGGAACAACCACCACCAAAACATTTATTAGTCCTACTCGACCCTCTGTGGAGGGTATTTTACATTGTATATTTTGTTTTTATTATTTATTAGTTTTTTATTATAGTTTTTTTGACTAAAATTTTGGGTAATGTACCATCTCAAAGCACCCCTATCACTCACAATATGGTGTGTGTATATTCTAAGATACATTGTCTCCAAATATAAGTACTAAACCTTTAATTTAAAATTAACATATAACTTTGTTTTTAACATTTATTTATTTTTTAAAATAACTTAAATTTTGTAGTGCATCCTCAATATCTAACTATGAGGAATATTATGCCACTTCCTCCACTCTCAAACTTAGTTAACTCAATGGGGAAGACTCTTCCATTAAAACCACCTCAACAAACCAAAACATTGTAATTATCAGGTTCTCAATTCCCCTCTTTCTCTGTCAGAGGTGTATCGAGTGCACAAGGATTGACTTCTTTACTAGAAGTTGAACTTGATGAGGAATAGTTGGGGATTGAAAGTGGCACTGATGTTGGAGCTAATTTAAATACACATGATTTTATCCAGGGAGAATCAGTAGATGTTCATGTTACTGCTCAGGAGGAACATTCATAGAGCTCATTGAACAGTCCCACCCTAATAGAGAATGTTATCCTATCTAATGATGCCATTACATATTTTCCACTGAAAAAATTGGTAACAAATAGTATTACTACTAATCTTCAAGAGGGAGTAATTGATGAATTAAAAAATTTACATATGTGGGAGTTTTGAGCCAAGGCATTGGTAAAAGAAATAAACATCCATTATCACAACCACTCCCATCGATAAAATTTGTTTACATTGGTGTAACATGAACTTGAAAATATTGATGCTTTGTTTTCTAAAGCTAAATTTAGGTAAGTTATTGTTGCTAATAGTTACAATGATAATGTGTTGGCTATTATGCTTAACAGATTGGAAATTTTGAATGCATAAGCCCAGGCATATTATAATAAATGGGAAAAAGACATCAAATTTGTTGTGATTGTGAATGCGGAGAATGAAAAATATTTGGTATGTATCTTCATCTTAATCAAATTTTATATCATTATTATTTTCTTACACACATAATTACATTTAATTTTAAATTGCATGAAAATTTTGAGAACTTGAAAAAAGAAGTCGAGGTCCTTAATGTGATTCTTAAAAAATGAATGGAAAATTTTATTATCTATCATTCAATTCAAAGAGACTTCTGTTGAATAAATATAACAATATACTTTGAAAAATCATTAAGTATAAAGGATGAGATCCTGATGCCTTATTTAAATAGAAGATAGTTATCAATCCAAGTCTACTTTTTGCAAAAGATGTTGGAAAAGAAGAAAGGGGAAATCCTAGATGTATTAATTTTGTTACTATGGATATTGAAAAGATATGGATATCAAAAGACAAAAATGGTATAGAGGATGTTGTGGTTAAGAAATTAGTTGAGAAAGTGGTTTAAAAAGTAGCTGAGTAGTTGGCAACCTGTTCTATATATTTGTAAATAATGTTTTCTTTAAAAAAAATATTTTGAATGAAAATTTCAATTTTATATATGCGTTGATAAATTTATTTAGTTTAATTACTAGATGAGCCATGTATATTTAAATTTTAATTTTATGATGTTGTAAACTTGTATGGTGTTAGGCCCCCTTTTGATATTTATGACGCACTTCTGAAACTCACATCTCAATACAAATGGATTAATCTCAGTATATTCATTTATACAGTGTTCCCCCTAACACATCATAACATATTAATATTTTATATTCATCACTTAGCAAGAAACAAGGAAATACATTTCATAAAACGTATAACAATTATTGCATCTTATGATAAAAGAGTGAGTTTTTTTGTGTAGAAGATCTCTTATTTATTATATTTGGATTATTTCTTGAGTAAATAATGATTTGAGATGTGTTTTAGGGCATTATAATGGCAAATTAATGATTTTTATAGGTATATGTTGAAGATAGTATTGTGATAGTTAGTAATAATGAAGACTCATCAAAGTTGAAAAGATGCATGATTGAATGTGACCATGAACTATAGAATAGGTTTATGGATTGTTTAATGTGATGAGGATATTTAGATAGATAAGAAATCATGAAATTAGTTTTATTCATATGAAATTTGGTATAAAGAAGAGGTAATGTCTTAAAAAATTTGTGAACTGTGTATTGGTGAATTTATGACAAAATAAGACAAAGTAGGAAACTCTTATCAAGAAACATGTATCCTATATGGCATGAGTCTCATTCATATTATTTGATATGTGATTCAAAGGTTATATTTTATTTGATAACTTATTTCTAATAATAATCATTTTTAATACTGACTGTCAACAAAAAATAAGGGTATTACAGATTTTTGCATGATCTATTTTGATGTATGAGAACATGATTTGTCACAATTAAAGGACTCTAAACAATTGGACAGCTTTTTAAAGATCCTAAAGAAAGTGATTTGGCATTGACATAGTTATTATAGTTTATGAATAATTGAAAACATATAATAATTATTGCATTTTATGATAAACATGTGAAAAGTACTTACAAACAATTAGATAAAGTAAAACATGAATACATTGAAGGCACATAACAAAGTGAAACCAATCCACATCAAACACATAATAATAACATCAAACACATTGTAGACACACAATTATTAGAAAATACATGTCAAATAAATGGGAAGAAACAAATTAGTCACCATATAAAGCAATATACGACATACTATGAAGGCACAATAAATATAACACATATTAGAAAAAAATAGATCTATAAAAAAATATGTATTAGATACATAGAGAACCATATTAAGGAGTGGAAATCAATTAATTAATTCCTATATTTTATGTGATATTAACCTATAGTGTTTCTCCTAACACAATCACAATATATTAATCTTTTACATTCAACACTTAACAAGAAACAAGGAAATGAATTTTAGAAAACATATAATAATTATTGCATCTTATGATAAGCATGTGAAAACTACTTACAAAAAATTAGATAAAGTAAAACATGAATACATTAAATATTAGTCACTAGAAAAAAATTTAAAAAATATGAAATTGAAATGCATAAACTCAAAACTAATAGTCTGGTAGTTGAAACAATCCTACACAAACGTGATCATCGCCAATGACATTTGCATATGTCATGTCAGTGCCATATTCAACGTCATTATTTGCATCCTCTTTATTTTTTGTTGTGTTGATGACACCTCTTCTTTTAGTTAGAGAACTCCATGTTTCCATATCTCATTCATAAGGAAATATGTCCACTACATAACATGAAACATATAATCTAAAATAGGTTTATAAATTTTTATCTAATCTATTTCAAAGTTTTGACTTTATGAATCATAATGCACTAAATACTATTTCATCTTCCTCTGAGCCTAGAATCAATGTTTGAAAAATCTCATATAATCATAAATATTCACTTAGACTTTCCTGCAGTATACTACTATGATAATTTATTTTCCACATCCTTGTAATTGTCCCATTCTCTATTGGTTCACTTAGAAGATGATATTATTCAAACATTGTAATTCCAAAATGAGTTGACTGAGATGTCAGTAAATCCTTTCCCAAAATACCTTTTATTTATACTCCATTCACCTCTACAGATTTACTGAAATGTTTTATAAGACATCCCATTTATTTTTGAAATAAATTTTTAATCATCTTTTGACTGTTATTACTATTCTAAAAATGGGACTCACAACTGCCATGACCTCCAACAAATCATTCCTTTGAAAACATTCTCTGATCTCCATAGATATGTTTTTGGAAACTCTACTTAGTTTCATCTAGGTGTCTAATAGAATGGTGTCATAAAAAATATGTGTTACAAGCAGTTCTTTAGATTCAAGTCCCACATCATTTCTTTTGTATAAAGTGTGCATTGGTATCTCTTTTCCATTCACAATGACACATACATGATCATTGATATTCAACTTCAAATAACTCTTAAGGTTCCAAAAATATGTTCAACATTGCTAACTGCTAAAAATAGGGCCTTGAAACTTTTCATTTAAAGTATATAGTATATCTAGAGATTGGCATACTCATTTTCTCAATTGTATGAAGTTAAAAATATAAATGGATCTCTATTGAGGATGTTTCATTAAATAATTCATTTCTGTAATCATTTGGAAGAATTCCACATAATGTCAGTAGTGTTTCCAAATCTTTTAAATGGTACAACAAATATTTTGCCTTGTCAATTACTCTACGATATTTATACCTAAAACCTATTAATGATGGATATTCTTCAAAAATTCAAAATGGAAGTTCATACATAAAAATACACCTTGTATCAACATTTTCTTACCATCAGTCACTCCTATTGAAAATTTTTATAACTCTAAAAATATTTTTGGAATACTTGACATATAAGCATGTAGGTCACAAATGAGCTCCTGTACTTTTGACACATTAGCAAATTTGCCAACCATTTTGTATTCAAGATTCATTCTATGAGACATAAAATGAATTGGAATCATATATGGGGAAACTATTGTTTTCAGTCGAATACACAAACCATTTCTATTCCCCTACATAACTAATGCACCATCAAACCCAACACACACCAGCTTCGTAGCTATTGTATAATCATCCATCCCAGATTTAGCTTTCAAATTATATACAAACAATTTTTGAAGATTCTATAAATTTTAATTTTTTACCATTTTATGAACTTATAGTAGATGAGGTTTCCTTGAATAGTTTTCAAAAGTATACACATGCATGCAAACCCAAGTTGTGTTGTCAATTATTGTGACCTCATCAATAGACAATGAGATGAACAATGAATTTTTAACTTTTTGTTTCAAATCTTCCTTCTCAACCAATGCTAAACATTTTTGCATTTCCCAAGCACTACTATTTGGCCAATGTGATTATGGAATATCCATAGATCCATTATGTTGAAACAAAATCTTATAATCTAAAAATTTAGAAATAGGTATGGATTTTCTTAGAATATGGTACATAGTATAGAATTATATATATTTGGCCTTTAGATGGGATTGCATGACTTTTCCAAAATTTTCTTCAATTATTATCCCTTTCTCCATAAAATATTTGTTTCTTATCATTTTCATAATCATGTGCATATCTTACATGCATGCATTCTTCTATATTTTTTCACCTGTGTGTTCTTATTATCAGTCCATTTGGGTGCTTCACTGTGTCATATATTTTTCCATAATGTTTCTTAATCATGTTCAATTTTAGTTGCATTTTTTGTTCCTTTCATAGTTTCTAGTTGCATATTGTACATCTACATTATGTGGGAGTATCATTAGCATTTTTGGTCTCTATATGCTCTGTGAAGAGAAATTTTTTTGCCCAATCCACCTTAAAGGACATTCCAATTGTCCATCTACTTAGCTTCCTTCACAAAGATTTTTGATTGGAGATTTAAACTAAATTTTGTGTTTGATGAGAACCAACAATCTCTTCTACCACTTGAGTGTCATTATCATTATCATCAAAATCCAGAGAAGCATATTTGAGTGGTGGCATGTCATCATGAAAAAAATATTTAGGGGGTGATATGTTATTCTGGTTGATTCTTTCTAGTGACACAATAGTGGAGATTTATACATGTAACAATTTTTAATATTATTGAACAGTTGAAGTCAAATTTATGACAAACTAAAAAAATAATAAGTACCTAGATTTTGAGTACATTTTGATTGTCTGGATGTTTTGGTTGGCTCTTTAAACTAAGATAATATGCACGATTTCCTTGATAATTATCCCATCCTTTTACCATTCCCACTAGATGCCAAGATGGTCAAAGATGGAACACTTTAGTTCTATCACTCAATTTTGTCATCCAATCAAAGAGTAGATGCTACAGATTAGTTTTGTCATCCGATTCTTTCTAGAAGATTTTCATCTCTATCATTTGATACTCCCATTTAGTAATGTCCTTCGGTAGAATATTTTTGAATCTAGATTTTGATACTCCCATTCGGTACTAACATTCATTATAAACATTTTGGCTCTATTATTTGATACTCCCAGCCAACACTATCATTTGGCTCTATCATTTGACTCTATCATTTATCTCTATCGTTTGGTTCTATCATTCAACTTGTCATTTAGCTCTGGTGTTTGGCTTTGTTTTTTGGTTCTATCATTCATCTCTATCATTCACCACTATCGTGGGTCTGATGATGTTGTTGTTCAGGAGTATTGTTTGGTTTATTTGTTTGGCACTATTATTTGGTTCTATGGTCCTCCTGTTTTGATTATGTTTATTGGTTTGGTTGGTATCAACGATCAATTGTACTATATATATGTAGAATTAAAGTGTGATTTTATATATTATTGTAAAGGGTTGGTGATCTTCCACCCCAAAAAATTTATATCCCTAAAATTTTGATGATCTGCTCTCATCTGTTGACCATAAAATAATGCCAAAACCAAAATCCAAAAATTGGAATATTCATGAATTAACGAATATTCTTCGTTAAAATTTACCCTAATTCCAAACACTACGAGAAATGTCATTAATGAATATATATATATATATATATATATATATATATATATATATATATATATATATATATATATATATGACTTTGAGTATGGATGTTAGTCTCTAAAGAGAATTAGTTTGTTGAGACTTAAAATCAACCATGATTAAATGTGTGTGATGATTAAATATGTAGACACATGAATTCCCATCTATTTTGAAATATTTATTTTTTACATGTCTTCATGGCAAAACTTGAATTGGCACCCTTTTGTTTTATTTTTTTATTTCATGAATTATTGTAATGAGGATATAGTGGGCCAAACATGGCTATAGCTTTTTCCATCGTACTTCCACTTCAAACACATAATTCATTACGTGAACAACTATTTCATGTTTGTGATGCATTTGATAATTGAGTCAGAGATCTTTAGTAGAGGATTAATGAAATCTTCACCAATCCACCAATCTCTTGGTTCAATCAAGCAAATCATGTTGCAAGAACCTAGAGGAATGCAAATGATGCATTTATAGTGGAGATTTTGTAAGGACATTGTGAATAAAGAAACACTCACATTCCAAGACATAATTTTTCATTTTATTAGGAAAGTGAAACATATTATTCAGGCTATGAATTTAGGTTTAGAATTTTTTTTTTAGAGTATCGATAAATCAATATCTAAGTTAGAGGTGAAACATTAACTATTGACTGGTGAACAAGATTGATGTTTGGTTGTAAGTGTAATTTTATTTTAGATCATGAATCTCATAAGGAGTGTGGCCCCTTAATAGTGCCTATGTGACATAAATATTAGTAGAATCATTGAGATCATTACTTCCTCAATCATATGCTAGCCATCCTCGATAACATTGTCTTTGTACAAATTAGTAGACCAAGTGGGTTTAACATGTTGAAATGGGGAAATGGCAAGGTGTTGAGGGTGGTTAAGCCTGGTGAGGAAGCTTAAAGGCAATCATTTGTTGGTAATAATATCATCACTCTCCATAGGATAATAATACAAAGGAGGAACTATGGTATTCTTTGAGAAAGATGGATGATTTTTTTTATATGGGCTAATGTGGTGAATATTTTTTTTACCAAATCTCAAAAATATTAACATATTGATAATAAACTTCCATTTTATTTTTTCACATGAATTTTTAAAGCGAATCTTGATGAGAAGTAAAATTTGGAAATTATTTTGGTCCCATTCTAAAGATTCCAAGGCAAAAAACTAGGTTTTCCTTTATGTATCTTCCCATATAAAGCCTTTGTGGTTGGGTCTAAATGTATCTTACACTACAATTTTAATATTTTGGGAAATTACTTTTACAATTTTCTTATAAGTGGTATTAAGGAGAGTGATGGGTCTCTTCCTTGAAATGTTGTATTGGTTATTTTACCTATAGTAACAAGTTTTATAAACATATAACTGATAAATGTTCTAAGGGAGCTCATTTACTCAACCTCAAGATAAACATGGTAAAATTATTTATGAATAGTAGGCCACATTGCTTTGAAAAACTCAATTAGGATGTCATCCAAGTCATGGATTTTTTAATTTTCCATAGACAAGAGAGTGTGTTCTAATTCTTTTAGGGTAAAAAACGTATCAATATGATAAAAAATATATCACATGGTTTTGGCAGGGATGCATTAGCTCAACACTTTTATCACTTCAATTTTGGAAACATAATTATCATTCTCATCAATGAAGGTTATTTTAAAATGGTGACTAAAAATATTCTTAATTTCAAGATAAGAGGAATAAAAATTCACATTTTGGTCTATGATGGACATGATTCTCTATTTTTCATGTTTGTGATTTAAGCCCTTAAATAAGAACATGTATTCTTTATCTCCATATTTAATCCAAGTAATGTAGGAGTGTATTTGATCCCTCCATCCTCATTTCAATTGAAATTCTCTTATTTCATTTTTCATAATTACACTTATTTTTTAATATTTCATCAAAATGAGTAGAGAGGAGGTGTTTACATCCTTCCCCAATCCTTTTGCTTAGTTAGCATTTGCCTATATTCTTAGTCCACGTGACATTGTACCATAATATCATTGAAAATAGATGAATCTGTCAAGCGATTCTTACCACCAAAGAATCTAGGTGTCTCCTTCTTTAGTTTTGGCAACTAAATTCTAAAGATCACTAAGAGCAGTTCTAAATAATCCTTGTTGTGTAAATATATCATATTAAGTGTATAGGGAGATTACTAGAGTGATCATCAGTACTAGTATGATAAATTTGGAACTTATTGTGTACATGATCAAATATGGTAGATGAAAGATCTAAGTGCACCATTTTCCCTAGAGAAAACAACATGATTTAAAGATTTAAACAAGTAAAATCTTTCTATATGGGTGAATTTTTTTGTCAATAACAAATCTATAGTTTGACCATTAAACAAGTGATATTTATGAGCATCATATTTCCCAAGTATTGGGATCAAAATTCCTAAAGAATTCTTTCAGTATAACCAAGCACCAAATTTAGATGGATATAATTTATGACAACAAGGCTAAATTTAATCTATATTATTTTTTTATCATGATAAAATCACCTTCAACGACACATTCAATCAAATGGAAGGTTGTATGTTATCCATTTATAAATTATACTTCATTCGTAGTGATCATTGCAAGTGTACATCGAGCAAAAACCAATATTTTGTTAACAAGGATAGCGATCCCAAATACATTATTGGGAACTACCTTTTTAAAAATCATGTGTATGATCCAAAGGATGACACTAACCACCACTCTACCATTTCCATTAGAATGAGAGGATTGGGAAAAAGACACATCTTTCCATAATTTTTATTGAGGGAAAATTACAATGTTTTAGCCATCCTATGTGAATTTTAAGACTAAAAAACACATCATTTGTTTAATGAACATGCAAGGAATTTAAATACATGAACTAAGAATCCATGAAACAAGGATGATAAAACACACATTTTAGAAGAGGAAAAAAATAATAATAATTCAGGATATCTCCATTAAAATATCCTACAATTTCATTTGTATGGCCGATAGGACATTGGATACAAATTCCTTCAAATAATGTCTTGCCTTTCATTCTTTGCATATTCACTATTTTATAAACCAAGATTGCTTTCCAAGCTCTACAATATATTCATCTTCTCAAATGACTTTTCGACTTCCTTTCTCAATGATTTTTTGACTTACTGTCTCGAGATACTTTTGAGATCCTTTCTCAAGTGACTTTTCAACTTCGTTTTGTCTTTACATGACACACATATATATGGCTTTTCTCATTTCCTCACAAATCACATAATATAAAGTTATTTAAAATTTTATCTTGACTACACATATGGTAACAATGCCAAATACTAAGATTGTTTGTTAATCTTAAAATTATGGGAAAGGATTAAAAAACCACTCACAGCTGAAGACAAAAAAATTCACTTCATTGGGAAATAGAAACACATTATTATGGCTTTGCATTCCAAGCTAGGAACTAGTTGTTGAGAGGTACCTATAGATTAGTGTTTAAGATAGAGGTGGAAACTCCACTAATGATTCCTAATTGAGATAGATGTTTCGTATTTAGTGGGGGGTCTCTGATCAGGTCATGAAACTCAAAAGTAGTGTGTCCCTTAGCTTGTTCCTCTAGGAAAGAATATATAGTATAATCACTAGGATACTTCATTTTTTAATCATACGCCAACCATCCTTCATAACAATGCCCTTGTACAAACTAGCAGACTAAGTGGGCTGAAATTTTTCAAATGGGACAATGGTGAGGTCTTGAGGATGATTGAATAGAGTGAGGTAGGGTAAAATCATCACTTGGTTGGTAAGAATATCATCACGCCTAAGAGGATAGTCGACCAAAGGAGGAACTGTGGCTTTACTTAAGCAATATGGAGGGATTTTTGTATGGACTGATTAAACTTAAAAATCTTAATGGGTAACATTAGTCATTTTAATTTGAGGAATAATTTTAACTTAATCTTACATCAGTTGTTAGGTTCCTCATGATGATGGGTTTGATTATATTTTATCATACAAAGGAGAATCTAAGATGAGGCATGCTTCTCTTTGAAAATAATAGCATGCATTAGGTTTGTTAAGAAACAACACATACTATGAAAATCAAACCTAGAGACAAGTAACTTGATTAAAAAAAAAGGAAGGAGTTGCATGAAATCTATATTTATTCATAAGTGAAGATGGACTCTAATTTTCCTCATTTTTTTAGCTTGACATTCCTATTACAAAATTACTTATAAGTTATTTTCTATCACAACACAATACTTAGTCAATCAAAAGATACTTGAATACATATTGTTTATACATCCATATTATAAATCAATCTCTTTATAAACATAAAAGTTAAGTTAAAAATGTATTGGATGATTTTCTCTTACGAACTTTATAATTTTTATAAAAGTACCCACATTAATAAAAAAGATCCGATAATCTTTAAATTTGAGTGGACAACTTGAAAATATAAAAGGATTTTGGATGTAGGTAAGTGACTATAAAGGTTTGACTAGGCAGGATAGGGATACTTGGGATTTACCCTAGGTATCTATTTTACTCGTCGGCACGCCTGATTTACTTCAAAGGTGCTTCTTGTAGGCGTATATTTTGAATGTTCCATTCTTCAACGTTTCCATCTTACTGGAGCGAAAGTGAAAACCTCAACTCACGCACAGAATGATTCCCTTTGTAAGGGAAGGGAAGGCTATTTATATATGTTTCTCTCTCTCCACACTCATCATCGACTGTGTATTGAAGGCTATTTACTCTCTCTAACGCTCTTCAACTTTCATTCATAAATTACTTTTGTTTCTTTGGCAGTGTATTGAAAATCACAATGGACTTGAAATTGGCATTGGCTCGCAGTATAAATGCTAGTGAAGGCTGTAACGTGCAATTCAGAGAAACTCGGTGCTCCTATTTCCTCAATCTTAGCCTCCAAGGTGCCGCGTTATTTTATTCATTTAATGTTTCTCTTTCGTTTCTCAATGATTTCATTTGTAAGATGCGTGGGGTTACGCTGTGCAGGTTTGAGGACAGATGATAATGGTATAGAGCTAGAAATGGATAAGGAGCGGAGAGTGATAATACGCGGACAAAGGTATTCCAAAGACGTGGGAATGGTGAAGTGGAAGCGGCGGGTGGTCTGTAACGGATGGAACTGGAGGAGGAAGAGGTCTAATTTCAAAATGCCGGAAGACGTGAATGTGGGCGCCATCAGAGGTGTTGTTGAGCACAACATATTGCACGTTGTGATGCCCAAATTGATGAAGCAGAGATTATTTACTTCTTACCATATTCACATTCGATATCCATCACTGCAAAATGCTCCCCCCATCAAGATGAGGATGAGGTTGAGAAGGAGAAGGAAAGCAATTGTCAAAGCTGGCCAAAGCTAGAAAAATCAAATGTGAGACCAATTCTTATGTAAATCATTTTCTCATCTCAAACCACACTCACCGCCTGACTTGTAAATTGTTGTGTAATTTGTAACATATACATAACCAATAACTTTTTCTTATTCCCATAGCGAGGAGATAAAAGATGTAATTGTATCCCCATTTCTTTGTATCAATAAGTCAAATAAGTAAATTACTTTTTAAATAGTGTCTTTATTTCTATGTTTTCTTATAAATTAAAATTTAAGACAAAAATAGAGGATTTTATAGAAAAATTACATGTCACACGGGAAGTTAATACCTCCATGTCACAATAACATAGACGGTGACTCTCTGAGGCAAGTTTAATTAGCACGCATAAATGTAATGTGTTGGCATCATAATATTTTTTCAATTTATATTGTTGATTTTCATAATTGGATTTATTTGTCCTTTGTTTTATAAACTTTCATGTTGTAAAGTCATGTTATTTTCTTCTCATAATATTTTTTCAATTTATAATGTTGATTTTCATAATCGGATTTATTTGTCCTTTGCTTCATAAACTTCCATGTTGTAAAGCCATGCCATTTTCTTCTCAATGCTATAATGAAAATGTTTTGAACGTCGCATCATTTACTCACTTAATACTCATCTAATAATAGTTTTTAATAATTTTGTAAAAATTAGTGATTATCCATGAATTATATTAGAATGAATATTACAAATGCATCTTAAAACCATACAATAGTGTATGAGTAATTAAATATATTAACATCCCCTATTAAGATGAACTTCGATGAATGAAAGGATTAAGAAATCATTGAATTATCCCCCCTTGATGACACCATCCTTAAATCCCAAATTTCATGAAATGAATAAATCGGCCCTCAATCAAAGGCATTTTGAAGATGTCTGCAACTTGATCATGTCTTCTGAAAAGCTTAAGATAAATGACCTTGTGGTGCATCAATTTCCAAATATAACGCCTATGAATCTCAATGTGTTTTATACATTGGTGTTCCATTAGGTTGCAAGAAACATGGAGAACACTATGATTAACAAATCAAAGTGTTGTGCTTTGGATATGTGAAAATCTAAATTCTGAAAGCAAGTATCGAATTTAATGTGACTCATCGCTGGAAGTGATAGTTCCACTAAACTCAACTTCCATAATAAACAAAACCATAGTAGTCTACTTCTTGCAATGCCAAGTGATAAGACCTACCAGAAGATGATAAAAACATCTTATTTTTTACTTGTGATCATCTAAATCTCCTACCCAATCACTACCTTTGTAGCTTAAAATTTTAGTTTCGCACTATTAAATATAAAAAAAATGTTTTTTTCTTCTTGACTTGTATTCAATCCCATAGTTATTATTACCGTAAATATACCTTAAAATATGATTCTAAGCTTACAAATGGATTGAATGGGATCCTAATAGTAGAATGATACAATATCCATAGCAAATGAGAGCTCAAGATGTGTAGGAGTCAAGTACAAAAGACTTCAAACCAATTACTTGGAAAGTGTAAGATCAATTGAACGAGAAGAACAATTGGTTAAAATATTGACTCCAGATAAATATGGAGACGGTGCAGACTTATAATTTTCCATTACGAAGTGGTTGAGTATATCTTGAATATAATTAGATTAGTAAACAAAAATTACTTTACCAAAGTGTAAAAGCTGGCCTAAAGGTAGAAAACTGCAAAATTGATCTTAGCTAAACCATTGTTTTGTAAAGGATTTTCTCATCTTTTATCATCTCAAAACACACAAACTATTATTTATTCAAGCGTGTTAATAAAGCCCACAACTGAATTGTAAACTATTGTTTTGTAAATATACATAACCAACAATCAAAACTATGATAGATTTGAATAATCTAAGGGTCTATATTTGAAGACATAACTATTCTTTGTCTAGAATTTCTTAGTATGAGTTTATGATGTATTATTTACCTAAAATTATAAAGTATGGGAACTCATGACATATTTTTTTTAAGGTTGTGTTAACATTTACTATTAATGGAAATAACATGATATAGTTTTTTAGACTCTACATTAAAAATTAAAACTTAATTTTAGTATTTTTATCATAAAGTTGATATTTTTCCTTATCAATTCTATGAAGTTTTAATTCAAATGATTTTGGATCATAATTTAAAAATAAATTCTTTACTTTTTTATGTTGATCTCTTATTATTTATATTTATTTTTTAATCTTTTTACATAGTATTTATAAATAAAATATATATTTTTAATTTAGTCAAATTAATAATTTCTAATGTTAAGGCATTTTATTCATTTAGAAGTTATAATATCAATAAAATTGCAATATTATAAATTTGAATATTTGAAATCATGCACACATTTTTCTATTTAATGTTTAAGAGGACTTAAGTTTGAGCTCCTAAAATTAACTAGTTTTATTCAAATGATTTAATCAAATAATACATATGCCTTATGTAGATGCTCTTACAATATAAATTGAAATATTATTATATCTTATTCCTACATTTCTTTTGGTTTTTTGCTTATATGAATAATAAAATACAATACTTAGTATGGTGGTAATTGACGAAGGCCCATTATATATCTATATAACTTATAAATACTTTCTATGAATCTTTATCTTATATTTTTGGATTTTCTTATATGTTTGTTTATAATTTTTAATTTTTTTTCTAGTGTTTACTCATCTTCCATATTGAGGTTAAATGTTTTATGTATTAAATTAATCAATTGATTTTGATTTATATTTTTATTTTAAGGTTGATATCTATTGGTTGAATATTTTGTCGATCAGTGTACTCATAAACAAAATAGGTCTGATCAGCCAAAGTAAGAAAATTAGTCGTCCAAACGTGTAGGTTTACCACATTAGAAAGGGACTGATCTCTCCTCTCATCAAGGGAGGTTCCCTATATATATATATATATATATATATACATATACATATATACATATATATATATACATATATATATATACATATATATATACATACATATATATATACATACATATATATATACATACATATATATATATACATATGTATATGTATATATGTATATATATATATGTATGTGTGTGTATATATATATATATATATATATATATATATATATATATATATATATATATATATATATATATACTCAAGGGTAGGACAAACCATCCATCTCTCTTTCTTCAAAGATGATGTGTGCAGATCAAAGGAGAAACTCAAGGAAAATGACAGAAAGCACTCCTCTTCTTTCAGAAGTACTATTTAGCAAGCCACAAGAATGCTCTAGGTAGTAACAACAAAATGTAACAAAAGATGTAATAACCAGCAAATCAAAATGCAGCACAAAGTCTACGCCTGAATTGCTCAAGAGTAAGATACAAAAGACAATGAGGGCACGAAGTCGCCCCAAGGTCCTTTACATAGAAATAAAAAGAAAACACACTAAAGGCAATTATGGGGGCACAAAGTCTCTCCACAGTTGACTCTTCAGGACACCTTCTTGACTGCTGTCACAAATTCTGCTTGTTAAATTAAAGGAACAGAAGATATATTAAGGAAAAAGACATAAGAAAATTTTCCTCAACAACAAAGATATTACAGCACAAAGTCTGAAAAACCACTTGCTTTCTTATTCTAATAAAAAAATATGATAAACAAAATGAGCTCAAAGTCTCATAAGTGTCTTTCAATTTGGGCAAAGTTTCATTCTGATTGTCAAAAAAAAGATATCCATTTACAATAAAAGAGAGTCCCTTATATAGCAACTTCAAGAAGGACTCAAGATAGTAACACATCATGTTGCATTGAAAATTGTTAGGAAGATAGGCTTGAAATTAGGGGCATTTACCCATTTGATTTTATCAATGCAGAGAAACAAGTCACGCTATTGAAAGTTTTCAACTTTCAATGTCCACCTGGCAATCTGATCTTAACTTCATCATTCCTCCATTTCTGTTTAATTGAATCTAGTCCTGGATTCAATTTGTTTCTCTATTCTTTAGTCACTTTCTACTGGCCTTGGCCTTAAAGCCTATGAACGCATTCAAGTTTGTGGACTCAAAGGATCAATGGCTATTTTATGACCTCTAAAATTGACGTTTGTGCACCTGTCACTATGTTTTCAATGGCTTGTTCGCTATCTAAAATTTGACGTCTTCAGGTGCGTCACCCCTTGGTCCTTCTTTGGCTTTCCTATTCTGCACTTTCTCAGAAAGAACCTGCCCTTTTTACCCTTTAGAAATGATCTATTTTTGGGTCAGGAAGAACCCCCCGTAAGGTATCTGCCCTTCAGGCAGTCTTCAGATGGCCTTCAGGATTCTTTATTCTGGTGAATAGCTAAGTTCTTCCTTTAGATTTCTTGTTTCACGTCTTCTCAAAGGGAAGATGACCTTTTGGCTTTAGGGATGTGTCCTACAATTTGGCAGTCAAGAGTCCCCTGCAAGGGCACCTACCCTTTGGGATCCTTCGATGGCCTTCACCTTAGAAGTCTCTCACAGCCTTTTCCTTAGCGGACTGTCTCTCAGGCTTTCTCTGCGGGTATTTTCTCATGGACAAAAAGTCCACAGAAATTTCCATTTTGTTCCATTTGCCTTTGAGAATTTCCTTCATGGTTTTTGCCTGCAACTGCTTCTTGAATTCTTTCAAACTTTCTGTCTAAAGGAATTCCTTTAGACAAAAGTTTGAAGGAATTTATGCCTTTATCTACCTTAAACAAAAAATTTGAAGGAATTTACCTTTGTGGCCTTCTTCAAAAATGACCCTTCTAAAGGGTGTTTTTGTCAACCAAGTGCCCTCTACAAGGGCACTTATCCTTCGGGAGGCTCTTTGAACTTTTACATTGGATTGCTCCTTTGAACCAAGCTGTTGAACCACTCTATTGAACCAAGGCATTGAACCGCTTGGTTGATCCAAATGTTAAACCAAGTTGATGAACCAAGCTTTGAACTAAAATGGTTCAAGTTGATTGTTCAATTGGATGAACAAAAGTGATGAACTAACCGTTGAACCAAAAGACGTTGAACCAAGTTTTGGTTCAACGGTTCAAACAAAGCCTTGAACTGACTGAGAACTATTTGAAGTTGAACCAGTCATTGAACCAAATGCATTGAACCTACTATTGATGCTTGTCGATGGAGATTTTTGTTTGAACCAAGGCATTGAACCAATCTTGAAAATGACCAAGTGTTAGAAACTGATTCTTTTGATTGAACCTGCCTACAGAAGCCTTTGGACTTGTAGAAATGAACCTGCCTGCAGAGTCCATAGAAAACAAGTCTGTAGTTTTCTCTAACTTTGAAAGAGTCCATAGAAATCAACTTATGAAGCCTATTTAACTTGACTTGTAGAGTCTGTAGATTTCTCTTCCTGCTGAGTCCATAGAATAAAGCATACAGAGTCAATTGATTTAATCTTATAGAGTCTGTAGATTTCTGAGAAGCTTGACAAATGAGGAATTTGAATGCCCAGGACAAATTTTGAAAAGGGAAGAGACAATTTTGGTTTGTAGGACCAAAATAGTTCAAATGTTTTCCCAAAAATGAGTGATATTTTTGGGGGAACAACAGCTGGCTCCAGTTGGGGAACTTCTATCAATTGCAAAAAAAATTGAAAGGAGTAGAATCTAGAATCTCCAGTGTTTTCATGTGTACCATTGAGCTACGGAGTCATGCTACCTAGAAATGAAAGACATAAAAAAATGAAAATAGACAAAACAAAATAGAATTAAAAATTATACATATGTACAAATGTACAGATGAAATGATCTAATACTTCAAGAATTGAAGTATTTTAGATGCTGCTTCTTCAAAGACAGTGAAAATAGTGCTCTATCTTGGTAAACTAGCAAGAAGACATTTTGTCCCCAGAAACGGTGACGGGCGAATGGAGTTCTCCACTAGGAAACTAATTTTCTATGGCTTCCTCTTGGCCTTTTCTTCTTGTTACTCCAAGGTAGGATGTGGTCTTTAAATTGAAAACCATAACTCCTTGCTCTTCCTGCAAAGGGTTCCTTTGCCTAATTTTGATTTGCAGTAGCATGGTCCATTACCATAATTGGTTGTTCTTTTGGTTTAGTCCAGTATATGATTGGATTGTCGATATCAAACACCTGAGAAATTATCAGCTTAGCATCTCCTTTGATGTGAAGGAGTTTGATCTCTTCATCTTGAACAATCTTCAATCTGAGCAATAGAGATTCACATCCAACTGTGTTGTTGGTGTTGATGACTTGCAATTTGCATGAAGGAAGAATATCTCCTTGAGGAGATATCAACATAGTCCCAACTCCATCATTGGTGGAAAAATTGTTGTCATTGGATTTTAGGATCCTAGCATTATCAAAAGTTGATCTCCTATCAGATTTGTCTTCACTAGAGATGAAAGATACTTCCTTACTTGTACTGTGTCTTATCAGTTCTCTTGAAGTCTTGTTTAGATCAATTCCTGGATTGTCAGCTACAGGACTTTCATCTGTAAAAACATGAACATCCTTTGTTGTAATGAAATAATTACCCCTACGTGAAGACTCAAATAGAATTTTTGCTTGCATGGGCTAATGTTTGGGTGACCACATATTTTGCCTCCTTTTCAGGGAGCAATCTCTTCATCACACCTTGGATAGGGATCCTTGCATCAGATAGGTCCATGTTTAGTTCTGCTACCATGTTCTTGAAAAAATTTCATCCAAGCAAAATGTCATAGGATGTTAGGACATCAACCACCAAAACAGTCATCCTGATTCTCTTGTCTGGAAAGGTTGACAATGCAAATTAGGCATCTTTAATTTGCCCCAGCAATGGTACTTGCTTTCTCTCCATGGAGAAACATCTCTCAAATGTCTTGGTTAGTGTGAGACAAAGAGACTCAGTTACTTTAGCAGGCATGCCATTATCAGATGCCCAAGAATCAATGATATAATTGTTGAGCTAATAACCATTTATTAACAGGGAAACATAGAAAGGTTCTATTTTCCCAAGGGCAGTTGGAGGAGTAAAGACAAGATTATTTAGAATAGGCGTGATCTTTAGAGAATCAGGAATTATCTTTTTAGCTTTTTATCTTGTAGGGACAGTTTGGTTCTTGACATATTAGACCAACTTATCCAATTGATCAAGATTAGACTGTAAATATTCAAACTTAGACATTATTATTTTTCTCTTTTTGACATGGTCGATTATGTCAAATGGCTAAATTGAGCTAGGTACAGAGAAAGGTACTTCAACATTTTGGGTTTTAGGAGGGATGGGAGGAGGGCTAGTTTGCGAAATGGTAGTAGAAGGTGAAGGTGAAATTGATTTACTTACATTTTGAGTGATCACCAGATCCTTTGACTGAAAAGGAAGAGGGGTTCCACACTTAGCAATCGTAACTACTGGTTGAGATTGCTCCTCTATCTTCCCTTTATCAGCTTGCTAGACTAATTGATTCTTAGACCTAGTAAACACTGCATATGATCCATCAATAGCTTCTCCTTTGCTTTTGGGTTCATCCTGGTAGTTCAGGAAACTGATGTGGGAGTCACCAATTGATTCTTCTTGATCCTCTGTGAAGAGATCAGTGTCATTTTCTTGATTTAATTTAGGCTAGAAAGAGAACTCTGATTCTACTTTAAGATATCCTATTGATGAATTAGTTGGAGGAACTTCCAAGGCAAGTTTCCCATGTGGGGGAGGAAGGCGATTCTATTGCCCTTGATTCCTAGTAGCATTGCCCTGATATGACTGATTTGGGAATGTCCTTCTTGGCATATCTCTGTATGAAGTAGTAAAAGACATTCCTTGCATTATTTGCTTTTTTAAGGCTAGCACTTCATTTGCCAGCTTTTGCACCATTGGATCAGTGGTGCTTGTAGATGCATATTCAGAAGATGATGAAGATCTATTTCTGTTTGGATCTCTTCTTATCTTCCATGCTAAGATGAGATCATCTTCTACCTCAGTGGCCAAAAGTTGGGTTGTAGCAAGATCTATTTGACTAGCACGTCTCAAGAGAAAAGTTACTTCAGGTAACTGAGAATTAATGAAAAAGCATTTGAGATTCTCAACTGTAAGTTGAGCTATTACAGGATATTTGTTTCTCAGTTTGTCAAATTTGACTATGAAATTTGTCATAGGCTCATAAGGCTCTTTCATCATCTATGTAAGTTGAGCCAAAAATGTATGTGCATCTTCTACAGGTTTGAATCTAGCTTCAAACTTATCTTTGAGAGTATTCCAATCAATTACTGACTGATCCTATAGATGATAAAACCAATCTGTAGTAGCACCTTGTAGTGTCTCCACAAAAATCTTGACTACCACATCTTCAAATTCTACTCTGATTACTCCACAAGCTATGCTGAAGGATACAATGTGTTCATCAAGATGAACTTTCCCATCACCATAGAATTTGGAGAATTTCTTCCTTGAACTGCGTGGAAGCTCATGTAGAGGTGGAGTAAGATTGAGAGGACCAAAAGCATTACCCCAGGGGCCTTAAACTGCCATTGTAGGATTATAAAAAGGAGGGATAACAAATCTCAGAGGGGTAATTATTGGCAAAGCTTTATCAACAACAGAAGTAGATACTTCATCTATCAATGGAGATCTAACTTTAGTAAGAGGAAAACTCTTGGTTTGTTGGAGATGAGATGGTGAAGGAAACAGATCAAAATCACTTTGTTGTACCAACTCAAATACAGGGTCAAGGATACCTTTATCCCCTTGGCTTCATGTATACCTTGAATCTACCAGATTGTGAAACAAAAATGGAAAAGAATTGACCTTGCTTTAGTTAAAGCTTAAGGCTTTAAACTATGCGTTCTTTCCCAGTTAGTGTGGAGGTGAGTGGATAGATTATAAATGGATAATGGGTATTTGATATCCCCAATAGAGTTGCCAAAAACTATTGGGTGAGGTTGGGAGGAAAATTTTAACAATGGGAAAACACTGGAGTAGTTCGCTCTTCCATAGTGGAGTATAATGGATAGGTTATAACAATAATGGGTTATATCTCCATCAGAGTCGCCAAAAATTGTTGGTTGAATATTTTTTCGATCAACATACTGATAAAAAAATAGATTTGATCAACCAAAGTAGGAAGATTAGTCATCCAAATGTGCAAGTTTACCACATCAGAAGGGGATTGATCTCTCCTCTCATCAAGGGGATGTTCCCTATAGATAGGCTATATATATATATAAATAGAAAATAATACTCAAGGGTAGGACAAACCATCCATCTCTCTTTCTTTAGAGATGATGTGTGCGGATCAAAGGAGAAACTCAAAGAAAATGACAAAAAGCACTCCTCTACTTTCAAAAGTATTATTCAGCAAGCCACAAGAATACTCCAGGTAGTAACAACAAAATGTAACGAAAGATGTAATAACTAACAAATCAAAATGCAGCACAAAGTCTACGCCTGAATTGCTCAAGAGTAGGATACGAAGGACAATGAGAGAACAAAGTCATCACAAGGTCCTTTACACAGAAATGAAAAGAAAACACACTAAAGGTAATTATGGGAGCACAAAGTCTCTCCATAGTTGACTGTTTAGGACACCTTCTTGACTGATGTCACTAATTCTACTTGTTGAATTAAAGGAACAAAAGATATATTAAGGAAAAAGACATAAGAACAATTTCCTCAACAACAAAGATATTACAGCACAAAGTCTAAAAAACAAGTTGCTTTCTTATTCCAATAACAAAATATGATAAACAAACTGAGCTCAAAGTCTCAGAAGTGTCTTTCAATTTGGGCAGAGATTCATTTTGATTGTAAAAAAAATATATCCATTTACAATAAAAGAGAGTCCCTTATATAGCCACTTCAAGAAGGACTCGATAACAGTAACATATCATGTTGCATTGAAAACTGTTAGGAAGATAGGCTATAAATTAGGGGCATTTACCCATTTGATTTTATCGATGCAGAGAAACAAGTCATGCTATTGAAACTTTGCAACTTTCAATGTCCACCTGGCGATCTGATCTTAACGTCATCGTTCCTCCTTTTCTGGTTAATTGAATCATATCCTAGATTCAATTTGTTATTATGTTATTTAGTCGCTTTCTGCTGGCCTTGGCCTTAAAGCCTATGAATGCATTTAGGTCTGTGGACTCAAAGGATGAACGGTTATTTTATGAGATCTAAAATTGACGTTCACGCCCCTGTCACTATGTTTTCAATGGCTAGTTTGTTGTCATAAATTTGACGTCTTCAGGCGCATCACCCCTTGGTCCTTCTTTGACTTTCTTGTTCTGCACTTTCTCAAAAAGAACCTACCCTTTTTGGCCTTTAGAAATGATCTATTTTTGGGTCAGGAAGAACCCCCCACATGGTATCTACCCTTCGGGCGGTCTTCAGATGGCCTTTGAGCTTCCTTATTCTGGCAAATAGCTATTTTTTTCCTTTGAATTTCTTGTTTCACGTCTTCCCAAAGGGAAGATGACCTTTTAGCTTCAGGGATGTGTCCTATAATTTGGCAGTTGAGAGTCCCCCGTAAGAGCACCTGTCCTTCGAGGTCCTTCTGTGGCCTTCTCCTTAGAAGTCTCTCACAACCTTTTCCTTAGCAGACTGTCTCTTAGGATTTCTCTGTAGGTATTTTCCCGTCGACAAAAAATCTACAAAAATTTCCATTTTTTTCCATTTTCCTTTGAGAATTTCCTTCAGGCTTTTTTATCACAGCTACTTCTTCCTAAGGGTGTTTTTGTCAACCAAGTGCCCTCTACAAGGGCACTTGTCCTTCAGGAGGCTCTTTGAACTTTTACATTGGATCTCTCCTTTGAACCAATCTGTTGAACCACTCTATTGAACCAAGGCATTGAATCATTTGGTTGAACTAAACAGTGAACCAAGCTGATGAACCAAACTTTAAACCAAAATGGTTCAAGCCGATGGTTCAATTTAATGAGCCAAAGTGATGAACTAATCGTTGAACCAAAATACGTTGAACCAACCATTGAACCAAATTCATTGAACATGCTACTGATGCTTGCTGATGGAGATTTTTGTTTGAACCAAGGCACTAAACCAATCCTAAAAATAACCAAGTGTTAGAAACTAATTCTTTTGATTGAACCCACTTGCAGAAGCCTTTGAACTTGTAGAAATGAACTTGCCTATAGAGTTTGTAAAAAACAAGTCTATAATTTTCACTAACCTTGAAAGATTCTATAGAAATCAACTTATGAAGCCTATTGAACTTGACTTGCAGAGTTTGTAGATTTCTCTTCCTGCTGAGTCTATAGATTCAAGCCTATAGAGTCCATAGATTTAAGCCTACAGAGTCCATATATTTCTGAGAAGCTTGAAAAATGAGGAATTTGAATGCCCAGGACAAATTTTGAAAAGGGAAGAGACAATTTTGGTTTGTAGGACCAAAATAGTTCAAATGTTTTCCCAAAAATGAGCGATATTTTTGGGGGAACAACAGCTGGCTCCAGTTGGGGAACTTATGTCAATTGCAAAAAGAATTGAAAGGAGTAGAATCCAGAATCTCCAGTGTCTTCATGTGTACCATTGGGCTACAGAGTCATGCTACCCAGAAATGAAAGGCATCAAAAAATGAAAACAAAAAAAACAAAAAAGAATTCAAAATTATACAAATATACATATGTACAGATGAAATGATCTAATACTTTAAGAATTGAAGTATTTTAGATGCTGCTTCTTGAGAGATAGTGAAAATAGTGCTCTATCTTGGTAAACTATCAAGAAGACATTTTGTCCCCAAAAATGGTGACAGGCGAGCGGATTTCTCCACCAGGAAACAAACTTTATTATGTCTTCCTCTTGGCCTTTTCTTCTTCTTATTCCAAGGTAGGACGTGGTCTTCAAACTGAAAACCATAACTCCTTGCTCTTCTTTTGAAGGTTTCCTTTGCCTAATTTTGATTGTAGCAGCATGGTCCATTACCATAATTGGTTGTTCTTCTAGTTCAATCTAGCATATAATTGAATTGTCCATATCAAACTCCTGATAAATTATCAGCTTAAAATCTCCTTTGATGTGAAGGAGTTTGATCTCTTCATCTTTAACAATCTTCAATCTGAGCAATAGAGATTCACATCCAACTATGTTGTTGGTGTTGCTGACTTGCAATTTGCATGAAGGAAGAATATCTCCTTAAAGAGATATCAACATAGTCCTAACTCCATCATTGGTGGAAAAATTGCTGCCATTGGATTTAAGGATCCCAGCATTATCAGAAGATGATCTCCTATCAAATTTATCTTCATTAGATATGGAAGATCCTTCCTTACTTGTAATGTGTCCTACCAATTCTCTTGAAGTCTTGTTTGGATCAATGCTTGGATTGTTAGCTATAGGGATTTCATCTGTAAAAATATGAACATCCGCTATGGTAAAGAAATAATTACCCCTATCTGAAGACTCAAACATAATTTATGCTACAGGGGCTGATGTTTGGGTGACCACATATTTTGGCTCCTTTTCAGGGAGCAATCTCTTCATCACGCTTTGGATAGGGATCCTTTCCTTAGATAGGTCCATGTTTACTTCTCCTCCCATGTCCTTGTAGAAATTTCATCCAAGCAAAATGCCATAGGATGCTGGGACATTAGCCACCAAGACAGTCATCCTGATTCTCTTGTCTGGAAAGGCTGCCAATGCAAATTGGGCATCTTTAATTTGCCCCAGCAATGGTACTTGCTTGTTCTCCATGGAGAAACATCTCTCAAATGTCTTGGTCAGTGTGAGACCAAGAGACTCAGCTACTTTAGCAGGCATGACATTGTCAGATGCCATAGAATTAATGATGTAATTTTTGAGTTGATAACCATTTATTAACAGGGAAACATAGAAAGGTTTTATTTTCCTAGGGGCATCTGAAGGAGTAAAGACAAGATTATTTGGAATAAGCGTGTTCTTTAGGGAATCAAGAGTTATATTTTTAGCTTTTTATCTTTCAGGGATGGTTTGGTTCTTGACATATTGGACCAACTTATCCAATTGATCAGGATTGGACTGCAAATATATAAACTCAGACATTTGTATTTTTGTCTTTTTTACATGATCGATTATGTCAAATGGCTGAATTAAGCTAAGTACAGAGGAAGGTATTTCAACTTTTTGGGTTTAGAAGGGATGGGAGGAGGGCTGATTTGTAAAATGGGAGTATAAGGTGAAGGTGAAATTTATGTACTTACATTTTTTATGATCACCAGATCCTTTGACTGAAAAGGAAGAGTGGTTCCATGCTTAGCAATTGTAACTACTAGTTGAGGTTGCTCCTCTATCTTCTTTTTATTAGCTTGCTAGACTAATTGGTTCTTGGACTTTGTAAACATTGCATATGATCCATCAATAGCTTCTCCTTTACTTTTGGGTTCATCCTGGTAGTTTAGGAAAATGATGTGGGAGTCGTCAGCTGATTCTTCTTGATCCTCTGTGAAGAGATCATCATCATTTTCTTGATTTAATTTAGGCTGGAAAGAGAACTCTAATTCTACTTCAAGATATCCCATTGCTGAATTGGTTGGAGGAGTTTTCAGGGCAAGTTTCCCTTATGGGGGAGGAAGGTGATGTTTTTGCCCTATATTCCTGGCAGCATTGCCCTGATATGATTGTTTTGGGAATGTCCTTCTTGGCATATCTCTGAATGAAGGAGAATAATGCATTCCTTGCGCCATTTTCTTTTTCACGGCTAGCACTTTTTTTTCCAGCTTTTGCACCATTAGATCAGTGGTGCTTGTAGATGCATATTGAGAAGATGATGAAGATCTATTTCTATTTGGATCTCTTCTTATCTTCCCTGTTAAGATGAGATCATTTTCTACCTCAGTGGCCAAAATTTGGGCTACAACAAGGTCTATTTGACAAGCATGTCTCAAGAGAAAACTTACTTCAGGTAACTGAGAATTAATGAAAAAGCATTTGAGTTTCTCAGTTGTAGGTTGAGCTATTACAAGAATTTTATTTCTCAGTTTGTCAAATTTGGCTATGAAATCTCTCATAGGCTCATAAGGCTCTTTCTTCATTTGTGTAAGTTGAGCAAGAAGTGTATGTTCATCTTCTGAAGGTTTGAATCTAGCTTAAAACTAATTTTTGAAAGTATTCCAATTAGTTACTGACTGAGCATGTAGATGATAAAACCAATCTGCAACAACACCTTACAGTGTCTCCACAAAAAGCCTAAATGCTACATCTTCAAATTCTACTCTGATTACTCCACAAGATATGTTGAAGGCTATAATGTGTTCATCAAGATGAACTTTCCCATCACCATAGAATTTAGGGAAAATTTTCTTTGAACTATATGGAAGCTCATGTAGAGGTGGAGTAAGATTGAGAGGACCAAAAGCATTACCCCAGGGGCCTTGAACTACCATTGTAGGATTATGAAAAGGAGGGATAACAAATCTCAGATGGGTAATTATTGGCAAAGCTTTATCAAAAGTAGAAGTAGATACTTCATCTGGAAATGGAGATCTGACTTTAGTAGGGGAAAAAATCTTGGTTCGTTGGAGATGAGATGGTGAAGTAAATAGATCAAAATCACTTTGTTGTACCAACTCAAATATAGGGTCAATGATACCTTTAGCCCTTTGGCTTCATGTATACCTTGAATCTGCCAGATTGTGAAACAAAAATGGAAAAGAATTAACCTTGCTTCAGTTAAAGCTTGAGACTTTAAATTGTGTGTTCTTTCCCAGCTAGTGTGGAGGTGAATGGATAGATTATAAATGGATAATGGGTATTCGATATCCCCAGCAGAGTCACTAAAAACTATTGGGCAAGGCTGGGAGGAAAATTTTAACAATGGGAAAACACTGGAGTAGTTCGCTCTTCCACAACAGAGTACAATGGATATGTTATAAAAATAATAGGTTATATCCCCAGTGGAGTCGCCAAAAATTGTTGGTTGAATTTTTTGTCGATCAGTGTATTGATAAACAAAATAGGTCTGATCAGCCAAAGTAGGAAGATTAGTTATCCAAATGTGTAGGTTTACCACATCATAAGGGGACTGATCTCTCCTTTCATCAAGGGGAGGTTCCCTATAGATAGGCTATATATATAAATAGAAAATAATACTCAAGGGTAGGACAAACCATCCATCTCTCTTTCTTCAGAGATGATGTGTGCAGATCAAAGGAGAAACTCAAGTAAAATGATAGAAAGCACTCCTCTTCTTTCAGAAGTACTAGTCAGCAAGCCACAAGAATACTCTAGGTAGTAACAACAAAATGTAACAAAAGATGTCATAACCAACAAATCAAAATGCAGCACAAAGTCTAGGCCTGAATTGCTCAAGAGTAAGATACAAAGGACAATGAGGGCACAAAGTTGCCCCAAGGTCCTTTACATAGAAATGAAAAGAAAACACACTAAAGGCAATTATGGGGGCATAAAGTCTCTCCACAGTTGACTCTTCAGGACACCTTCTTCATTGTTGTCACTAATTTTTCTTGTTGAATTAAAGGAACATAAGATATATTAAGGAAAAAGACATAAGAACAATTTCCTCAACAACAAAGATATTACAGCACAAAGTCTAAAAAACCACTTGCTTTCTTATTCCAATAATAAAATATGATAAACAAACTGAGCTCAAAGTCTCAAAAGTGTCTTTCAATTTGGGTAGAGTTTCATTTTGATTGTCAGAAAAAGATATCCATTTACAATAAAAGAGAGTCCCTTATATAGCCACTTCAAGAAGGTCTCGGGATCAATAACACATCATGTTGCATTGAAAACTATTGGGAAGATAAGCTGGAAATTAGGGGCATTTAGCCATTTGATTTTATCAATGCAGAGAAATAAGTCATGCTATTGAAAATTTTCAACTTTCAATGTCCACCTAGCAATCTGATCTTAACTTCATCATTCCTCCTTTTCTAGTTAATTAAATCGAGTCCTGGATTCAATTTATTGTTCTATTATTTAGTCGCTTTCTAATGGCCTTGGCCTTAAATCCTATGAATGCATTTGGGTCTATGGACTCAAAGGATCAACGATTATTTTATGAGCTCTAAAATTGACATTCACGCCCCTCTCACTATGTTTTCAATGGCTACTTCACTATCTTAAATTTGACGTCTTCAGGCGTGTCAACCCTTGGTCTTTCTTCGGCTTTCCTATTCCACACTTTCTCAGAAAGAACCTGCCCTTTTTGGCCTTTAGAAATGATCTATTTTCAAGTTAGAAAGAACCCCCCACAAGGTATCTTCCCTTCAGGTAGTCTTTAGATGGCCTTCAGGCTTCTTTATTTTGGCGAATAGCTAAGTTCTTCCTTCAGATTTCTTGTTTCACATCTTCCCAAAGGGAAGATGACCTTTCAGTTTTAGGGATATGTCCTACAATTTGGCAGCCGAGAGTCCCCCACAAGGGCACCTTCCTTTTGGGGTCCTTCGATGGCCTTTGCCTTAGAAGTCTCTCATGGCCTTTTCCTTAGCGGACTGTCTCTCGGGCTTTCTCCGCGGGTATTTTCTCGTGGACAAAAAGTTTGCAGAAATTTCCAATTTGTTCTGTTTGCCTTTGAGAATTTCCTTCAAGATTTTTACCTGTAGCCACTTTTTGAATTCTTTAGGACTTTTTGTCCAAAGGAATTCCTTCAGATAAAAGTCTAAAGGAATTTATTCCTTTATCTGCCTTAAACAAAATTTACAAAGGAACTTACCTTTGCAGCTTTCTTCGAAAATGACCCTTTCGAAGGGTGTTTTTGTCAACCAAGTGCCTTCTACAAGGGTACTTGTCCTTCAGGAGGCTCTTTGAACTTTTACATTAGATCACTCCTTTGAACCAAGCTATTGAACCACTCTGTTGAACCAAGGTGTTGAATCGCTTGGTTGAACCAAATGTTGAACCAAGCCGATGAACCAAGCTTTGAACCAAAATGGTTCAAGACGATGGTTCAATTGAATGAACCAAAGCAATGAACTAACTATTGAACCAAAAGACATTGAACCAACCGTTAAACTAAGTTTTGGTTCAATATTTCAAACAAAGCCTTGAACTGACTGAGAACCATTTGATGTTGAACCAACCGTTGAACCAAATGCATTGAACCTATTGCTGATGCTTGTCAATGGAGATTTTTGTTTGAACCAAGGCATTGAACCAATCCCAAAAATTACCAAGTGTTAGAAACTAATTCTTTTGATTGAACCCACCTGTAGAAGCCTTTGAACTTGTATAAATGAACCTACCTTTAGAGTCCGTAGAAAACAAGTCTGTAGTTTTCTCTAACCTTGAAAGAGTCTGTAGAAATCAACTTATGAAGCTTGTTGAACATGACCTGTAGAGTCTGTAGATTCAAGCCTACAAAATCTGTAGATTTAAGCCTACAGAGTCTGTAGATTTTTGAGAAGCTTGAAAAATGAGGAATTTGAATGCCCAGGAGAAATTTTGAAAAGAGAAGAGACAATTTTGGTCTATAGGACCAAAATAGTTCAAATGTTGTCCCAAAAATGAGTGATATTTTTAGGGGAACAACAATATCAATTAATATTTTCTATTTTTATTTTTTATAATCTTGATATTCTCCTCTTTACTATTATATTATGTATTTTTACTTTTAATTTTTTGTACTACACATATTCCTTCACTTTGGTATGATGTTGCTGCTTCTACTCAACAACTTCATAGAATGATAAATGTGGTTAAGGATGATCATTCCCTTCCTAATAATTCCATACTTGCCATTATGCCCAATCCTTATTCTTCTTATTTTGAAGAAGAACCATATGAATATATAGATATTAACATTACCTCATTCAAGGATACTTAGCGAGATTGGCTCAATAATAGTTATTTTTAAGATTTAAAAAATATGTATTGATAAGAAATAAGCCTTATTTATAGTTCAACAAAGAAATTTTGAAATGAAAGACAAGTTAGGATAAATATTAACGTAAATAGCAGTACATTCTAAAAAGATTAAGCACCCTTGAATATATGTCTCTTGTGTTTCAAAGTTAATTGTTATATTTTTTATACATTTGAATCTAATATTTTATTGTAACTATAGAAACTGAAAATATTTTAATGAATTAAATAGTTTTTTATAAGTAAACAAATATATCAATAAATAATAATGAAATTTGACATCTAATTGAGTGGTGATGGAGAGTCTTAAATGTCTATGGTGTCACCTACTATACCAAAACTAGGCATATATAATCTAATAAAAAATATTGAAATGATAATTACAATACAATTAAAATCAATGACTAAAGACATTATTCAATAAAAAAAGGAAGGACACTCCATGCAAAGTTTACCAAAATTACAATATATATTTTTTATTTTCATAAAATTATGATTTATAATCATTTTTTTCTATTATTTCACATTATATATATATATATATATATATATATATATATATATATATATATATATATATATATATATATAAAATGTGAAATAATAGAAAAAAATGATTATAAATCATAATTTTATGAAAATAAAAAATATATATATTGTAATTTTGGTAAACTTTGCATGGAGTGTCCTTCCTTTTATTTATTGAATAATGTCTTTAGTCATTGATTTTAATTGTATTGTAATTATATATTCTTGGGATGGGGTTGTTATTTTGCTCTATAAATTATAAATATTACACATTTGGTAGTAGGAGTAGTAGATTCTTACAATTTTTTATTTATAAATCAATATTATATGAAATTAAAGTTAATCTTTTTCAACATTTTATCACCAAATATGCATAAGTTCTCTCATATATATTTTACTTTAAAAAAATGTTAGTAATTTCAAAGAAATTTCTTAATCTTTTACATAAAGTTTTAAAAAAATGTTATTGCCCTTGTGAAAACTAAAGGTCCTTTAATTTTAAATATTATTTTCATGTTATTATTTGAATTTCATGAATCTGTATATTTATCATTTTTTAGTTTTCATTATATTTAAATTTAACAAACATGTTTTATTTTTAGATTATCATCTATTTATATGTACATTTAGCTTATATATTTCAACAAAACAACATTTGAATTAATTAATTTTTTTCTCATTTATAATTATAAAAATATATAAAATGAACAATTAGATGTGATTGTATTAAAATTTTCATATTTCAAAAAAAAAGAAAAGAAAATATCATTCCAATTTATTTTATGTATGTCAATAATTTAATACACACACACACACACAACCTTAATTTATAATCAAAATTTATCTTTAATCAAAGTTTTTAATGAAGAGGCCTACATAGTAATTGGAAACATGACTTGACTTTGAGACTAAAGTTATTCTCTTTTAACTTTTGTCCACCAAAATACAATAAGTTCCTTTATTTTTAATTTAATTAAGAACAAGACATGAATAAATTAGGTGTCATGCTTTCAAAGAAATTTTTTAATCTCTTACAAAAGGTTTGAAAATCAAATTATTCCCATTCTTGTCACACCTTATGAAGGTCTTTTTATTTCATATATTATATTTAATTTATTATTTATATTTCATAAACTTATGAATTTTCTTTATTTTTTTAAATTTAAATTTAATAAATCGAATTTATTTTTAATTTAATACTTATTAATATGTAAATATGATTTTTGGGGCTAAGTTAGGATTAGTGCCGATGGAAAAGGTGATGGATGAGGAAGGACACATGCACCATAAAATAGAAGCAAGAAGAGTCGTAGTTGGTAGGGTCATCAAATCCGGTCTTGGATCAAATCCAACCTTTCTTAGATTTTTTATAGGGTATGACCTTATGTTGAAGGAAGATAGGATTGAAAATGGAACAAAGTGTTTGAGACCAAAAATAGGGGGAAGCCAAGGGAGTCCTAATGTCCCTCCTTCGTTGAGGTCATGGCAAGAAACAAATTGACTATTCCATTAACTCTTATAAAGTTTATTCATTCTATCCAATTTGAAGAAAAGGAACTGGAGGTGATTTTGGAGAGGGAAGATAGGCTCTCAACCAAGTGTTTGATATATTGATTCAATGGTTTTTGGTTGAGTCTTCCGTGGATGGATTTCTAAAAACTAGTTGAATTTAGTTGAAGGTAAGATCAAAATCCAACCTTGTGTTAGATGTATTTTCATTAAAAAATTTTATTCTATAAAAGATAAAAAGGCCATTTTCAATTTTTTTTTTGGAGATGGGATGATCATATTCTCCTAGTTAAGCCCTAACATCCATATTTTAACCTTTACACATAAAGTCTCAACACAAAAGCTATTTGGATATGTATGCCTAACCTTTCTCTTGAATTTTAGGATAATTTTTTGTTTAATGTCATAAAAAATACTACTAAGGAATTTTGGATGGTTGATGCAGTAAAAGAAGAAAGAGAACATTCTAATTTGCCCACATATTGGTAAATGTAGATATCTCTAAGGGGGTCCCTCCTTAGGTTGATTAGAAATTTAAGGATAGATCTTATTTTTAGACACTAGACTTTGAAGGAGCACCTTTTAGATGTCGAAGATGTTTTCAAACTGGGCATTTAGTCAATGATTGTCCAAGTATTAAGCAACAAAAATCTAATAATTTATGGAAGGAAGTTAGGATTGAAATAAAAATATTCAATCTATTATTTAAAGTTAAGATGATTCTGAAGGGCCTGGTGTGGTCCAAAAAACTAATGTGGAATTTTTAGATCCTAACCACAAAAATATAAATCTTTGTGTAGAATCCGTGGCTAATGAATTTGGATCTTTTCATAATAATGAATCTATGTTAGAAATGAAAAATAGATTTTTTGATTCTAGTGAAGGATCGGTGGCTCATATTCCTTTAAAACACATTCATTCAACCAATTTTTAAGGTGAAGGCTTGTTAGTCCCATTGTTTAATAAAAAACAATTGATGTACTCAAAGTCTCCATTCCCATATTACCACATTCAAGGGAAGGGGGGGAAAAAGAAGGTGGTAAGTAACATAAAAAGAGGAAATGGTAAGATGGATGTAGAACCATTGAATATGACTTTCAACTCTCAAAATGAAAATATTATGAAAGGGTTATAGTTTTAGATTAAGGTAAAAACAGGTTTTGAAGGGACCCCGAAACCCTGTACAGATAAATAAAGATAAGCATTACAAACCACCAAAAAAGGCAAACACACTGAAAAATAGTTACTAAACCAGGTTTTACAAGGACCTAGAACCTTGAAGATAAACCAGTTAAAGCAACCCAGGTTTTACAAGGACCTAGAACCTAAACAAAACCAGGTATACAACCTAAAAAACTAGCACCCCCCAAAACACACAGTCAAGGGAAATGCTCACAAACGGCTGCCTTCAAAGTATCCTTAGCAAGGCCCGCCTACCTCCCTTAGCGCTAAAACGACAAAGGCAGAACTACCATACCCATCAAATTAATGAGCAGGGCTCCCCCATAGCTTAGGGTATCTCAATCAATCCCTAAAAAGGGCACCATGGCTCGAACACAAACCATTGAGGGAATAGAGTTACCCCCAAACGAACACGCAATAAGAAGACCTCAGCATTTAAGCACCGCGTTCCAACGCACTGCCAATCAGACAACACCACCAATAAAAAGACTACCCCCAGACCCGTCACCACCACTGCCTAACCCATCCACCCAAAAATTTGCAAAGATCTCCCCCTTTACATAGAGGAATCGCCGCCATGGCATTCAAATTGCTCCAAACAATCCTTGATCTGCTCAGATCAGGGTAATGGTTAGCACGGTGGCCACACAACAGAGATTTGAGGTATAAAAATAGTCCCACACAAAAAAATAAACATTTTGCACTGGGCCCCAACACCAATGATCCCACCATCCATGGACAGAGATCTGGTCTCCAGAAAGAAGGAGCGAGGAAGCCTCTGCAGAGGTTAGGGTTCGGGCCGCATCCGCGTCTGCAGAGGTTAGGGAAAGGGTTATAGTTATTTTTTATTTCTTTTGTGTGTTGAAATAGGTTTATAACATACTTTCAACATTTATGTAGTTTATTTCTTTTACCACTGGTAGAGGAGATTCATTGAGATTTTATTTTTTAAATCTCTCTTTCCTTGTAAAGGGTATGGTCCCTATCATAACCCTATTTTTTTAATATTAAAAAATATGTAAATATGGTTTATGTATGTCAAAAACATAACCTTTAGATTAATTAACTTATTTTCTATATATTATTGTAAAACCTATAAATTGAATAGTTAAATGTAATTAAATTAAACGTTTAATATTTTATATATAGATTTTCATGGCTTCAATATTTTCTATAGAAATCAGTTCTTCAATGTCATCAACAAACTCAAACAAGTTTTCAATTATTTTTGACAATCAAAATCAACCTCTTTTTTATAATTATAATTTATTTTTTAATCAAATTTTCCAAATTAAAGGCCTAGACTATACTTTGAAACACAACTTAAGTTCACACCTTCTTACCAAGTAAGGCATGAACTTGAGACAAAGTAATATTTGAAGCAAATTAATTATAATATTTTTTTAATATTTACAAATATGTTTTTTATTTTTATATGATATTTATCATTACTTGTATTTTACTATAAAAAAATTATATAGATTGTTTTAAGTTTGAGGAGCCCAATACAATTAACATTATAGGTATTAATACATTTAACACAATAAAACTTGTTACTCTTAAACCTTGAAAAAAACTATTGATATTGAGTAGTTGGAGATTTATAATTAGTAAACCTTAAAACTATTGTGTATTGCATTTATAAAAAGGTTAGTTGAGTATAAATAGTCAAGACTCAAAAATTAAGGAAAGGCATGAGAATTTGAGTTATACCAATTACTAAATAACTCTACTATTATGGTGAGATAATATATGTAAACATTTTTTTCATACTATAAGTTAAACATGTACTATGTAATACTTGTTTAACATTTACCTAATATCAATGTAAAGTAACTGATTACATCATGACATGTAAGATTCACAACTATTAGAGACTTAATGTTCCACACATAGACATCCATGTACAAGTATTAAATCAACATTTTTTTAATGCATTTTAAATTTATAAATTTAAATTAATTCAATATAATTTACCAAATGAAATGAAAAATATATATTGAACACATGCTAAACTAATAATAAGAAAAAAATTAAGTTTTGTTATAATGAAATGAATAATTTAGGTGACACGTTGATGCCAAAATAATGTGCTCAACTTATAGGACCTTTCCCCTAATACTTATCACTTATGAGAGTAATTATTAAGCCATCACCAATTTTCATGATGGTTTAAGTCAACCAATTTCTATTTTAAATTGTTTTAATACTTGAAACATCTAGATCATTATTCTAGTATAAAATTTAAAATAAAAAGATTTTGAATTTTTGCTTAATAGGGCTCTCCAGTGATTCTTCAAATGTAAGGAAATGTTGGAATGTTAATGAGAGGAAGTAAAATTTTAAAGAGACCATAATTTATTTTTATAAAAAATTATATATATATATATATATATATATATAATTTTCTCATACATAATATTAAATAGAAAACTATCATAAAAAACATTTCTTGACAAGGATGGTTGATCATTAAATTTATGCCCTACCATTTATTCTTAAAACATATGGAAATAGTGAAACATTAATGAGGGTAGGTGTGGGTAGAGTTCCCTGGTCTATACACTACACTTACATAACCATTCATTTTTAGATGTTCAAGTAATGCATAATGAAATTATGTGTATATTTTTAATATTCTCTATATATATTCCTTTGTTCAATGATTTCACTTAATTACATAAGACCAAGAGAAAGTTTATAAACGAAATGGAAATTTTAAACTTACACATAGAATGATTGTCTTTATAAAGTAAGGGATAGTTATTAATATTAAAAATAAAAAAGAATGGATAATTGCCTGGAGAAATTTTTTAAGCAAAAGAGAAATTTTAAATTCACGCATAGAATGATTTCATGTGTGAATTAAGGGAAGGCTATTAGTAGTTGAAAATAAAAAATATTGGGTAATGGTTGATAATAATTTTTATTTAGATATACATAAAATATTATAGAAAATGAATGATTACTTGATGTATTATTGAACAATAAAAAGGTATATATATAGTGCAAAAGCATTTAAATAGTTGATAAGTAACAGTAACTAACAACTAAAATGAATTGCTAACAAATAATGTAATATATAATTAACTACGCTAACATTCTTCCTTTTACTATATTATTTTTACAAATTTACCTCTAAAACAGATCAAATTGCATCTTGCCAAAGTGACTTGGTGAGTATATCTAACATATGTGAATTTGTTAGGTAGCATTGGAGCTGAATGTGGTTTTTTTTAGACTTATTCTCAAATATAGGGGCACTTGACCTCCATGTGTTTAGTCCTCTCTTAAAATAATAGATTTTTAACAAGATTTTAACACACCCTGATTATCATAGAAAAGGACAACTAGTTGATCTTCAATAAAGTTTATGTCAGACATAATAGGATGTAACCAAATTACTTCACAAATATCTCCTCATACAACACGATATTCTCCTTCTATGGATGAGAGAGCAACAAGAGATTACTTATTACTAATCCATAAAATAAGTCCATATCCAAGATGAAAAATATACCCTGAGGTTGATTTACTTCCATCAATAGATCCATCATAGTTTGATTTTATGTAACCCTGCAAGAAAAAAATTGAGTTCTTATTGTATTCCAGACCATAATCAACTATACCTCAAAAATATCTCAAAAAATGATTCACTATAACCCAATGACACTTCTTTGGATCTTGCATGAATCTCAAAAGATAGCTGATAACAAAACATATGTCTTGTCTGGTATAAGTCAGGTAAATGAAACTCCTAATAAGCTACCTATAGGGAGTTTCATCTACTTGAGGTCATTCCTAAAATCAAGATAGTTGTAAGCCTTTCTCCATCAGATTTAACATTGATTTATAATTTATCATCCTTTATTTCTTAAAGAGAATCTTGGCATATTTCATTTATGAGACAAAAATATGATTCTTTTTTTGCCATATCTCCAAGCCAAGAAAATAATGAAGTATCCCCAAATATATCATGTTGAAGGATTTTTTCAAGTCATTATTTACTTCTTAAACAAGATCATTTGAACTTATTATGATCACAAGATTGACCACATACAAAACCAAATGACAATCTTTGTGCCTACCTTCTTGATATACAAATTAGTATCTAAGGTGAAATGAATGAAACTATGTTGCAATATATTATCATCAATATTAATGTACCATTCCCTTGGTGCTTGCTTAAGTCTATAAAGTGGCTTAATTAGATGGCATACCTTATGTGAATGATGTTCATCAATGAAGCCTTCTAGCTGGGTCATGTACACTTCTTCTTTGAGACCACCATTCATAAATGCACTTTTCATGTCCATCTATAAAGTTTCCATCCCTTTTGTGTTGTGAGTGTGAAAATAAATCTAATGGTATTGATATTCATATTGGATGCAAAGGTCTCTTCATAATCAATTCCTTCTTACTAATCATATCCCTTTGCAACAAGTCATGCTTTATATTTTTTGATAGATCGATCTGCCTTGTATTTTGCCTTGAAAATCCACTTAAAACCAATGAATTTATTTGCTATAGGCAAATGGACAAGTTTTCACATCCCATATTTTTATGATGGCATCATCTTCAACATCCATGGCCTTATTCCACTGAGGTTGACATAAAGCCTCTCTAACTATCTCTGATTCGATGATGTCAACTATTGAACTAATCAATGCAATATTTACTTCATGTCTCACCTATCTTCTGGTCTAAACTCCTAATGAAGTATCTTGATTAGAGTTTAGGTGTGAGTCCCTAATGATGCTCTCTACCCATTTTGGATGTTGATGCTACTATTGGTTTGATGAATAATTATCTTCCATATTTCCAAAATCAATGAATAATTCTCTTGTATCTCACCTTTTTTGTGAGAAGATTCTTCATTCTTATCATTTAACTATGGGAATAGGCTATGTGAGGTGGAATGTTCTAACTCCTTTTATGGTAATGATTCAAATTATTACTCATCACAAACCACATCTTGACTTTCATATATCTTCTTTGTCTCAAGATCCATGAGATGATAACCTTTTAAGGTAGTACAATACCCCAAGAGAAGGCACTAGAGTGTCTTTGGTTCAATCTTATTTCTATTTTTAGCAGGGACATGCATATAAGATGTACAACTAAATAATGGGTATGTGCATAGAGTTTGGAGATAATTTCATGGACATAACCCATAAAGCATATGCATTATAACATAATGTGTATGCATTATTGTTATAACACATATGCATTATGGCTTGGGATTCCTGAACCATAATGCGTACGCATTATAACAATAATGTGTACATGTTATGTAAACTAATTGGAATGCATATGCATTATAAAAACACAAATGCATTCCTATAAGTTTAAATAACACATACACATTATTGAAACTATAAGGCAAAAAAAATCCTTCGTCCTTGTCATTCTTTCCATTCATGTTTTATTTATTCCCATTTGTGTTTTGCCCTACAAGATTGCATTTGGCCCTGAAAGATTTGTTTTTTGCACTCCATTTGCTAGATTGATGATGCCACCATGAACAAGAGGTATGTTTGTTTAGATTAAATCATTTATTTATTTATTTTTATTGCAAAGTACATTTGGTTTTTTTTTTTTTTTTTTCTCTAATAGTTCGACATGCTCTACCTAACCCTCCACCTAATCTTCCACCTAACCATCCTGTAGTTCCCCTATATCCCCTAAGTAGCCAAGAGGATATAGTTTCTCACATATTGGAGAACAAAATTGAAATTGAGCAAATAATTAGGAGAATGAAGGAGCCCACTTCTAAAAACACCCATTGCACCTATTTGGCCAATAACCTAGAGTTAGTATTAAGTCAAATTAACTCAATAACAAATCAAATTGATAGATGGAGGTCATATAGGGATATTTTTAGGTCTTACTATGCTAAGAAATTATTAGCATCTGAGATAATGAACAAAAATATAACAAATATCAAATTTATGCCTTATTTATTGACCTGACCACCAATGCTCCATTTCCCATAATGAATAAATGTTTCCCAATCCATCGATGCCAACATGATTTTATTAAGGAAAATTTTTGGTAGTGATGGTGGATGGTGTTTGACTATCCCCCTTGTAATAACCATGAGGTCCCTTTATATTTTTTGAGGAAACTCTATTACAAGTTTATCCTTAATCAAATTCTAAACTACTTTGACTATGGTGAGTTTCAGGGCTAAGGGAAAGGCTCTGCATAGGATCAACCAAGTACACATCATGTACCTAATTATCCTGCAAGGATCCCTACCCAAAAGCCACTTGATCTAGAGATTCCCTCTGTGGTGACAGGTTGTGGAGATAGACACTTTTCATGCGCATCGTTCGCTTACTGATACACTTGTTCATCATATGAGCAGACTTTTAGAGATGGATGCTTAAGATACTCCAACTAGTTATGAGCAGACTGATGAGTTATTGTCACACACATTTGGTTCAGATACATTGGGAGTCTCTAGACACATGTAAGTATCTTATATATAATTTTAATGTTAAATTTTTAAGTTATACTTGAAAATTAAAAAGGCAAAAACTAATTTAAACATTTAAATTGAATAATAAATGTATTTTTTTGTGTTCCAGGAGGAGACATTGCCTTCGACATCACAACTATGTAGTGGGCCAACCCAGGCTACTACATCTATTCATGTCAATATGACACCATATACATTTAGAGAGGTAAAATTTCAAGTGAATCTTATATACTCTAGATTTAAATTCATACACCTTGATTTCATCCTTGGTAGATTTTGTGTAAGAAAATATAAAATACCAAATATAATTTTGTTGGACTTTTTATTGTTTGATGTATTAACATGGATTGGTGTAACTTATTAGAAACTCATCCTCCATCACAACTATGTTTTCAATAAACAAAATAATAAGTTGAACATTTTATTGATATCCCATTATATGTATTTTCCATAGCATGTCAATCCCAATCAATAGGATTGGATGTGCATATATATAGAATTCATTTGATAAATGTTGTTTGGTATAATATATTTATATTAAATTCCTAATCGAGCATAACATGTCTTCATAAATATGCACACCACTCCCTTATTTTAAATACTAGCCTTATAGCAAGGCACTTGATTCCTTTTTATCCTAATCACATATAGTAGTTCAATCTTTATGATCGATATCCAAAATGGTCATAGCTAGCAATTTAATTCCCATCTTGATTGCATCCAAGCATAACAATTTCATCTCTATCTATGAAGTTATAAATTTAGATGGCATAGCATCTTGATCCCATTGTACCCAATCAATTCCATTGGTTTTTTGGTAGAGTGTCCATTAGATCACATTGGTTTTTTGGGAGAGCATTGATTATAAACTATAGTCTATATGTATATGGCATAGGGCTTGTAACCATATACAAATAGGGGACCTCAACCCCATATAGATAGATGGGGTTAAGTAGTTTGTTACCACCACCTATTTAGGGTGCCAAACTACCTACTATATCTAGTTTAGGGAGGGGTCCTATCTATATCCATTGATTCGTATCTATATCAACTTCTATACCAATCTCTGCCTATATCCTTTCCTTTCAAGGTTCTCCTTCATCCATTCATAACTCATTCCCTTAGTCCTTTGGGAAATAAAATAATAATGATAATATTGGTAAAATAAATCATTCTATCTTCTTGTCACTCTCTTTCTACATCCTTGGTCATGTCACTAACTCAAACTATCTATCTACTTACCCCTCACATAAACCTTTCTAGCTTTACTTTCTACTAGCCCTGTTTTTAGGTAAAGCTCCTTGTTGGAAGCATTTGACAGATATTTACCAGAAACTAATTGCATATTTAAGGACCCATTTAGCCCATACAACTACCAAATTAACAAGTTACAATACTAAACACAAGGCACATAATTTCTTAATTTACAAACTATATGTTTTCCAAGAACAAAGATTTTGGACAAATAGGATTTTACCACTTCTTGACCAATTAGATTCCTAAGATAATATTCTCAACACTCTTATGTGTTCCTTAGTTAACCCTACATAAAAATTTATACCAAAAGAATGAAATTCTCAAAATATAGTTGAATCTTGGACTGTGTACAAGACTAAGTTTATTAGTATAACACACTACTATATCTCTTTATTTTTTCTCCTCTACTCCTCTAAGATAGATATAACAATTACAAACCATGCTCTTCCTTTCTTATTACAAATGGCTTCCCAAGCCTCCTTTTATAGCATTCCAAATGACCTTTGGCATTCACCCTTTGTGACCTTTCAATTCACATGGAAAATGGTATTAAACTTGCATGACCATTTGAATTATTTCATATGAAAAGTCACATGGTGACTCTTCATGGGAAAATGCATCCTTTCCCTCTTTTGTCTTTATCTCATGACTCTTCGAATTCCTCAAGGTGACCCATCATGGGAAAATGCATCCTTCCCCTCTTTTGTCTTTACTTGGTGACTCTTTGACTTCCTCATGGGCCCTATTTTGACTTTATGTAACAAAAAATATATTCATTAATATTTAATTAATATTAACACACTTTAGCAAAGATATAAACATTAAAAACGCATTTATACATTAAATTTTATGGGGCCTTTGTCACCAATATTTTTAGACCTTTGACATCAATCACACTATTTCCAACAATCTCCCCCTTTGTCATTGATGGAAACCTTAAACTAAAACTTCCACATCCTAAAACCTATACTACACATGCTAACCTGCACATACTGCCAACTAAAAAAACTATAATAAGTCCCCCTTACTATAGCATCCTATTTTATGAACCTATTCCTTTACTTGTTCCTATACATATTCCTGAACTTGTTCATGTACTTCTCCCCCTCAACTGATATACAAATTAATCTGTCAACTCACCTTCATGAATTTCTTGTCATGTAACACAACCAAGACCCAACATGCATCTACCATGCTTCAATTTTTATATAAAGTTTCTCCTTGAAGCCTAGAAGAAACACCCCACACAAAGGGTCCTATAAAAAATCTTAGGGCATGCCCACATCTCCTCTGTTACTTCCTTGATCTTCTTGCATCTTTATCTTAGAATTTATTTAATTATGTCTAACTTCTTTGACTCACTATCCTCAACATCCACGATGTTTTACATATTCTTAACTCTTGAAACTATCTTATTTTGACATGGCTCATGCTCAAATGTAATAAGAGATTCTCTTTGATCTACAAGCTGTTTAGGACTAGTATTCACTATCTTTCTTGGTAATAAGAGTTCCACATATTCCTTCCTATCTGATTCTTTTTCCACTGTAGCAACTAATATATTCTCACTCTTAGACTCAACTTGATCAACCTTCATTGTCTTAGGTCTCCAAACCTGAATTTGGAAATTCTCATACCTTCTTGTGGCTCTATATCCTTTGACATACCTTGAGGATTTCTTTAATCCATTTGGACATAATTTAACAATATGGCCAACCTTATGAAAACAAAATAAAACAACATTTCTCATACCTTTTTCCTTAAGATGAATAAAATCTCTCTTTAATTGATTACTTCTCCTCAAACAATCTCTTGCCCTATGACCAACATGATGACAAACAAAATAGTGTCCATGAAAAGAATTTGAAAACCTGAAAGCATTGGGTTGCCTAATTGGCTTCTTCAATTTGCCTTTAAAACTTGCATCCTTCTTACCTTGGATGATATTTCATGGTCTTTCTCAACCTTGATTATGAGCTTCTCATGCTTATCTTTTAAATAACCTAACTTAACCTTCAACTGATTACACTCTTCTTCTCTTGAATTCAAACTTGAATATGCAACCTCTAGTTGATTCTTAAGATCCTAAACAAACATCTTATCTTCTTTTGATTTTAAAACCAACTTAGATTCCAAGATACACACATGTTCCTTAAGAGCCTTGACCACAAATTTCAATTCTTGATTCTCCTTCTTTGGCTGCTTGGCCATCGTGATTTCCTTGATCTACCTTCAAGCTGTTATACTCTTTCTGAAAGAACCTGATTTGATACCAAATTTTAAGCATGAGATATATCTTTTACTTAATCAAATTCCTTTTTCTTTTACCACTTAATCATACATTTAAGATATTTAATAAAACTTAAAGTAATAGCATGCACCACATAAAAGAGAGAGACACCAGATTTTACATGGAAACCCAAATTGGGAAAAACCATGAAGAATAATCTCAAATATATAAATGAGCACCAACTCAAGTTTACAAATTTTGCAAGCACCAACTTGCAGGAGCACCAAACCCTTTGTTTAGCACCAAAACAACAATGATTTTTTAGTGCCAACCCACAAGAGAACCAACCCCTTTGTGTATTAAAACACAAACTATCTCTCAATGTTGCTTTCTCAACAAATAATAGCACACTACTATATTTCTTTCTTTTCTCTCCTCTACTCTTCTAAGCTAGATATAACAATTAAAAACCATGATCTTCCTTTCTTATTACAAATGGCTTCCAAATCCTCCTTTTATAGCATTCCAAATAACCTTTGGCATTCAACCTTTGTGACCTTTCAATTCACATGGAAAATGGCACCAAACTTGCATGACCCTTCAAATTCTTTCACATAAAAAGTCACATGGTGACCCTTCATGGGAAAATGCATCCTTTCCCTCTTTTTTATTTATCTCGTGACTCTTCTAATTCCTCAAGGTGACCCTTCATGGGAAAATGCATCCTTTCCCTCTTTTGTCTTTACTTGGTGACTCTTTGACTTCTTCATTAATATTTGCAACCAAAAATATGTTCATTAATATTTAATTGATATTAACACATTTTATCCAAGATATGAACATTAAAAACACCTTTATAAATTAAATATTATGGGGCCTTTATCACCAATGTTGTTAGACCTTTGTCATCAATGACAATATTTCCAATAGTTAGCAACTTGTTTAATAAATGAATTGCCCAGGTTATTAATTATTAGGTTGTTTGTTCAGCTAATGACTAGGGTGAATACTCCTCCATCATTATGATTTGAGATGAACTCAGGCATTGCTACTAAAATTTCATCTGCATAGGCACTCACTGAGGTATGCATATTCACTTGTAATTTTGAATTATAATTTAGTACTTTTCTTTTAGTAATTTTACTATATACTTTGGAAAATATAACTTATATGCATGAATGTACAATGCATGGTGTACATATGTATGACTAAACTTATATTTTACTATATAGTTACTTTGGTATGTATAGTAATTTTGGCATTTTACATACGTATATAATGTATTCACCCGGCATTAGATAGTATGTTGTTAGACATGATGTAATTTATTGTATGCCTATACGGAAATACATGCATTATTGACATTGTATGCCTCTATTTGGAATTTGTACATGGCATTCTTATTTTGTACATGAATATTTAAGAAAAACAATGAAGTAAATCTTGTTTGAATCACTTGTGTTCAAATTATTATAAATGATTGGTTTTGAAATATTCTTAAGGATTAAAAATGTTATGAGATTGAGAATAACTTATTAGGATAAAGTTGAAAATTATACCTAGTAATTAATTTAGCTTCTTACACCTAATACTTATTCCTTGTAATCTTAGTAGTACATCCTTTATGTCATTGGCCTCTCTCTCTCTCTATATATATATATATATATATATTTTACCTCATTCCATTCATGTCTCATTCATAAATTTCCTCTCAATCTCTTTCTCGTTTCTTCCTAGGTACCTTCTTTAGGTCTCAAGGACCAAATCTTGGTCTATGTTTCAAGAGCTCAAATTTTTGTTACATATGGTCTTAGATGATCATGACATACTTGGTATAACCCCCTTCAAGTACTCAAACAATAGCATACTCTCATTCCATACCTTATGGACACAATGCTCTCTTAAGGCTTGTATCATTTTTTATTATATTTTGTCTTGTACATAAATTTTATGATTGTTCAAGATATTATAAGCAAATTTATAGGTACACTCTATTCTTTTTCATGTCTATGTAAAATATCATAGCCCAACTCCACCTCTAACTATCACTTCCTTCATTAGCCTACCCTCATTTAGGCCTAATTAGTCCTATTCCAAACCCTCAGTCCTAGAATCCATACACATCCATAAAATCTCTATTTAAAAATGTTTAATTCACCTTGTATATCTATAGGGGATCAATATTACAAAGTTTCATTAAATTCCCATGGTTAAATCTCTAAAAAATGCCTAAAACTTGTTAATTTAGGGTTTCCCATGCCCTATACATACTCTCCAAAGGACCAATTTAACCTTACCACTGATATTTTTCTATTTAAAACATACTTATGACATCGAAATCATCTCATAAAACCTTTCCAATGATTAAAAAACCAACTTTTCCTTTATGCCTTTGAGACTACCTATGGGGATTTGAGCCTGTATATAGGGATTGCATGAAGTTTGGAGTGTGAATACCATTGAAACGTGTTTAATATGTTTAAAACCATGTTAACATATGTTTATAATCTTGGAACCCTCAAACTATCAGAGTTGTTGTCAGAATCTAGATAATGTGAATGCAATGAAGATGTGATCACACGAGATGAAGCAAGTGCACACCACATACATGCTAAAGCAAATTAAAATTATATATGAAGATAAAGTGCACAAGATAAAATAGGAGAAATGTCAATATCTGATTAACATGAGATGGCCAAAGTGAGGAATAAATATAGGAGAGCACGTAACTCCTCCATAAAAGGTGGTCAAGGCACCCCAAGAATAGACTGTAACTCCTCCATGAAAGGTGGTGACAAGGTGATAAGAATAGAGAAGTAACTCCCATCAAGGGAGTTACTTATGACATTATTATGACACCTATGACACATCTATGACACACATCTCCACATAAGCTAGCCTATCCCACAAATGTATGAAAACTCCATGTATGCACAAATATAATTTCCCTAATTAAATAATAGGGGGAAAAAAAAACTACACTAATACCCCCCCCCCCCAATAAGTGTAGCTTAGGTGGGTAGTGTGGAAATATAAAATGGGAACCTGGCAACTAGGACTGATGAGGTACCCATGTACAAATGCAATCTCCCATACGATAGAGAAAAGGAGAAAATCCGTAGGAAAAAACTCCCCCCCCAAAAGAGAGACATAAAAGAAAGGAAGAGGCTAGTGCCCCCCCCAAAGATGATACTGTTGTAGATGTGGACTGCACCCCAAGAAGAGCTCGTAGATGAATGAACTTGATCTTAGTGAAGGGTTTGGTGAAGATGTCTGCAACTTGCTCTGAAGATTGGCAAAATATCAAGTCAATGACTTGACTATGAATAAGCTCCCAAATGAAATTCATGTGAATCTCTATGTGCTTGGTCCACTGGTGCTAAACTAGATTCTTAAAAATTTGAATGGTACTCTGGTTGTCACAATAAATGATGGTGGGCTGCCTGATAAGAATGCCAAACTCAAAAACTATCCCCTAAAGCTGAATAGCCTCAGTAGTTGCATTAATAGCTCCCCTATACTCTGCCTCTATGGATGATATAGCAATAGCATTCTGCTTCTTGCTAGACCAACTGATAGGACCTGAACCTAGAGATAAACTATAACCAAAAGTGGACTTGTGAGTCTGTGAATCGCTAGCCCAGTCTGAATCTGTATATCTAACCAAGTCAACCTCTATGCCAAATCTGTAATGAATCTTGTATCTATGTGAACCTTGTATGTAATACAAGATCCTCTTAGCTGCTTTCCAATGCATCTCATGAGGTTCCTGCATGAATTTGGAGACAAGTCCCACTGTATATGATATGTTAGGCCTAGTGTGAGTCAAGTAGATGATACTACCAACAAGTTGTTGATACTGAGTGGCGTCAACCAATGGTGAAGAACAGTCAGCCTCAAGCTTGACTCTTGATAGAAAGGGAGTCAGAGATGGCTTGCAATCAGCCATATGAAACCAAGCCAATAAGTCAAGATCATACTTAGGTTATACAAGAGAAATGCCTGAATCTGACTATGAGATCTTGATGCCAAGGAAGTAGTGTAACAAACCCAAGTCTATCATGTCAAATCTATCCTGGAGAGATGCCTTCATCGCTGCAATAGCCGATGTGAACTCCCAGTGATCAAAAGGTCATCAACATATAGAACCAAAATTAGGAGCAAATAATCCTGCCACAAGAAGTATACATTGGGGTCAGAATGGAACCTAGTGAAACCCGCTATGAGAAGGAAGGAATCAAACTTGGCATACCAAGCCTGAGGGGCCTGTTTGAGGCCATAGATAGATTTCCTAAGTCTACATACTAAGGAAGAATCCTGAACAAATCCTGGCAGCTGCTTCATGTAGATCTCCTCCTCTAGGTCTCTGTGAAGAAAGGCACTCTTCACATTCATCTGGTGCACATCCCAACCATGTGTTGCAGCAATAGCCAAGGTGAGTCAAATAGAAGTCGTCTTTGCAATGGGTGCAAAGGTCTCTGAGTAGTCAATGCCTACCACCTGTGAGAAACCCTTGGTGACCAATCACACCTTGTACTTATCAACTGGCCCATTTGCTACAAACTTGGTCTGATATATCCACCTACATTGAACCATCTTTCTTCCCTTAGGAAGTGAAGTCAAATCCCATGTGTGATTTTTGATTAAGGAAGAGTATTCTTCCTCCATAGCACTATCCCACTTAGGTACCCCCGATGCCTCTCAAAAAGTCTATGGATCTGAAACTAAAGAAAAGAAGGCATGTGGATCTCTATGAAAATCCCCCTAGTACATCTGTAATCTGCGGGATCTCCTGCCCAAGTGCCAGCACTCTCAAGTGTCTATCTGGCCCAAAGTGGCCCGAAATTCGGTGAGTTAGGTGTTAACTCCTCATCCTCTGATTGACTAGAGGCGGATGACTCTGCGTCACTATCCTTGCTGTCTAAACTTGAAGAAGAAGAAGATGTCTCTGGCTTGAGAACCTACTGTGGCTGATTTGAATTTGATGAGAAATCATCATGAAGAAGTAGATCCAATGAGGGAGAAGAAGTGTCAAGTGTTGAGTCTCTAAGACTCTCCTAAAAGTGGACACTTCTCTTAATGAACAACTCATGAGTGACTAGATCTAGAAGATGATACCCCTGAATACCATCCATATATCCTACAAAGATGCAAGGCTTAGACTAACATTCCATAGCTTTGCATTTCTTCTTCAATATGTGGGCCATCGCTGGGGATCCAAAAACCCTAAGGTGCTCAACATTAGGTTTCCTTTAATGCCAAGCTTCAGAGGGTGTTATCCCTTTCAAAGCTTTGTGAGGAACCCTATTTTGAATGTAGCAAGCATAATTGATGGCTTCATCCTAGTACTATGGTGCTAAGGATTTGGAGTGAATCATACAGCTACACATCTCTTTCAATAACCTATTTTTTCATTCTGATACCCCATTTTATGAAGGACTGTAAGTAACTATGTGTTGCAAATCAATCCCCTCTGTGGTGTAAAACTACTCAAACCTGTTGCTGACATACTCCCCTCCATTATCAGTTTGAAGAACCTTGATAGATTTATCACTCTATTTCTCAATAAGAGCCTTGAAGTCTAGAAAATTTTCAAACACTTCAAACTTTTGTTTGAGAAAATATATCCAAGTGTACCTAGAGCAATCATCAATGAAAGTGACGATGTACTTGGCCCTTGTGAAAGATGGTTTGGGAAAGGGTCCTAATACATCACTGTAGACTAACTCCAAAGGTTGTGAAGCCCTCCAAGCTTTGCCTTTGTCAATTTTGCTTTGGGATGCTTCCCAAGGGAGCACCCCTCACAAAGTCCTTTTGAGAATAAGACACGAGGCAAGCCAATGACCATGTCATTTTTGCAAAGTTGTTCAAGGTAGTGATAGTTAAGGTGGCCAAACTGCTCATGCCATAGTTTGCTAACTCCATATAAATGAGTTAGCAATGTTGTTGGAGAAGAATCAGGTGCAAAATGTGAGGTGTATAACCTAGCTTGGTGATCTACCCTACCCACTGCCACTGTAGTATCACTATGCAATTCCCTAATAGCCACTAATTCTAATGAAAACTCAACTCTCATGCCCCAACCAATGTGAGTGATTTGGTACACTAATAGGAGATTGGTTGAAAGAGAAGGAACACTTAGAACATTATTGAATGTTCCTCCTTCCATTTCAACTGACCCTCCCCCTGCAATGAAAACTGATGTGTCATCACCCAAACTAATTGAAGTCATGCTACAAGGATCTAAAGATGAAAACTCAACTAGTGAAGATCCCATGTGGTGAGAAGCACCTAAACCAATGACCCATGATGTTTTAGAAGTTGTAGTTGTTACAAGGGCCTTGCCCTTTTCTTTCTCCTTACCCTTGCCTTTTGCCTTGGTAGAATCTTGGGTAGATGAATTCTGCTTGATGGACTCAAGAACATCTATGTTGTGCTTCTCTAGAAGATGAGTTAGGTGATCTATTTGTTTCTTCATGCATTTGTGTTCATCATGCCCTATATTTTTACAATAGGCACACTTAACCTTCTCCTTCTTAGGTTTAACATTAGAAGAGGAAGACTCAGTGTTGTTTTTGGCAAGAGTGTTGTTTTTTTTCTTCTTCTCCTTTGTTGAAGTCTTATCCTTACTATTTCCAGCTATCAAAGCTTGGGGTTGAGTATACTTCATTGTGCCCATTTGAATTAGCTTATCTTGCTCCCTAGTCAAGTCAGCAATGAATGAATCCAAAGAAGGCATTTTCCATGTAGTGCCAAGGGCACTTTTTGTGGCATGGAAAGTGGAGACAAAGACTGAATAGCTTGGACCTAAATTTTTGAGAATATAAAGGATGAGTTGATCATATTTCTTCTCTATCCCACATTATTTCAATTGCAATCTAAGGGCCTTAAACTTAGTGAAGAAGTCCTGTAGGGTGTCAAAGTTGCTAAGACTTAGACTTATGAGTTCATTTTCAAGCTCATGACCTCTCATCTCATCAAGCTTCCCAAATAAGAGTTCTAAGGTGTCCCATATGTCTTTGGGAGTCTTAGAGGTTTTTAAATGGAAGAGAAGTTCTAGAGACATGGACAAGATCAGTAATTCATAGGCTTCATCACTACGGTTGTACCACTTGACCTTTTCAACATCAGTGTTGGGTTTTACTTCAGTACCCATGGTGATCCTATACAACCCTTTGATTCTAAGAATGATTGACATTTTAACCTTCCATTCATGATAGTTGAAGGGTGTTAGGGGTTTAAGTTGAAAATAATCCATTTTAAGCTGAATTTAGGTGAAGTTGTGTTGATTTCAAGTTGTGAGATTATGCAAAAAGGAGAATGAAAGCAAAAAAATTGCAAGAGCTGAAAATCAATCACACCTCCCTGAAATGTTGAGCCCCCCCCAAAAATATCCAAGTGCACACTCAAAATATGTCGGGCTCAACTGAGAATGTGTCTTAGAGCAATCAGTGCAAGACTTTAAGCAAACAGGACGTCGAACTTAGTCGAAAATGCGTCCCAAGAGACCCAAATTTTAGGCACTTTATAAACTAGTGAATTTTTAATAAATAACAAGCCTACACTATGAAGAATTTAAATACAAACACTTTTACAAAAAATGGCACCCGAATCTGAGTTACCATTTGCAAGATATTAAAGATTCAATTTTCTCGTAAATTAGTGTTTTTGCAAAAAAAACACTAAAACATTAAAAAATGCCTATTTTGAGAGAGAAAGTGGCCTTCCAACCACTTGTTAACACAGATTGAGGAATACAAAGGAGGTCTTTGTGAGGGGGAATTGTCCTCCTGCCAACTCGGGCCTCACCCTTCGTCTTCGTAGGTCGAAGATACAAATTTTGAAAAACTTTAAACTGCTTTTTTGAATGCTAGTTTCCAATTTGAATTTAATTCAAAAAATAAAATTACTAATTTATGAATATCAGAACAATTATTTAGACAAAATTAGAATTATCAGTTTAACAGCAAGAGAGGGTGGGCCCACCACATGGGCGTTGGAAACCAAAAAAAGAGGTCTGAACTCGGCCCTTGGGGCGTGATTCTTCAGCACATCTACAGTGAGCGCAATATCATATACCTTGGATTTAGAGGAGTAAATCAGCCTATTTGAGGCTTTGACTTGGGGTTGGCTGCCAATTTAGCAAAGCGTGAACATATAAGTGTCCAGCGTGGCCTTGGGGCGCAACAAATTGCCACTGTTGGAGAGCACGTGCTTCACAAAGTTACGTTTGTGAGTGGGCAGCGCTTGGAATGGTAGTCCTCAACCCTTTCCTCATGCTGGACACCGTGTAGTGCCACTATGCCCTACTGGAGTCCTATTCCACACACACCTCATCCTACCAGAAGCTCCACATGGTCCTCCACATGTAGATGTGGTTCCTGGAGAGCTACCCCAAGCTGAAAATGGCATCCAAGAATAGAAACCAGATGTGCAAAGATTTTTTTCCTACATAATGACCAACAAAAAATAAATCCCACTACCTTTGCTAAAGCCACAACAGATCTATACAAGATGTCTTGGCAAATTTATACTCAGATATCTAAAGGGAGATCTAAATGAAACTCAATAGAAGTAATTTTTTTAATAGATTTTCATATGGATTTGCATGAGTTTTCAAGAAACTCTACCAAAACTCTCAAATTCAATGGAGTTAAGCAAAAAACCACTAAAAAAGTAAAGTAATAATTTTAGAACAAACTAATAGCATAACCAGTCACACGATTACCGGGGTGGCTCTAATACCATATCAGAGTTGTTGCCAAAATCTGGATAATGCAAATGCAATGGAGACGCGATCACATGAGATGAAGAAAGTGCACACCACATAGATGCTAAAGCAAATTAAAATTATTCAAGAATATAAATTACACAAGACAAAATAGGAGAAAACCCAATATCTGATTAACATGAGATGGCTAAAGTGAGGAATACATATAGGAGAGCACATAAGTAACTCCTCCACAAAAGGTGGTCAAGGAACCCCAAGAATAGACTGTAACTTCTCCATGAAAGGTGGTGACAAGGTACTAAGAATAGAGAAGTAACTCCCATCAAGGGAGTTACTTATGACATTCTTATGAGACCTATGACATATCTATGACACACATCTCCACATAAGCTAGCCTATCCCACAAATATATGAAAACTCTATGTATGCACAAATATAATTTACCTAATTAAATAATAGAGAAAAATAAAAACCTACACTAATAAAAACACATCTTAAAACTCTAAAAATTATGCCTACATGAATAGTGACCATTATGAGACATAAAGGGGACTGTGACAAAGCAATGAGCACTTAAACTTGTCATATGATATTTCCAAGATGATATATGTGTATATTAGGTCATTAATACCAATATTACCAATTTTTATGTCATTTGGATATGTTTTTTGTCCTGTACACCTTTTTTACCACATTTTACCTTGAGTTCCCTGCATGCTTCTTTCATGCCAAAAAATGTCTTTCTTAAACATTTTGCATGAAACACATGAATGTGATAACTTATATATGGAAATATAGGTTTTAAAAATCATATTTTATGGTTTTATTATATATCAAGGCCTAAACTACTTCTTGGCATCTAGAATTGATAAAAATTCCATAAATCTCCAATGACTGCCTTCTTGACTGTAGACACCTAAATCTGGCCACCAATGACCTCCAACAAGGATTTTGACCAATTTCCACCTAAAGTTCACAATTTATCCTAAAAACACTAAATCACATTAAAATCATTGAACATGACATATTCAAGTTTCGATTTTGGCTAGAGTATCATTAAATGGGGCAATGCAATTTATGAGCCATCTAACTTTGATCAGATCATTCTGAGTCAAAATGCTAATTTTACACCTAGGTGCTCTAGATTGATATTTCCTATCAAAATATATTGCACAAGACATGTGTATTTTTTATTTTATATTGGTAACATCCTAAATAGGATAACGGATCCAACGCATCTGACATTGACTTCCAATTCCAATCCAGTTAAATTTTGGACCAATAACAAGGCATTTTGATCAATTTGAGTGACTTGTGCACAAAGTGCTTAATCATGCTTAAGATATAATAAAACCAAATTAGTACCTAATTAAATAATTCCATGGATACTTATTTTTTGGAAATGAATATTGAATATTCGCATCATCAGGTGACCTCATTTCTTAGAAAGACATCCTTAGGCCATAAATGCCATAAATATTAGGATTCATACCTCCCATGCTTCATCATTGCCCTCCATTTCTCCTTTATCCCAAATATTGATGAGCATATTTATCAATTTTAATTTCATAATTGGATTAATCTTTGGCCACACATCTCAATCCTGAGATGGATGGTTCAAGTTGATTCTAGCCATTTTCCAAAATATATTAATAGAGAGGCCATAAACATCATTTCTAATATATTTTGATGCAAAGTTATAATGCACAACTGATTCCAAAAGCCATTGTAATTAGTGTTACCATGACCAATTGATTCCAAGCCATGCTAAGCGAAAACCACAAAGTGCCAAGGAGAAGAGGAGATAGCCAAGCCTCCTTTGATGAAGACTTCATGAGAACAAGCCAAGTAAGCCACTACATAAAGTATTTGAAGCATCCAAGGAAGTTAAAATAAGGTTTCTTTTCCATTTTAGTTGTGTTTTTTATTCATATTTGTTAACTAAGCTCTCCCCAGTGTCTAGTCATAGAGATGTTATGCTAGTTAGTGTGTTTCTTTCATTTTGTTTTCATTTTAAAACTAACATGATACTAACCATCCTCTCTTGAGTCAAATTCTTAGTTCACATAATGGCACACCTGGTGGGACCTAACGCATCCTACACATGAATATATCATTATGCAACTTTAAAATCTTCATTTGGATCATTAAAACTTTTACAATTTGAATTTCTAACTTTGTTTTGCCGTTTTCTTTATTTGTCATGGGTTTACATAGTAACCATCACTGGTTGAGTAAACCACCAATGAACCATTGTTGATTAAGTTAGTAAAACTGATGTCAGTCTATATAACCTTTGTCATTTATTAAAACCATCATTGGTCTGCATCAATGTCACCATCATCGGTTAGTATAACCGACGATGGTCACTATGTTTTTTTATTACACAAAACCGAAAGCTCATTTTTCTAGTTTGGTTGTTTCATCTTCAAAAGTGATTCTAAGCTAAACATAGTGCTAACTTTTTTTTGTGGGTTTTACTTGAAAATTCATCAAATCATGCTTAAATAGATCCTTTTAAACTTCTTTTAGGTTGCTTTAAAATGAATTAAACTTTTCTTTTTGGTGTTTAAAGGAAAATCATTTAGGGTGTTATTGCTTAAATCTTGTAGTTAGCTTTCAAAGTTACAAATTAAGACCAAGGGGTCAAATGAACACCACCAAATCTTTAATTTGAGCTTAAAATTGAACACACTTGTCATTTTTGTCTTCAATAGTTGTTTGATCTAATTTTTTTTAGAAAAGAGAGGGGAGTTGCATGTATGCTCTTCCATTTGTCCCCTTTAGGGAACCCTTGGAATCAAAAGTGCCATTCCTATTGCAAAAATCCTAGTCTAAGGCTTAGAAATAATGTCATCTAAAGCACTCCCTAAAAAATCATCAAAGTTTAGGTGACCTTAAAAATGACCCTAAAGTCTTTCTATTAATCTTTTATTTCATGCAAACTTGGCTTGCAAGGGGGATGTCATTACCTCCCACAAGTTCTTTAGGAAAACTTTGACCCAGGGTTTCATCTCCCAACATTGACTTCACTTACTCCTTCTGAGTTGCACATGGGATGTATCTGCATTTGGACATCACACTACACTAAGTGAATAGTAGGATGTAGTGGTTGTAAAAAGGACTAGACCTTTTTGCAACTAGCTAATACCATAGACGCCCAATTTTCATGCTTTTCTTTTGCATTGTTTGACATGAAAGTCATTTTGCAATTGATTCCCCTAGAAACATTCAAAATTTTGCTAGTTTAGTCAACCCCACATTGCCATACCCTTGCTAGGATTTGGACAATTATATTTAGAGTATTTTGGTCTTATTTTCTTGGTATGTTTTGAGACTAAAACTTATTTGTTTATTCATAAGCCATGTCAAAATAAATTTGTTTATACATCACTCTTTTGTCTAAAGAGGCATTATGTTGGTTGTTTTACACCACACTTGTGCCTTGAAATTTTTTCTAAACTTTTTCATGTGTGTGTCATTTGAGTTACAGAGGGTAGCATTATGTTTCCCAAATCATGTTGAACCATTTTTGCCTTTAAGTCTTTTGAATCATAATATAGATCACATCATTTGAGCATGCTTATGATGTTAGGTTACTCAATTTATTTCAAGACTTTTTTACCATTGTATTGAAAACCATTTGTTTGAAACAATGTTGTGTATACCATTTGGACCTTGTTTATGTGCCGTCATACTATCTACTTTTATCTAGCTTGTTTGGTCAAATCCTAGTTTTCAACATTGAGTTTTTAATTAGCCTTGTCAATTTTGGATTAAAACATTGATTGATTTCTATTTAGGCCTTAATTCATAGGGTTGATACATAGATATTTATCTTTTGTGTTGTATAACTTTGATTAATCAATTACCCAAATTTTAAAACTATTGATGGTTTGTTTTTTTAGTACCTATCCTTATCATTGTTTGTGCCTTTATTTGGGAAAACATAGTCTTTATTCAAAGAGCCTCTTGTCTTATGTCTTATGCCAACTGATCATATTTATGTTTGATTTCATGTGTCAGGTTTATATCAAAGTTATTTCCAAACTTTTTAGATTAAATCAAATGACATCAGCCTTTGTTTCAAGTCTAGCTTTTGATGCCATTTGGCCAAAAGTCCTAGCATATGCATGTTTGTTTGAGTCTAGCTTTTGACTCTGCATTTGGACAAAAGATCTAGTAACTCAACTTTTCCCTTTCCTAGTTTAGACCTTATTTGGAACACTTTGACCTAGACCTTTGACATGCTAGCTTTTATTCAAATGCTTGACCTTTTGTGTGTATGACATTTGACATTAGACATTTGATGTTAGACTATTTTATGCCAAGTCTTATCACAAAGCATTTTGGAAATACAAATCTATTTTCAAACCATGTTGAAGATACAACTCCACTTTCGACCATGTTAGACCAAGTTTGAACCATTTGTCCTTTGGACATAGTTTTTTTGGAGTTTTTAGAACTCTAAGCCTTTTTATTTTTAAAGATTTCATCATTTATGTGGATATGCCTAGCTACACCTATGGTAGAGTCAAGTATAATCTAACCTATGATAGAATGGCCATACAAAATGACTTTTATGGCTTTATTCAAGACCCCAATGATGATAATATGGTTTGTGAGACAAATATCTATCCAGCTCATTATAATCACTCATGGGAACAAAGTCATGAACTAGCTAATGATCCAAATTGTGACCTAGATTAGTATGAAGAGTCTTGTGAGGATGAATTTGAAAACCCAACTATAGATAATGTTATTTGGGATACAAATCCATACCCTCTTTAAAATAATTAGTACGTAGAAAATAATCAAGAACCAGCTTATGAGCCAACTCACAACTAGTATGATATAGTTTATGAGGAAGACTTGAATGCTTTGGCTTATGCAAGTAATCAAGATCCACCACATCATACCATTTCTATTCTAGGACCACAATGTCAAACCATTCCCATACCAAGACCTCATCCTTTGGTTTGTGTGAGTAATCAGGTTCCACAATGCCAAACCATTTCTATACTAGGACCTCATCCCTTGGCTTGTGTGAGCAATCAAGCTCCACAATGCCCCTTCATCATTCTAAGACCTAGTCCTTTGGCTTGTGTAGGAAATCAAGCCCCATAACACCCTATTTTTATCATTTTTTGACTTCATTCTTTCGCTCATGAGAGCAGTCATGCTCCCCAATGCCCTACCATTATCCATCCACAAGCCATTCCTCATCTAGAATAAATCCCATCCAAACCTCAACTGATCCAATCCTTTAAATACCAAGTTATGTTTAAAACTATTATTTTCTAACTCATTATAAATCAAGGCCAAGAGACCCAACCAATCTTAGATGTTTCCATTGAATCAACCATTTGTGATAAGTCAACCTGTGATGAATTACCTATTGATCCTATACCAGTTGTCAAAGAGTCTCACTCTAATGAGCAAGTCTCTACTGAGTCACTTCTTAATGATTATAATCACCTTTTGGTAAATCATTACCTCGACCATATGCCTATTTTTCAATATCCTCGCTTTGAGAAGCCAGTCTCTAAGGAGTTATCTCTTGACCTTTTTCCCATTATAGAGGAGTCTCACTTTGACAAACCAATATTTGTGTAACCCATTATGCCATCACATTTTATTACTTGTCTAATAATAAATATCCAACAAGACATCATTGTACAAGAGTACCCATCAAAATCTGAATCAACATCAGTATCAACATTGGTTTCAGAGTTCCTTGAGTTAGAATCACATTCAGAAGAAGAATATGTTCATGGTTGTTACAATATTGGTTATTCGTGCCTTGAAAATCAATTTGAATACATTTGTGATCCTTATATGGTTTTTTAGTATGATTACTCTAACTTTGACATAAGTTATCCTAGTATCTTCTACTAGGATTGTGCAAGCTCTCCCCATTCCATTACCATTCTACAGGCCATTACCATCAACTAAAATAGCCATATCATTAACATTCCATCTCCCACAAGTGTCGATTAGGATCGATAGAATCACACTTTTTTAAACTACATCCATGGTGACATAACAATTAAATAAGATCAAGGAGGCCAAGACCACATTCATATAGTATAAGAATACTCTACTAGTCAAATCTTTTCAGATGTGCTAGGATACAATCAAAGTTTTAACTCAATATCTTCTAGTGAAAATTTTTCAAAGTGATAGAAGAAAATCAAAGTCAAAATCCAATTCTCATTAGTTAAACATTCTTGAAGGTGCTATGGGACAATCAAGACAACTTCATTGGTGAAAAACTCATTAAAGCACCAATAGCTAAGCATAAAATTTATTCACTTATTGATGAAAACAAAATAAAAGATCAAATCAAAATAGCTTCCTATCTACAACCTAATTATATGGTAGATATTTTCAAGCCCAAACAATAGAAAAATCTAATGGTCCTATTGAGAGAAAAAGTCTTCAACCCCACTACAACCAAAGTTATGTTGAATTCTGTATCAACAACATAATGTGTGATTGAAAGTCTTGATCATTATTTTTTTTGAAACCATTCCACATTCCATTATCATTTACCATTCCATTTCAAAAATAGACCTACCATCCATTATTTGTCCTTATTTACCATCCATGGTCACACTTTCCTTTGCAGAGGCTACAAAGATACATTGTCTCAATGTTTGAAGGAATTAGAATCAATGACCAACAAAGATCACAAAAGCATTATTAACAACCAAAAATGTATCCAGTTGTTGATAGAGGAACTATTCAGATGAGGTGTGGGTTAGGAATTAACATGATTTATTATTCTATTTAAATCATTTGTTGATCAGGACGTGCTTCTCCATCTCAGCAAGAAAAATAGAATCATATGCCATTTATCATACCCAGGCTGAAAACATTTACCATACCATTTCATATGCCATTTCCATTGTTACATATAATTTTTCAATTGTTGTATATTCATACCATTTACCCCATCACTTGGGGGAAACCCTCCTACTAGTTTAACCTAATTATCAAACCATCATTATCCTAAACAACACCATACCATCCTATCATTCCATTCCTATCTAGACCAAACCCTATTTTGATCTTGGTTCTTTTGGTTCTTCCTACAATTTTCATGAGAGGATTCCAATCAAGATTTAATAATTAATCAATTTTCATGTTTAAATGATAGTCTATGAAAGTAGTGTGATAGTTGATTTGGCAAGATATCTTTCATTTTCTATCTTGTATCAAGCTTGTTTATGTGATCCTGATCATAACCGCCTATGGGTAAATCAGTGTCTCACCAATCTTGCTAATAATTATAGTCACCTATGGGCAAATTAGTATAATTTACCTATGCCATTGTATCCTAGTTATAGATGCTTATGGGAAAACTAGGAGCAACACTTTTTTTTATCATGCATTGCCATATCACCTTGCCATTGTTTTTTTCATTTGACTGGCCATTTACCAGATTTGAGAACTTGTTGGGACCTAGTTGGTTTTTCACTACCTTTTGTATGGATAGAATTACTATGACTTGAGGTCATTTCAGGACTAAGTAGGTCATGCTCAATTCATTTTGAGGTCACCTTCATCCCCTTTTCCATATGCTCTCACCATTTTGTAAGCAACCTAAGCCAAACACTCTAATTATTTTGTGAGTAGGAATCTTATCATTCTCTAATGAGTTAAGATACCTCAAAATGACAAAAACATTCATAAATATTTCAAAATTCAAAAATATTTGTCCTATTTAAGCCTATTTAGTTATCCTTGATCTACTTTACTAGAGCATTATCATTGTTAGGATGCTTTATTTTTTTTGTTTATAAGCTTTCTATTTGTTTATTTATTTTAGGTTGTTTGTTTGTTTATTTTTCTATGTGTTTGTTTATTTATTCACTTGCTTATTTGTTTGCTTTCAGCACTGTTGCCTCGACTCACTTTATATGCATTCATGGGTCATTCCTTGAGAACATTATTCTTGAGTCTATCCATATCTATACGCCAATATTATCATCATGGTTTTTATCGTTGGTGTATTATTTTTGAGTGTTTATTGGATTGAGAGTCAGTTCTTATGCATATTTAGGGATAGTCTTCATGGTGTTCTATCATAAATCCTTCCATCACATGCTATATAAAAAATTAGCTTCAGGAAGGTCTACAATAAATAAAGCTACAAAAGTTTCTCCTTGGCACCTTGACAAATCCTTCCATCCCACCCTTGATCAAATCAACCAATTAACCATTCTAGTTGTATCATTGCTAATTAGGACAAGCATCTCCTTATTGGTAGGTACAATTGAATCATTTCTACTAATCAAACTTTTTCCTCTATCCATCTCTTTCATCACTTTGCACCCACTTATCTTTAATTTGTATTCCAAGTTATATCCTTGAGTTATGCTTATTAATCATCCCTAATTGGGGCACCATCAATTTTAGCCAATCCAGGTTTGCTTAATGATTATAACCACCTATGGGTAAATCATTATTTTGACATTTATTCTTAATTATAACTACCTTTAGGCAAATTAACATCCTTTTTACATCAATGCATGCAAGCATTTTCTTATTTGAAATTATCTCAACCATGGGTTAATTCCACCTTTCTTCTTGTTTTTTTTTGAGGGACCACCCATTAATAAATGTGATGACTACTCCCTCAAAGGGGCATCATCATAGGCTTCCTAAAACCATTTTAAGCTTTGTTCTTCAACCATCAACTTCTTTTTAGCATACAGGTGATCTCTCATTATTTGAAAAGACATTGTTGTTATTATGGTTTGTAATGTCTTACCAAATAGGGTTAAACTATAGAAAACTAAATCTGGCCACCAATGACCTCCAACCAGGCATTTGACCAATTTCCACCAAAAGTACACAATTTGGCCTAAAAACACTAAATCACATTAAAATCTTGGAACCTGAAATATTCAAGTGCTGATTTTGGCTATAGTATCATTAAATGGGGCAATACAATTCATGGGCTAGCTAACTTTGATCAGATCGTTCTGAGTCAAAATGCCAATTTTGGACTTGGGTGCTCTGGATTGCTATTTCCTATCAAAATATCTTGTACAAGACATGTGCCTTTGTTATTTATTATTGGTAACATCCTAAATGGGATAATGGATCCGACGTATTTGGTATTGACTTCTAATTCCAATCCAATCAAATTTTTGACCAATAATAAGGCATTCTGATGAATTTGAGTAATTTGTGCATAAAGTGCTTAATCATGCTTAAGAGCTAATCAAACCAAATTAGTGCCTAATTAAATAATTCCATGAAATATTATTGAATACGTATTTTTGTAAATTAATATTTAATATCTGCAGTGACCTCATTTCTTGGGAAGACATCTCTAGACCATAAATGCCACAAATATTAGGATTCATGCCTCCCATGCCTCATCAATTCCCTACATGCTTCTTAGTTGGTCTTTTATCCCAAATATTGATGAGCCTATTTATAAATTGTAATTTCATAATTATATTAATCCTTAGCCACACATCTCAATCCTAAGATGGATGGTTTAGTTTGATTTTATCCATTTTCTAAAATCTATAAATAGAGAGGCCATGAACATCATTTTTAAGCTATTTTGGTGCAAAGATATAATGCACAAATGATTGAATAATCCATTATAATTAGTGTTACCATGTCAAATTAATTCCAATCCAAGCCAAAGACACAATGTTCCAAGGAGAAGAGGAGATAGCCAAGCCTCCTTTGATGAAGACTTCATAAGCAGAAGCTGAGCAAGCCACTACAACAAGCATTTGAAGCATCCAAGGTAAAAGAAAGTTTCTTTTGTATTTTAATTGTGTGTTTTATTCATGTTTGTTATCTAAGCTCTCCCTAGTGTCTATGCCTAGATATTTTATGATATTTAGTGTGTTTCTTTCATTTTGTTTTCATTTTGAAGCTAACATGATACTAACCATTCTCTCTTGAGTCAAATTCCTAGTTCACATTGAATGCAAGAGGACTATGTCAAAATAGTGAATACTTTCACTCTTTTCTAGGATATTTAAGATGTCATGGGATGTTTTGGTAGGTCATGGATACCATTCATACCAAATTTCATGTTTTGACTCAACCTATAGATGCCCCAAACTAACTAATTTCTATAAGGTAGGCTCCAATGTTGAATGTGATTTGACATAGGGTTGACTATAATAAAATAGTGAATAGTTTCCATTATAAAAAATCCAAAAAAATATATTGAATAGGTATAGTAGGTCATAATGATCCTCGCCACCAAATTTTGTGATTAGATCTAGCATATTTTGGTCTATAAGCCCAATTTGGCAAAAGTTAGTGATAAATGTCTTCTTGGTCAAATTTCACAAATGAGTCATCATCCTATTTTTCCTTGGTTTGTGATGTAGAGAATTGAAGAGAAGTCTACAACTAATCATTCCAATTGGTTTCAATATACTTGATGACTTGATTCTTATCTATATACACTTAAAGTCAAATACAATAGATTTCAACCATCTACCGTATCCTCAAACATGAAAATCAGCCCTCATTGAAGGCCCCAAGTCTTCCTTGTACCTATTTACCACTTTTTCCAAGTAGGAATATAAGGCCTAATATGCCTAATTCATTTTCTTAAATATTACTTTTTCCTTTTGACCTTATTTCTCACTATTGACCCTACTCTCACACATATAATACTTATTTCAATATTAAACAACAGTTTTCACAAGTTTAGACACCCACTCTTCCAAATTATCCACTTATTGCCTCTTTTTTACTTCAAAGACTAGGCCTAACAATTACACTCTATTATAAACTTGTCCCACTATGGTTTTAGGCTTCTTTGGGACTGATGTTTGCCATATCTCCTCCTATATACTTGCCCAAACCTCTAAACCACCTTCAACACTTGAAATATGTAAGTCATACATTTAGTTATCATAATTGTCATTGTGTTATGTTAAATTTATATATTGTGTGAAAAGAGGGTTTGTGGGTACAAGTTTGGTGGATTGGCATAATTGATCCATTTTTCCACTCCTCATTAAAAGTTTTGTCATAATATCCTCTACCTCCAAAAAGAATCTTTGGCTTCAAGACTAGAAAGTGAAAATCCACCACTTTGAGCACTTCTATATAGGAAAATTTTATGTGTTCTAACATCCCTGACACCCACTTCCATCTGCAAGTGCATTTTCACTATTGTTTCAAATCATGAAAACACTAACAACAAATGTTGTCAAAGTTAAAGCTACAGTCTGAGAACTCAATTTTTGGTGCTTGTTAGCTAAAAATTGACACTATCAACACATCAAAATGGGTGAATAACATGTAGGACTAGCTTCTTGACCTCCCATTTTGGGCTCAAGAACACCCTTCCCAATACAAGAAAGATGTTGATTTTTAGCCTAACTTCAAACATGCATAAAATCAAAAATGTAAGTCATATGGAGGAGATGTAAGATCCCTCATATGCATGGAAAACTCATCTAATTTTACCTTTAATATATTATAAATCACCTCTAGGAGTAGTGCATAGTATAAGTTGTAGTTAAGGGTCCTAAAATGCAAATTTTTGGCAGTGAAGAGACAACTTCTTGACCTCTAACTAGCAACTTTGCCTTAGGGACTGACAGGTGCGAATCCACCACTTTGATCATGTCTATATAGTCAAATTACATGTTTTCCAATAAGCATGACACCCACTTCCACATGTAAGTGCATTTTCACTACTATTTCGAAGCATAAAAACATTGACAACAAATATTGTCAAAGTTAAAGCTATGATCCAAGAACTCAATTTTTGGTGTTTGTTGGCTAAAAAATGGCATTGTCAACATGTCCAAATGGGTGAATAACATTCAATACTAGGTTATTGGCCTCCCATCTAGTCTAGACAACAAACCCACCATCCATTTTGGGCTCAAGAATGCCCTTTCTAATACAAGAAAGACGTTGATTTTTAGCCTAACTTCAGGCATACATAAAACAAAAATTGTAAGTTTTATGGAGGAGCCATAATATGCCTTGTGTGATCAATAAATTCCTTTGATTGCACCCAAAATATATTCTAAATCACCTATAAGATCAATGTGTGGTAGAAGTTACAGTGAAGGGTCCTAAAATACAACTTTTTGGTAGTAAAGAGACAACTTCTTGACCTCTAACTAGAAAATTTCCTCTAGGGCTAATAGGTGAAAATACACCACTTTTAGCACATATATATAGAAAAATTACATGTGATCTAACAACCATGACACCCACTTCCACTCGTAAGTGCATTTTCACTACTATTTTGAAGTAGGGAAACACTTAAAACAAATGTTGTCAAATTTGAAGCTACAATCCAAATGAAAGATAGAATTTAAAACATGTATAAAAGGGTGAGTAACATCTAATAATAGGTTCTTAGCCTCCCATTTATCCCATATGACAAACCCATGACCCATTTCGAGATCAAGAATGCCCTTCCCAATACAAGAAAGATGTTGATTTTTAGCCTAAATTCAGGCATGCATAAAACCAAAACTATAATTCATATAGAGGAACCATAAGATCCATAATGTGCATGGAGAAATCCTCTAAATGTACCATGAATATAGTTAGAATAACCTCTAAGAGAAATTTGTGGAAGAAGTTACAGTAAAGGGTCCTAAAATGCAACTTTTTGGTAGTGAAGACACAACTTCTTGACCTTCAACTATCAACTTTACCTTTGAGACTGGCAAGTGCAAATCCACCACTTTAAGCATGTCTATATAGGAAAATTACACATTTTCTAAAAACTTTGACATCCACTTCCACCCACAAGGGCATTTTCACTACTATTTTAGAGTACATACACACTTACAATAAATGTTGTCAAAGTTGAAGCTAAGATCCAAGAACTTAATTTTCAGTGCTTGTTGGATGAAAATTGATATATCTAACATCTTCAAAGGGGAATTTAACATCTAGGACCAATTTTTTGTCCTCTTATCTAGCTCAGATGATAAACCCACCACCCATTTTGGGTTGAACAATGCCCTTCCCAATACAAGAAAGATGTTGATATTTAACCTAAATTTAGGCATGCATAAAATCAAAATTCCAAGTCATATGGAGGATCCATCATATCCCTCTTGTGCATGGGAAAGTCCTCTAATTTCACCCTGAATCTAGGGCTGAAACACCTCTAAGATAAATCTGTGATATAATTTGTTGTAAAGGGTCCTAAAATACAAATATTTGATAGTGAAGAGAACTTTTTGACCTAAAAATAGTAACTTATCCTCTAGGTCTAGAAGGTGAAAATACACCACTTTAAAAAACACACACACACACACACACACACACACACACACACACACACACACACACACACACACACACACACACACACACACACACACACACATATGCAAATTACACATTTTCCATCAACTATGACACCCACTTCCACCTGCAAGTGCATTTTCACTACTATTTTAGAGTACAGAAAAATTGACAAGAAATGTGTTTGGAAGGCTATAAGGAAAAATAAACTTGTCATGAGAAAAAATATGAAATTATTTACTAACAATGCCAACCACATGAAGGTGGAAGTTTATTTGACACCACTAACCTACAAAAAATGTTATTAAGTAATTAAAGATAAAATTTATGCATGTACTACCTACGAAATCAAAAACATTTGGTAAAATTGATTACATCTATATTTTAAAATTCAACATTCCTATACATTTCAATCTAATGAACCACTTGGATCTTCTCTAATCTTGATATTATCAAGAATAGCTTCATGGTCTGACTCATGAACTTTCCATAGATTCTTGTTTCTTGGCCTCCCATGATATTTTTACAATTGAATATTCATTGCAAGATCTAAATTTAAATAGTGTAGAATCTTCCTATGAGTTTTAAAGTCTTCAAATAAACATACATTTTAATTTTTTATAGGATATCATCGAATCCAAGTTCCATTGACTACCACAGACCTAGTGGGATAATCAATGTTTTCTCCATCTACAATCATGGATGTCAATTTTTATTTCCATCTACACACTGACATAAGTAGTAATATGTTCTCTCTTCATTATCCTCATCTACAATAACTCTAAAAACATGGCCTACATCATTAAAAACAATTTTTAATAACATTATGAAGATAGATTATGAGAATAAATAATACATAAAGATTAATCTTCTACCTGTTTGTACTAGTCAGATATATCATCAAAGTCATGTGAGGATGTCATGTCAGTAAGTTAAAATGCTAGTGGAACCTGATATGTGTTGATTGGAATCAGAGGTTTTGAACTCTAGTCATTCACCCACTCTTATGACTCACCCTCATTCCAAAAAAATTCCATGCATTCCAAAAAAAAACATGGCAAGTGTCATGCATGAATAGTCCAATAACCTGTATTTGAGCTAAAAAATAAGTGGAGCTCATTTGAACCTATTAGAGTCATACAATCCTCATATTTTACTAAGTCTTTTTCCTCCATTAACCAAAAATGTCTACGAATAGTAGAATTTTCTTGACCACCATGACATATGTTCTCATTACACCAGTCAACCATAGTTTTTGCATCAATCAAATTAGCAACATTGTCATAGTTTAACTCCTTCCTTGAAATGGCTCTTTATATACATGCTCCATCACCATCATCCTTCCCTTTTCCATGGCCAGCGTCAGTGAAACTCTAAATATGTTCTACACCAGTGGTAATGTGCATCCTACTCAACTAATAAAATATCCATCCATTCTTGAATTATGATGTGTAATTATCTGACCAAATGTAATGCCATTTGAAATTAATGTTCCTCTAAGTCAACTATCTATAAAACTTATCAAAACAACCTTGTGCATACTCTATACAATGTGGTTTATCATCACTAATATAGAAATGGTACTTCTTTAATATTTTTTATCTTCCTTTGTACTATCAGGTGCATGCATGAATGTTATATGCACAAATATGACAATTTATGTTGAGTTGTAATACTGTGATTGTCAACATTACTGTGATTGAACATCCATTTGTGGTTTGAATGTGTAATTTTCTACATACTTGACTACTAAAATAATAGAATCAAGAGGTAATGTGTCCTTGTTTATATTTAAATGTTCATCCAACCATTTAGCCCTTTGTGTGTGCCTTACATACTCATAAATAATTTTCTCTATGAATTCGACCATAAATTTTGAAACATGTATCTCTTTCATAAAAAGCTCAAACCTTTTATATTCTTTGACATATTTTACTTGATAAGTTACAAATTTGTATTTGCTCAAACCAACTAATTCCTATCCAATTGCACTTGTACATTCCTCATGGACACATTTTTTCAATTTTAGAAATCCACCGTAAATGTTGTAATTTCCATCCAAACATGCTTTCTTATAAAAGAACTATCCATCTGGTCTTTCAAAAAAATATTTGAAATAAATTTCTTAGCTAATTTTGGTGGAACTTTTATGCCACACTCCTAAAAAATGTTAGTAGTATGTAAAGTACGATAAATATGGTGAAAAACATCATAGTTCATTGAAAGTTCAACATGTTACCTTCAACAATAAGTGGTGCATGTGTGATTTATTTTTACATAAAAAGGTTGGGCCATCTCAAAAATTTTGACTAATAGTAATTTGTGGATGTTTTTCCAAATAATTAGAGTAAAATTGTGTTCGAGTCATATCTATGAATTTTTTTGGATGTAGTTCCTGATTACGGAACCAACTCTTCTTTTCACTACATATCTTGCATTGGGCTAAACTCTTGTATTATCTTTCCAAAATTGTGCAAGTAACTCTTTCAAAGCATCGGATATAGCCTTGTCCTTTCAGGGAAATCTACTAGAGAATGACCAGAGCTCTTTCGTATTAGGTTTATTAAGTCTTTTACATATTTCAATTGATTTCATTAATGTTTTTTTATTTATATCATGTTCTTGACTTATTTTTTAAATCAATCCTTTTTTCCCTGTTTCAACACTTACTGCATAAGTTGTCATTATATGTCGAGCATGATTAAAATATATGTTGTGTGATTTCAAGACTACAATATGATATGCATCATGTATATTTTCAACAATTTCATCTTTATTATCATTTTCATTATCCTTGTTAGATGTTCTTAGTCCTAATGTGTACATTATAGGTCTCATCTTAAGCAATTTCATCAATGAAACAAATAATTGACATCTTTGATTCTCATAATCCAATCTATAAAAGAAATTATCCAAAATTTATTGAGCCAATCTTCTTGAATGGCGGTCAGACATTTTGTTATGCATTGGTTTCAAAATATTTTCATCAACTTCAATTAAGTACTTATCTTTTCTATGCACAATTCTTGGAGATGTTGTTATTGATGGAATCCATTCAGAGGGTGTTTCTAAATCATTATATGTTTCCATGAAATTTTGTTCGTTATGTGTTTCCATGAAATTTTCTTCATTGTTAATTTCATCATTATTTGAGTCTATTAAATTTTATTCATTTTTTGTGGGTAAATTATCATGCATAGGCTCTTCATCAACATAATCAGAAACTTTAAACTTTGAATGTGAATTTCTAATATTATATAATTTTCTATTGTCAATTTCATCATAATTTAATTCATTATTGTGAATTTCATCATTATTTAATTAATTACTATCAATTGCCTCATTATCTAAGGCATTTGGATCATTAAGGTTAGTGTTTGTACCTTGTCTAGAATGAATTGCTTGCATTTATACCATGTTTTATTCTCTAAAATATTCTAATTGCTCTAATGTTTTGTTCTTCAAATTATTTCTCCTCCCTAAACATGAACTAGAGCCCATTTTGACAAAATAAATTAATAAATTACTTCAAATGTGGGGTCCAAAAAAAATTGCAACCAAAAAATTATGCAGAGTACGCAGGAATGTTTATGGGGACAACAATCTTGATTATGGATAAAAATAGATGTTGAAAAGTGAGTTTTTGTTTATATTTCAAGGAATGCGTATATTTTATAGGAACATGTACACATTTTTATAATGTGTATGTATTCCTATAACGCTTACGCGTTCCTTAAAGTATAGGCATATACTATACAAACAAGCAAAAAGGCTTATATTCAAGCATTTTTTCCCATATAATACTATAATATGATGCAATAACACTCAATAAGACTATAATATGATGCATAAATCCATAATATGATGTAATGAGACTATCAAATTTTGTAATAACACTATCATATCATGTAATAAGGCTCAATATGATGCAATAAGACTATCATATGATGCAAGAAGACTATCATGTGATGTAATACAATTATCATGAGATGCAATAAGATTATCATACGATGCAATAAATATCTAATATGATGCATTTAAGCTATCATATGATGCAATTAGGCTATCATATGATGCAATAAGGCTCAATATGATGCATAAATCCCCAATATGATGCATAAATATCCAATACATGATGTAATAAGACTTTTGATAAGACTATGAGGTAATAAAACTAATGAATGATGTAATAAGGCTCAATCTATAAGACAAATTGAGCTAATTTCTCCCAAAATCCCATCATAGGTCCTTACAAAACTAGGTGAATAAAATGATCATAAATTAACACTAATCACATTCACGAATCTATGTATTTGTGATGAAATCAAGGAACTTAGTGGTTGTGTTTGTTATAAAATTAGGATTTAGGGTTAAGGGTTTAGTGTAACAAGTTTGTACATGTGTATATGTCATGAAATTAGGTTTTATGGGAACTATATACATGTTTAAGTGATAAAAATAGGTTTTATGATCAACATGTCATGAAACATGACCCATTTATCCCTTTCAATCACATCGTAGACTCTAATTTAGGTTTAATGGGTTGAAATTGGCCACATTTGCATTTGTATTTACATTTCTAATTAAATTAGGGTTAGTTAAGTCATACATGTTGCATCTAGATTATACAATTGATTGGGTCATAAATCTGGTTAGGGGCTCAATTTTGCCCAAATCACATCCCTAATTGAACCACTTGACTAATTGGTTCAATTCATGATAGATAGAATCATAATTAATTTTGTCCCAAAACATATATATCATGATATTATAGTTATGTCAAGAAGGGGTTTAAATTGGCCTCCCATGCCTCCTTGATTGAATTTCCCCTATAATTAAACCTTGTTTTGCCACGTGTGTACCTCATACTCCCAAAAGTTCTAAAGCTATTAGAGATGCATCAAGTCCTAGAAGTTTCATAGTTGAAAATTCCCTGAGAAGATAAATCCAATTACATATCACCATGTGCACCTCATATGTGCTCAAAAGTGTCCACACTATTAGAGGTGTTAGGTTCTAAAATCATTAAAAAGTGAGCTATCAGATCCCTGTGAGGTGTAATCCAATTAGATATGTATGCACATGTGTATCTTGTACACACATATGTTTGTGTTAAAAATCTAAATATCACTTTTCCTAGAAGCATCAAATTTTTTATAGCCTTCGGATGCCCAATCCAATCAAATATTTCCACATGTGTAGGTCTAGTACACCTTGAAAAGTGTTAGAGTTCTCATATATGCACATCTTTGATACTTAAACATGTTCCATCACTGAGCCAACCAATCCAACTAAGGTGTATTCACAAATTTATCATACATGTATAGAATCCAATAATGTTTAAAGATTAAAATTGATCTAATGAACTCATGTCTATTAAATAATTCAAATGGTGAAAGCCTCTGACTTGCCATTACTATATGAAAATTGTCATGTAAAACCCTTTAAGGTCCCATCTAAATTGAGTGAGCATTGAATGTTATCAATTTTATACATGTATGTACTCAAATTATTTATATCCCTATTCCTTGAATTACCTCTATAGATCCCAAAACTTACATTCATATTAAGTTCTACATGCAGGAGAGAAAATAATTTAGCAATGGACAAGCCTCAACCTCAAATCCCAAGTCAGAACAAGAATTTTGAGACATGTACTACTTTTTTGTAATCCACACATAAGGTTTAAGATCATTACAATGAAATATGAAAAATATGATTGAAGATATATGCAAAAAATATATATAATCTTGAAAACTTTAGTGAGGGGGTGCATACTAGTATTTAAAATCTGATCAACCATCTATATGAGGTGAGTAGTTCATCATCCACATGAATAATTATTGTGGCTCTCTGCGTAGCATCATCCTTAAAGGGAAGCAGGCCTCAGATTTAGGGGACATTGTCATACGTTTAATGTATCTTGAATAAGTTCAATAGAGTTTGAGCTGGGATAACTTATACATATGTCATACTTGGTCAATGTCAAGTCTACACCATTCCTTAATGGTTTCAAGCAAAATCCTTAGGTAGTATATTTAGATATTTTCTAAGCTATACATTCATCACTATAGGCATGGCATATTAAACCACATCATCGCTAATGGATACATGTAACTATTTCAATTTTATTGAGCTTAAAACCACATCTTATATAAAACAAAACATGTACCCAACTTGATCAAAATATTTAAGAATTTAACATGTAAGTACATTATAGGTCCATCATCCTAATTTTGTATCTTACCATACTAATTACATAGTAAGGTATAAAATCTTTAGTATTGGTAAGCATCAAGTGTTTTCTAGCTTGTTTTTTAGCATACAATTGTTGCATCCATGGTGCGGATAAGACTAGTCTCGTGTCAAAGACACATTCTTCAGATCACATGGGAATGGATGGCATGGTTGATGGTTGTCCCATGTGTGATGGAGGGGTAGACATGAAGGATGTGAATGGAATGGAGGATTAACCATATTTTCGTAAGAGATCTTAATTTTAGGCAAAATTTGAATAATGTATTTGAATACATTAGGGGAATCAAACTTGAATAATTGTAACAATAGAAGACTCTTGTTATACTTTCAAATGGGTCCTAAAAATGCACCTATTAAATTAGATGCACTAAGTGACCTTGGAAGAAACTTAAGGTATTTTATTCAACACATTTTAGGAATGTTTTTGGGGCAATCCAAGGTATGATTCATAGGTATTGGGCTCTATTAGATATCGTTCTTGAAATAGATATTAAAGACATGCACTGCTACACCGAGGGCTCAATTCTTATTTCTACTTACACAAGATCAACTATACTACATAGTCCAATTCAAAGGATTTTCCACTTAAACAAATTAGTTCAAAATTTATAAATTAAGGGATCTGGTCAAAGATATCAAAGAAACAACAAAAGGGTAAGATAATATTTTAGGCAAGTAGGATAATATCAATAAGAAACACAAAAGTTAAGGGCAAGTAGGATTTTAGGCAAGTAAGTTGGTAAGGTATATCCTTTCCCTACTAGGGGAAAGATCCCAATAGCTATGCATGTTTCAATTGTCAAACAAGGTTTTTTCTAACATGTGTTCTATTGATGAATCATATTGGTGTATATAAATATTGAAGTGCACTAGAAGCTGAACATGTAATATCTAATACTTGTTCAACATTTATTCTATAAAATTAAAAGTAACCAATCACATATTTCCAAGTAAGAGTCAAGTATTGATATTCTAATGCACAAAGATTGGTGCGCTGAAGGTTAAGTTTTGATCATAGGTTTAAAAAATGCATTTTATGACCTCTCATAATAAAATCAGTTATATTGTCAAATGTATAATGTCTTAGACCTTGAAACCTTATTTATAAGTAGTTAGGATGACATATTGAAATGAGTAAAAATTTTGAAGTCTAATGTGATGTTATGGCACCTTAATTCACTATCCAAAGCTAATGGGACCTTTCTTCTATAAGAAACATGAAATTTGACATTTCCCATATAAGGATGCATGGATAATGGGACCTTTCCCCCACAAAAAAACATGAAATTTTCTTGTTTCATTTTATGTCAAAGGAATGTGTATGCATTATAACACATACACTTTTTTTATTGTGTTATATAATGTGTATGCGTTATTTAAATTTGAATTTAAAATTGAGCCTTTAGGCTCAGAAATGGCTTGGATTTTTGAGCCAAAAGCTTGGGACTATGCATCTACAGATGAGACTGAGAGTTTTAAGAAAAACCAAAAAAATTCAACTTCAACCGTTAAATACGCTATGGATTTCAACATCAAAGTTCAAAAAATTATTACCATTATGATGAGCACGTTATTCTCTTTCTAAATGTATGTTTTTTATAATTTTTGGGCTACTTCAAGGGTTCTAACTATATTTATTTCTAACAACACATTTTTAGGCCACTATATGTCTCACCTATACATGCCTATTCATGTTTATCTAATTTTTTTTCATTGATCTAAATGCGAAAAAAAATATATGGTAACAAACTAGGCTTAATTCTACACACATTCAAAAAAATAATGATTTTTTTTTTTTTTTTTTTTTTTTTGAGGTAGTTAAGGTGGGTCGCATCAACAGCTATCCATTTTTTTGTTAATTTTTAGGATATACTTAATTAAAAAATTAATAAAAAATATTCATCAAAAAAATATTAAAAAAAGTTCGTAACACACTAGAAGAGATAGTATAAATATTTACCAGAGGGTTTCTTACAATATTAAATGATGCTAAAAAATGATGGGTCACACGGAATGGTCCAATTCAAATTTTCTTAAAACAATAGGAGGTAGTGATATATGTGTTTGTGAATAATTTTGAGATTTATTAAAGGAAGTGTCTCACCCCTCTAATCGCAAGAATCTATTTTACAAGCTTTGTTGTACATATATGTAGTTCTCCTTAGATGTTTGTCCTATTTATGCTTAATCGTTTTACAAAAAAAAAAGTTTTTTGGAAATAAGACTCTAAATGCTAAAATTCATATTTTTATACTATCTTTAAATTTTGAGTGTAGCCATCTCTAATTATCTCTATAAGTTCACATTTCTAAAATTTCAAAAAATCATGTCCATCATAGGCCCTTATTTATCCCCCAAGTTGGTGCACTTACCCTAATCTAGTATGAGAGATTAAAAGTATATAACCACTCCATACCTCTTCTAATGTCTTGTCATGCAAGATCTTTGTAGGTGCCCTGTTGAGAAGATATACAGTTGTCTGAACTACTTCTACCCAAAATGGTGTGTCTAACTTTATAGTTGAAAGCATGCAATGAGCCATCTCCATGACTGAATGATTGCATCGCTCTACTATTCCATTCTGTTGTGGCATATAACGAGCATTCAAGTGTTATTTGATGTTGTGTTACTTCAAGAATGCCAAGAATTCCTTTGATGTGAATTCCACCCTCAATCTAAGTGGAATAGTTGAAGAGGACTCCTTAACTGGGTGACAACAAAGTGGTAGAAGACCTTAAAATGAGTTAAGGCTTCACTCTTCTTCTTTAAAAAAAAAACCCATGTCTTACGAGAGAAATCATCAATGAATAATTGAAAGTACTTAAATACTTAGAAGGAAGTAAGATGGGGTCCACACAGATTAGTCTGTATGACATTGAGATGATCCTTGGCTTGTGAGGAACTTAGCTCAAATGGAAACATATGTTGTTTGATAGCAAGGCATCCAAGGAATATAGGTAAGGAATGAGACAGCTGAGGAAGTCCACAGAACAAGGCATTAGAGTTGAGCTGGTACAAAGAACCAACATAAAGGTTCCCATATCGATAATGACACAATGTTGTAAATTCTATCATAGATTCAGAGAGAGAAACAACATTAGATGAAACTGCATCTAGGGCAAATAATTGATCCTTCAAGAAAGTTATAGCAATAGCCTGACCTTCTTGTGAGAGAGATAGGATTTTGTGCCATTTTTTATCATAAACTCTACCTTAACCTTATGATTCAAACACTGACTTACAGATAAGAGATTTCTTATCAATCCAGGGAGATACAATACCTTTGTGAGAGTATAGGTTCGTGTCCCAAGAGGAATAATGACAGTGTCAATTCCTTCTACAACATACTCTTTGTCATCTGCAATTTGAACTCGATCTCCAAGGGGTTGAGTCATCAATGAATCAAACAGCTATTTGCATCCTGTCATATGCTTGCTAGTGCAAGAGTTGATCAACCAAAATTTGCTCCTGTGTGATGAGGTTTGGGAGACAAGAACTATGTCTTTTATGTGTTGTTGCAATCTTTTTTTTGGGTACTTCCTCTTCAGATTCATCATCTTATTTATGTTGTGCCACTACATATATGTGTTTCTTCCATCATCGAGGATATCTCTTTAATTTATGTGAATCATCTCTACCAGATGTGCCCTCTTGATAGGATGAGCCTTATGTCAACACATTATACCAACAACTATCAATATCATGCATATTGGTGCAACAAATGTCATGCAATATTTTTTCATTTTAGATTTCTATTGTTGTTGTGTTTGCTTTGGTGGTCCTTTTGAGAATTTTGAACCACATTGCTTGGAAATTAGGGATTTATCTTTGAACTCTTCTTGTACATATTGGATAACTTCTTCTTGTTGAAGAAAATTCACATGTTCTTCGAAAGACATTGCATGCTTTATGATGTTCAGTGGCATGATGAACATGTGAAATTGAGAGGGGAGATCTCTCAACGTGATCAAAACTAGCAGCTTGTCCTCAATCATTTCTCCAAGTGCAATCAATTCAGCTCGTAATTTTGCTACTCGACGTAATAATTCCTCAACTTTCTCGCTATCTTTCATCTTGATAGTATGAAGTTTCGACTAGAGATGGAGTATCTTCCCCTGATTCTTCACTTCGTATATGGTGGATAGAGTGTCCCAAGCCTCTTTCAATGTCGACGCATCCAGAATATGAGGTTGGTCCTTGTCGGTGATACTGAATGTGATCAACATTAGGACTTTGCATTTTACTTGTCGTATTTGATTCGCTCATCGACTCCGACAAGGCAGGTAACTACATAAATGACAATACCCCATAATTCTTCAAACTGAAAAATCGTTCACATCTTCATCTTCCACATGGTAAAATTTGGCTCTTTGAAGAGTTAGGAATCGAAGAAGAGGAGTTTGGGTGCAGACTTTTTTTTTTACTTTCACTTTATTTATACAAAATTTTATGCTTCAAATTTTTGTATAAAAAGTGTACGTGGCAGGCTTCTCAGCACAGTAATATCTGCTTCAGACTTCCAGCGTCGATCAGTCTCTTGGCATTGGACTTCCACTAGCTTGACCGCTCGGTCATCTTCCATGTCACCCGGACTGCTTGCACTCTTCTCTCTGATAATCAGCTGTGTTCGTACTCACAGCCTTCAAAAAGAATCTCGGACCATATGAAACTGTCGCTCTCTTTTCCATGATTCTACAGTCTCCAATGGTCTCATATTTGTGCTCCATTTCAAGCTTGGCGTCCATGAAAGCTTGCTGCAAACAGATGGCTTGCTACGCTCGGGCTCAGGCGTGGATACTTCTGCTGTCACGCTTCCCATGTCAGACTTGGATTCCAGCTGCGTACTTATACATCGGCTCCACTTTATCTTCTGCAGATCATGCTTCTACTGTGCATTGCAAAGGTCACAAGTTGCTCGGTCAGCATTCCACTCTTCAGTTGTACCTCACTGTTCTGCTGTACATTGAGATCCACTTCTGCTGCAGGTCACCGTATCTAGCTCTGATACCAGATGTAGCAAATGAATGATTGTTTGATGTTTTATTGAACGCTAGAAGGGTGTATATATATAGTGCGAGAGAAGTTAAACAGTTGATAACCGGTGGTAACTACCAACCAAACCAAACTGATAACAAATAGTGTAATAGATAACTAGCCACGCTAACAAATATTAGGTAATGGGTGATATATTCAAATAAGAATTATTATTGGTCATTACCAATTCAACTATTTTATATATATATATATATATATATATATATATATATATATATAATTTTAGATTGATATAGATGGTAAAATATATAAATTTGAATAGTTATTAATGGTATTGGGAGAGCTTTTTGATTTATTATAGAATATATATATTACATTTTATTTTTAACTTAATAATGTACAACACAAAATATAATTATAGTTTTATTTTATTTATTAAATTTTTAATTGATCATTTTTTAGCTTTTTAATTTACTTACTATTTTTCATCATTTATTGAACTAATTTTATATTGTGGTAAAAATATGAATCTGAAGATAAATTATAAAAATGGGGATCACTATTATAATAGAAAGGCCTACAAAATAATTGGAAAAATGGAGATCACTATTATAATGGAGAGGCTTACAAAATAATTGGAAATTATTCTCTTTTAATTTTGGTTTACCTAGATTTATTCAAGTTCCTTTATTATTAGCTTAATTGGAAATAATATGTGTATAAAGTTGCAACAACATAATCTAATAAATAAAAGGAAAAAATAATAATAAAATAATATATATTGACAATTTCAAAGAATGTTTGTAATCTCCTACATAACAATAAATAAAATTGTTTCCCACATGCAACACCTCATGAAGGTTCTTTAATTCCATACATTATTTTCAATTTACTATTTCTATTTTATGAATCTATGTATTTGTCGTTTTTATTTATTTTTGTTTGGTTTAAATTCAATAGACAATCCTTCTTTATAACCTACCGCCTATTAACACATGTAAATATGGCTTATATAATGTAAATATGAGTTTTATATATTAAGTGCATAGTAGGATAGAATTGCATTAAATCTTTAATATTTCATAAAGATGTAGATTTCTATGTAGATCAACAATTGAATATCATCAACAAACTATATAGTGAGTGGTTTGATATTTATAGTTATTAAATTTTAAATATATTATTTATTACATTTTTAAAAATGTTAGTTGAGACTTTTCAAATTATTAAGACTTTCTTTTATATAAGAGCTTTTTAGTTTTAGAGGAAATTATAGCACTCAATTTATTTTAATTTAGAATTATTGGGTGGGTTGTTGGTTAATAAGGTGGTGTTGTTTTGGATGTAAAAAATATGTATAAAAGTGTAAGGGAAAAGGTACAAGGTTTTTAATGAGCTGAATAAAAAAATATTATTTATTGTGTTGTGATTGGAGAAAATATTTGGGACATTATTAGTATCCTTTCTTTGTTCAAGGCAAGTATTGAATGTAGATGGTAGGGTGGGGTAGTGTGAGCTATCTGATTTTGTAGATGATTTAAATGTAGACTACTAAATGTGGTTGTCGGTATGATGGTTAAACATACTTTCTAGTCTCAACAAAGAAAGAGCTTTGGAAATTTTATAATATATTTTCCATTGAATGTTTTCACCAAGGCAAATCTGGGACACATGCAAGATTAAGATGGAAGAAATCTATTGCAACCATTTTGATTTTATTATTTATGGGCATTGGATAAGGGACCATTAGAGCTTTGTAGTTCATTGATTGTTTTAGGATTTTCTATTTGTATTGTGGATGAAGCATCGACAAAGGTTACAAGGTTTTTGGTTGTAATCCGATTCATATGCACAACCTGCTCTTCTTTTTATTATACTTATGTGTGATATTTGGTTAATATTAATGGGTTTTATTATCTAGGAGTAGAGAAATCGGATGATAATGCTCGCAAACTAGAATTGGTCTTGTACTTGATAGGAATTTTAACCTGATTCTTTATTTTTTTGCATGGAGGTATTGGTGATGCGATGAGAATGGATTTCAAAACTAGATATATAAATAAGGTAATTAATTACAATGGATTTTAGGTTTTTTATTCACTATCATATATTTTATTTCTTTTCCTTTCTTTAAATTTAGCTTATGTGTAAGATTTGGTTATTATTATTGGGTATTGTTTGATGGCAATAGAGCAACTGAGTGATAATCTTGTTGTTGAGATTGTACTCGTAATTCATAAGAATTTAAGGTAAAAAAGGATTTTAGCATTATTATTTAGCGAGAGGTTTGATTTTTTTTGGTGGAGTTAACTACGGTGTTTAGAGTTTAAAGCAATTTTTGTGATTGATTTTAATTTAATTGTTTATGGGCACATAGAGGGTAGACTATTAGAGCTTTATAGTGTGATGATTCTTTTATTGTTTTGTATTTGTGTTATAAGTGAAGGATTGGCAAAGAACGTAGAATTTTTATTAATGATCGAGTTTTTTTTCACAAAGATTTTGGTAAAACAAAAAGGATGGAATTGGAAACTGATTTTCTTATAGAGTCAAATTAAAAAAAAAATTAAATTATTTTTCAGTGAGTATTTTTTTTTTTTAATACTGAAGCAGAGTGAGTTTAAAGTTTAAGGATTTTAGTGTTCTTCATTATTATATATATTAACATAAATTTTTTTATTAAATGTTTTTTACTTTCTAACACATGTTATTAGAAAAAAATCCCCTAAAGAATAATATGTACTATGAATGTAAAAATTTTATTTATAAAGATAAAATAAACATTTGTAAAAAGTAGTTTTTATTTATTGCATGTGTTAAAATAAGTTTGTCTTTTAATCATTATTTTCCCCAAAGAACTAGGATGCCCCATAAATGTAAAACTAATTATAAAAAGATAAAATAAATATTCTTAAAAATTAGTTGTTATTTATTATTTATGTAAAAATAAGTTTTTTTTTTTTCCAAATATTTTTTTGCTTTCAACACATCTTTTTAATAAAAGAGTTTCGAAGAATTAAGATTTACTATGAATTTAACACTTTTATCTATAAAGAGAAAATAAATGTTCTTAAAAAGTAGTATTTATTATTTTTTATTTACATTCTTGATGATGATGTTTCAAAAAAAAATTACATTCCTTATGATGTGTTTATGTTTTGTCCACTTATTTATATATATATATATATAGAGAGAGAGAGAGAGAGAGATAATGTTGATCATTTTATAATAAATTATTATCTAACAAGACCATAAAACACTAGCATGATTATGAATATTAAATTTATCAAGAAGTTTAATAAAATCATGTATAAGTGTCATGTTCATTCTTTGGACACTTAGTTTTGCTCTTCATGAATACCCTAAGTCGTGATTTAAGATTTGAATATTAATCCATTATTATTTTTTATTTACATTCTTTATGATGGTGTTTCCAAAAAAATTACATTCTTTATGATATGTTTTTTTTTTTTTTTTTTTGTGTGTGTGTGTGTATGTGTGTGTGTGTCTATATATATATATATATATATATATATATATATATATATATATAATGTTGATCATTTTATAATAAATTATTACTTAACAAGACCATAAAATACTAATGTGACTATGAATGTTTAATTTATCAAAAAGTTTAATAAAATCATGTATAAGTGCCATGTTCATTCCCTCGACACGTAGTTTTACTCTTCATGAACACCTCAAGCCATGATTTAAGATTTGAATATTAATCCATTATTATTATTTATTTACATTCTTTATGATGATGTTTCCAAAAAATTACATTCCTTATAATGTGTTTATGTTTTGTCCACTAATTTTCTCTCTCTCTCTTTATATATATATATAAAGAGAGAGAGAGAGAGAGGATCATTTTATAATAAATTATAATTTAACAAGAACATAAAACATTAAATTTATCAAAAAGTTTAATAAAATCATGTATAAGTGCTATGTTCATTCCCTTGACATGTAGTTCTATGTCTCTTCATTAACACCCTAAGTCATGATTTAAGATTTGAGTATTAATCCATTAATACTCTCATCTATGAGAAAGTGGTAGAGTTTTTCCTTGAAAACAAATTCCTACTAATAGAAATGCTAAATTTAATAAATATATTGGAAAAAATAACCATATACACTTGTCTAATAACTTTCCTTAGATTGCCAAAATGAAAAGGAAGAGAGTTATTTACATGACAATTCCATTTCCAAATGTTAATGAGAAGAATACAAAAAAGCTTAAGAATATCATGCACCCAAAATGTAAGACATACAATTCACAATCCATGAAGATGATGTAAAGTTAGATCAAGTTTTCTATTTAGTGAGGGGTTTAGCTTTTTTTTCTAGAGTGGAACTTAGGTTTAGGGTTTAGTATTTAGAGCCTCTTCCTTTATCTTTTATTTTTGTTTTAAAATTTTCGTTAGTATTTTGGTGTTCTTAATACCTTTTTATAATGTCATTTTCTTGAGTTCCATGTATACACGTTAATAAAAATAATAATATTGTTAATATTACATATTTTTAATAAATAAGAGATAATATATATTCATTTAAGTGATTTTTGAAATGACTTTAGAATATATAAGTTTTTTTTGTTAATTAAAAAAATAAAACTCTAAATTAAAGGTATTAAACTAAAATTAAAATATTCACATGTGGGTTTGAAGGTTAAATTTCAAAATAAATATTGTTATAAAATTACATAAATATAACAAAATTAAAATTATGGTATTTCATATGAGACCATAAAAAATGAAATGATCCACTATTATAATTTTTTAAAATTTTCCCTTGGCCTTTATTTCATATGGATTTATGTTTGTTTCCCAATTCATTAATGCCTCAATGCTATATTTTTAAATGTTTAATCCTAACAACCTTTCTTGATAGGAATATAAAATTGTTGACATTTTTTTAGGACCATTCTATTTTAAAAACATAGTAGTTAACAATCATTTGATTAAATAAATTGAAACTAAACATTACAATAACAGTTGATTAACACTAAAGTTTGATATAAATCTCTACACTATAAATAATAGATAATACTTAAGTATTTGAATAACTATTAATTACTCATCACATCAGAGTTATGAGAATTTAATATATTTTCTACACTATATAAAATATATTTAATATTCAACTCGTTAATATTAAATAGTTGTTACACATAAGCCGAATATAAAGAAGAGTAGGTCGGACATATGAATCTGACTACTACTAAAAACCTTCAAATATTTGTTGATGCTTTGTTCATAATGCAAATAGAAAATAATTGAACAATTGACAAACTATAAAGGCTCAATGAAACAACAAGATCAAAATGGTTGCAATATATTGCCTTCATCTTAATCCTGCATGCATGCAAGAATCCTTTGAAGCAAATATTCAATGCCCAATACTTTAGTAGGTTTCTAATTCTCCTTATAGATTAGGTGAGATGTGAAATCATGTTTTCCCATCATGCTAACAACCTACATTACATATTACCTTGAACAAAGAGAGAACACCCATAATGTTCCAAATATTTCCTCCAACCATAATGCAACAAATATTATTTCTTTATTAGGCCTATTAAATAATTTGTACCTTGTCCCCTAAAACTTTGATGCATATCTTTTTACCTAAAATGAGGACATGTCATTGGGCAACAACACATCAGCTGATTCCAAGTTAAAACAATTTGATGACTATATAAATAATTAGATTATAATTTATTTATTTTTTTATTTCCTTATAATCTTATGTGTGAGTATGATTTTCATGTGTTTTTCAATATGGTAGATATTAACAAATGAATCAAGAACAATGTCTTGCATTTATATAAATATACATATGGTCTTTGTACTTGTTTATGTTAAAATTATTATATTATATGTACATATAAATAAATAAATCTATCAAAATATATCTAATATATTATTATGAATTATATTTTTTATCTGTAAATAATTTCACATTAAATTTTAATATAGTTTTTTTCTATTCTTAAATGGAATTTTGTTTATTGCATATTTTTATAGCTGAAGACTTAATAGGGTATTTAAAATAAAAATATTAGACATAAGAAAAGATAGGATGGTCCATAAAAATATATTTTAATACCTATAAAATTGCATCAAATTTTTTTTAAAGCTTTTTAAAATAAATAAAACATGTTTAACAAAGTTTTCTATGCAATTAGTGAGTTAAAGAATGAGACCATCTACTAATTTTGAGTTAAAGCATTTCCCATAAAAACACAAATCAGGCAAATATATTTTCCAAATTTGTGTAGCTTGTTGTCATTTACAATCATGGAACTAATGGAAGTTGATGAAGTAGAACCAAGAACTTGGGAAATTATTCACACATAACCATACCACCTCACACATAGCTCCACATGCAGTTCAATACTCTACCTCAGTGGATGAGAGAGCAACAAAAATTTACTTATCATAGATCCATGATATTGATCCATATCTAAGGTGAAATATATATCCTAATATTTAATTTCTATCTCAACAGATCTGACATAATATGATTCGGTGTATCCACTATCCTTGCAAGAAGAACTGAGTAGTCTTCTTGTATTCCAAACCATACTCAAGTATACCTTAGACATATCTAAAAACCTCCTTTACTACAACCCGGTGATATTTATTTGGCTTTTGCATGAATCTTAAAATATAACTCATAAAAAACATATGTCTAGTCTTATGTAGGTCAAGTAAATATACTCCCAATGAGTTGTCTATAGAATGTTGTATCCACTTGAGGTGAGTTATGGAATCGAGAGAGTTGTAAACCTTTCTCCATTGGTGTTGAAAGAGGTTTACAATATTTCATTCCATACTTTTCCAAGAGTGTCTTGGCATATTCTATCTGGGAGGCAAAAATATGATTCTATTTCTACCATATCTCCAAGCCAAGACAGTAATGGAGTAGCCCCAAATCAGTCATGTTGAAGGATCTTTTGAGTTCATTCTTCACAATAGTAACATGATCTTCTAAAATTCTAGTGATCACAAGATCATCTACATATAAATCAAGAATGACAATTTCTATCCCTACCTTTTTATGTACAAATTGGAATCCAAGGGGATATGGGTAAAATCATGCTACAAAAGGTGATCATCTATCTTGATGTACCATGCCCTAGGAGCTTGTTTCAGTCTATATAATGATTTGATGAGATGACACACATTTTTAGGATGCTTTTCATCAATAAATCATTTTGGTTGGGTCATGTATACTTCTTCTTTGAGATCATCTTTTAAGAAAACACTCTTGACACCCATCTACTAAATTTTACATCCATTCTATGCTACTAGTGCACAAATAACTCTGATAGTCTTGATCTTCACAGTGGGTGCAAAGGTATCTTCATAGTTAATGCCTTTTTTAGCATATACCTTTGCTACAAGTCATGCTTTGTGATTTTTGATGGATCTATCTACTTTATATTTAGTTTTGAAAACCCATTTTCAGCCTATGGGTTTCTTTCCTATAGGTAGATTGACAAGTTCCCAAGTCTAATTATACATGAGTGAGTCATACTCAACATTTATGGCTTTCTTCCACTAAGGTTGACGTAGGGTTTCTTAAACATTATCAAGTTTGGATCTATCAACTAATATACTCATGACTGTAAAATTTACATCATTTTTGTTTGACTCCTCATTCTAACTCTAGATGAAGTATGGGAGTCTTTGATGATGCTTTATACCCTCTTTGGATGAGAACTTTTTGTACTGATATGAAGAACTACTTTTCTGATATGAAGAACTACCAAATGGATTTTTTAATTCTCTAAGATCAACATATAGCTCCCCTTGCATCTCATCTTCTCTATGCAAAGTCTCCTCATCATCTAACTTGGAGAGTAATTGGTGAGAGGTGGTTGGTATTGATTCTTATTTTTGTATTATTGAGTTGAAGGATGACTCATTACAAACCACATATCTACTTTCATATATTTTCTTCATCTTAGGATCCTTGAGATGGTAAGCTTTTAAAGTAGTGTTATAGCTCAATAGGATACATAAGAGTGTTTTTTACTCAATTTTATTCCTCTTTTGAGCTAGGACATGCATATATGTTGTGCAATCAAACACTCATAGATGATAAATTGATGTATTTTTACCACTCCATACCTCTTCTAGTGTTTTATCCTTTAGAATATTTTTTGGTGCTCTATTTAGAAGATAAATAGTTGTCTAGACTACTTTTACCCAATATCATTTCTCCAAAAATTTTATTGACAGCATGCAATGATCCATTTCCATTACTATGTGATTATCTTGCTCAGCAATGCCAGTCTATTGCATGATGTTAGGATAAGTCAAATTCTATTTGATGCCTTGTCAGTTTAGGAATGCCAAGAACTTCTTTGATGGGAATTTCCCCCTTTATTTGAGTGGAGGACAAAAAGAATTTATCTGATCTCCTTCAAAATTTGTTGATAGAAGACATAGAAATGTTGAAGGGCCTCACTCTTCTTCCTCAAGAAAAACACCCATGTCTTTTGAGAGTAGTCATCCATGAATAATTGGAAGTACTTGTATCCAAAATATGTAGTAGGTAACTGTCTATTTAGATCGGTATGAACAACCTCAAAAAATTTATTGGAATGAAAGAAGTTTGTCTTGAATGGATCCCTATGTTGTTTACCTATAAGACATCTAGGGAAAATGGGAAAGGAACTAGACAACTTAGGAAGTGCATGTACCATCCCTTTTGAACTCAACTAGTACAAAGATCTAGGAGACAGGTGACCATAATAGTAGTGCCAAAAAGTAGTAGATTCTATCATAAAGGTAGATAGAGCTATTAAAAAAGATGAAACAACATCTAAAGTAAATAATTTAGCTTTCTAAAATGCTCTATCAAGAACTGTACCTTTTCATGAGATCAAGCAAGATTTGATGCCATTATCAACAAGAAACTCCACCTTCAGATGATAAATCAAAAGCTAAATAACTGATAAGAGGTTAGATGTCAATCTAATAACATATATTACCTTTGAGAGTGTACATTTTATGTTTTTATAGGAATGGTGACTTGGCCTATTCCTTATGTAGCATACTCTTTATCATCAGCAATCCTAACCTGATCTCTAATGGGTTGGTATGTCAATGAATCAAATAGCTTCCTATCACCTAACATGTGTTTAGTGGAAATTTTGTCTATCAGCCAAATATTCCTCATTGGTTGTGAGGTCTAAGAGACTAGCACTAAGTTCTTATGTGCACTATAATTATCTTCTTTAGGTTTCTTCTCATCAGATCCATCATCTTGTTGAGTTTCAAGATGTCCATTTTGCTTCCACCAATCAGGATGTCTTTTTTATTTCTATGAATCACCGTGCCTTGATGTGCTTTCTTTACTAGAATAACCTTGTTTCAAGCCAATATACTAGCAATTATATGTGGTGTACCTATTGGTTTGACAAAAGTGACACCACCTCTTTCAATTATGTGTTTTTTGATGATTTCAATACTGTTGTTGCTGATGTTTTTATGGTTGCTTTTTTGGAGGTCCTTTATAATATTTCTAACCTCATTACTTCTTTGAGATAAGAGATTTGTCTTACAACTCATCCTAGACTAAGTTGATGGCTTCTTCTTTTTGTAGCAGATTCATAAGCTCTTTGAATGACACTATCTATTTGGAGATGTTCAATGTCATGATGCATACTCTGAATTGGGAAGGGAGTTCTCTAAAGGTGATCTAGATCAATATTTGGTCATCTATCATCTCACTAAGTGATAATAATTTCATTCATAGCTCAGCCACTGGACCTAATAATTCCTTAACTTTCTCGTTAAACTCTATAGAGAGTGTATGAAGTCTTGACTATAGATGGAAGATCTTAGTCTTCTTTTTCACCTCATAAATGGTTGATAATTTATCCCATGCTTTCTTTGCTCTATTTGCATCCCTTACATGTGACTCCACATCATCAATGATGCTTAACATAATCAATATCAAGGATTTAGAATTATCCATTTCATATTTTGTGAGTGCATCAAGATCAGTAAGAACCTACATAGTCCTTGTGATGATGCCCCATAGCCCTTCAAACTAAAGGATGGTGCACATATTCATTTTCTAGGTAGCATAGTTTGACACTTTGAGAAGTTGGGCATCCGATAGAAGTAATTTCGGTGAAGACATATTTTATATATAATTTTGCTTTACTTTATACATAATTTCACTAGCAAAAACATTATTTATTGATTCAAAAATGTATGTACCTTGTTCAATATTTTTTCTCCAATATTCTTTCACTTAATATCACCAATATGAATGATTAGATGACTAGTATGTTCTTTGAATCAGGTTGTATCCTTCACATAGCTTGCTTATTATCACAAATTTATGCTTAAGCCACACTTCTCACTACCATATGACTTTTTCACCAAAGCCACGCTTTGTTTCACTACAAACTAAAATAGTTTCTCATTATTTATTTATTGAGTTTCCAAGCTTTAGTCTACGTCATTCTTTCTATAGGTAACTATTATGTGTAGTCTGATGATCCAAGTTTTCACTCTTATACAACACATTTTGCTTCACTTTAGGTCAAAATGAAGGATTATGACATCTTCTTGCTTCGTTATCATGCTTCAATATTTCATTGCATGATTATCCCCAAGAACTCACACCACTTCTTGGTTGCATCTTTTATTTTACTATACAGGTTTGCTCTGTAGGTTGTCATGTCAATGCTTCAATGTCTTCCATCAAATCTTCATGTTTTGCCTCTTTGCATCATTGCTCTACTTTGAGTATACTCAATGTCTACTATAGATTACATTGGACTTCTTTCAGGCTTCAATGACTTTATGTAGGCATCAAAGAGGTAATTTTTGATGCATCAATCAAAATTCTATGTTAGCAAGCACAATTACCTACACCATCATGGTAGATGTTCCTTCCCATCACCACTTGAATCCCTTTCATTTGATGTTGCTATTGAAGCAATGACATTAATTTTGGAATGAATGTCATGTATGGGCTAGTTGATCATAGTAGTCACTTGTTGTAAATATTGTCATTGATGTCAAAGGTTTAGTATTATTGGTGATAAAGGCCCCATTGCATTTAATATTTTTTATCTTGGCTAATATGAGTTAATATTTATTTAATATTAATGAATATATTTTTGGTTGCATATGAGACAAAATAAGGGCCCATGGAGAAGTCGAAGAGTCACGGGATAAAGACAAAAGAAGGATGGGACACATTTTCCCTTGAAGAGTCATCTTGGGGAATACCAAGAGTCACCAAGTGAAGACAAAAGAGTAAAGGGATAATTTCTCATGAAGGGACACTTAAAGGAAAGATGTTTTTGGTCATGAAGGGTCACCACATGACTTTTCAAATGCTTGGATATGAAGGGTCATCCAGGATTGGTGCCATTTTCCATGAGGAATGAAAGGTCACAAAGGGGGAAGCCCAAAGGTCATTTGGAAATCTATAAATAAAGGCTTGAGTAGCCATTTGTAAATGTGGATGAGTGAGGTTGATTTGATATTGTAATATCTAGCTTAGAAGAGTAATTTTGAGAGATGATTTTTATTTATTATATCTAGCTTAGAAGAGAAAAAGTGAGAGAGAGGAAGGAGATGTTGTATTGATCTATCATTTGTTGAGATAGAAACATTGAGAGATAGGTGTGTGGTATACACAAAGGGGTTGGTACTCTTGGTGGTTGGTGCTCGACAAAGGGGTTGGTGCTTCTGTGGGTTGGTGCTCATGAATAGCAGCTGGGTTGGTGCTCGATAAAGGGGTTTAAAGCTCCTGTGGGGTGGTGCTCATGAATTTTAGCTAAGGTTTGTACTTGGAAAAGGGTTATGGTGCTCCTGTGGGGTTGTTCTCATGAATATATTTGAGATTGATTCTCCATGGTTTTTCCCACATTGGGTTTTCACATTATATATGGTGTCTCTCTCTGTCTTGTGTGATGTTTATTGTTTAAGTTTTATTGCATATCTTGAATGTTTGATTAAGTGGAATATTAGTTAAAGGAAATTATTATAAGATATATAATATATTGATTCACCCCCCCCTCTGAGTATATTCCATGCTTAAAAATTGGTATCAGAGCAGGTTCCTTTTTGAAAAGTTTTACAGCTTGAAGATAGATCGGGAAAGCACGATGGCTGGGTCACAGGAAGGATTTTCTACAAATAAGGCACCTTTGTTTGATGGGATGAATTATGCTTTTTGGAGCATGAGAATGAAGGTTTATTTGATGGCCCTTGGATTCGACATATGGTAAGTAGTGGTGGAGGAATATGAAGAGCCACATACATCTACAATTACTCTAGCAGAAAAGAAGGCAAGTGAATGTAATTTTAAAGATTTAAATGTTATTTTATGTGGTTTATGTGAAACTAAATTAGTTAAAGTTATGAAATGTAAATCTGCTCATGAAACTTGGGTAAAACTTGAGAATATTTACAAAGGTGATGGAAAGGTTCAGCAAGCTAAGTTGCAGACTTTCAGAAGGTAGTTTAAAAGTTTGAAGATGGAAGAAGAAGAAGATATAGCAAGTTATCTCTTTCGAGTTGACCAGATAGTAAATCAGATTCAAGGTCTTGGAGAAACATTGGAAGAGTCAACGGAGGTGAAAAAGGTTTTGAGATATCTACTAATGAGATATGATGCAAAGGTTTTGGCAATCAAGGAAATGAAGAATTTAGCCAAGCTAAATATGGATGAGCTTCATGGTATTCTCATGGCATATGAGATGCAGACAGAACAAGATAAACCCTCAAAGAGAGAAGTTGCTTTCAAGACATCAAAGAAGGAGAAAGCTAAGATTCAAAAATCAAGTGATAGTTCTAGTGATGATGAAGATGACAACGAAGCACTTTTCATTCATAGGCCAAAAAGAGGAACAGGTAAATATCAAGGAAAATTACCTTTTAAATGTTTTAATTGTGGGAAGATTGGACATTTTTTAGCTAGATGCCCAGATAAGGTTAAAGATGATGAAGAAGAAAAGCCTACATACAAGAAGAATTTCAAAGGCAAATCTAAGAAGGGATTTGAGAAGAAGAGCTTGTATTCTAAAGATCCTAGCTCAGGTGAAGATAGTGGAGTCAGCGATTCAGAAGAATAAGATATTCTATTCATGGCCATACATGATGATGATCAAGAAGAAGAAGAGGAGGAAGCTGAAGTAGATATAGAAGGTGAACTCAATTGTGCCCTAGAAGAGTTAAAAGTAGTTCAGAAGAAGAATCGAAGGTTAAAGCACCAGATCGAGAAAAATGAACAAGAGTCAAAGGAAATGATTGAAGATCTACAAGCACACTTTGAAGAAGCCAAGAAGAATGAAGAAGATCTCACAACATAGTTGGAAATAGCAAGAAAATATTGTGAAAGGTATGTTATTGAAATTACCTCTTTAAAAGAAGATATTAAGAAAGCAATCAGTGATTCAAAATTTGAAGATAGCACTAACATGTTGGAAAGTCAAAAAGCATATACAGATAAGATAGGGATTGGTTTTGAAAAGAAAAAGAGCTATGATGAAGCTTTGACACAAGAGGAAATAGAAAGGGGAGAGTGAAGAATACAGAGGACATTCCAAACAAAGAAGGCTGGAGAGAACAAAGCTACAAAAGGCAATCAAGTCAGAAATATACAGACAGATCTCATTTTTATGGCTGTTGTTTTAATTGTAATGGATATGGTCACAATAAATTAGAATGTAGAAAAAGAGCTAACAATTTCATAAATAAGGAGAAGGAAAGACAAGTAGATTCAAGCAGAAGCCACAAATCTTTTTCTCCTCTATCAAGCTTTGATGAAGAGACCATAATATGCTACAAGTGCAACAACTACAGACACATAGCTCAGTATTGCAAAAGCGTGTTTGAGTTAGTGAAGATGAATCAGAGTGTCAAAGATCCATTCATCATGAAAAAGGTTCAGACATGTACATGGCAGAAGAAACAACATGAAGATTCTATGATGGTGCAGATAGCTCCTCTGCATGTCAGAGGAAAAGATCAGCCATGGTTAATTGATAGTGGATGTTCGAGGCATATGACAGGAGATAAAAGTAAGTTCATTTCTCTAAAGAAGATTAATGGTGGTACAATGAGGTTCAAAGATAAAACCACTGCCAGGATAGCTGGAAAAGGTACTTTGAGTTTGGATTATGGTAGAACTAAGACTAAAAATGTTTTGTATGTAAAAGGTCTTAAGCATAATATATTGAGTGTTAGTCAAATTTGTGATCAAGGATACACATTAAGGTTTCATGCTGAAGGTTGTGAGATTAGAAGAAAAGATTCAAATGAGTTGATTGCAGATGCTCAAAGGATAGGGAACAATGTATATGTTTTGTTAGATATCTTCTCAAAGGCACGATCAAAGGATACATTCAAAGATAGATGAGAGGAGTTGGGAGTAATTTATATTACTTCCTACCATTGATGTTCAGCATCAAGTGAGGGGGAGCTAAGTGTTAGCTCCAGGCAGACCCTTTGCCATTGATGTCAAAGGGGGAGAATAACAGGTACAGGTACAAGTGTAGAAAATAGGTACAAGAAACAGGTACAAGTTACTACAGTAAGGGGGAGTTACTGTATGCTTTCAAATGATAGTATATGTAGGTGATAGGATGTGGCAGTTTTAAGATTGAGGTTGCCATTAATGACAAAGGGGGATATTGTTGGAAATATTGTCATTGATGTCAAAGGTTTAGTATTATTGGTGATAAAGGCCCCATTGCATTTAATATTGTTTATCTTGGCTAATATGAGTTAATATTTATTTAATATTAATGAATATATTTTTGGTTGCATATGAGATAAAATAAGGGCCCATGGAGAAGTCAAAGAGTCACGAGATAAAGACAAAAGAAGGATGGGATGCATTTTCCCATGAAGAGTCATCTTGGGTAATACCAAGAGTCACCAAGTGAAGACAAAAGAGTAAAGGGTGAATTTCTCATGAAGGGACACTTAAAGGAATACAAAAAGTCACCAAAGATAAGGACAAAAGTGGGAAAGATGTATTTGGTCATGAAGGGTCACCACATGACTGTTCAAATGCTTGGATATGAAGAGTCATCCAAGATTGGCACCATTTTCCATGAGGAATGAAAGGTCACAAAGGGGGAAGGCCAAAGGTCATTTGGAAAGCTATAAATAAAGGCTTGAGTAGCCATTTGTAAATGCGGATGAGTGAGGTTGATTTGATATTGTAATATCTAGCTTAGAAGAGTAATTTTGAGAGATGATTTGTATTTGTTATATCTATCTTAGAAGAGCAAATGTGAGAGAGAGGAAGGAGATGTTTTATTGATCTATCATTTGTTGAGATAGCAACATTGAGAGATAGGTGTGTGGTATACACAAAGGGGTTGGTGCTCTTGTGGGTTGGTTCTCATGAATTGTTGCTAGGTTGGTGCTCATGAATAGGAGCTTGGTTAGTGCTCGGCAAAGGGGTTTGAAGCTCCTGTGGGGTGGTGCTCACGAATTGTAGCTGAGGTTTGTACTTGGCAAAGGGGTATGGTGATCTTGTGGGGTTGTTCTCATGAATATATTTGAGATTGATTCTCCGTGGTTTTTCCCACATTGGGTTTCCACATTATATCTGGTGTCTCTCTCTATCTTGTGTGATGTTTATTGTTTAAGTTTTATTGCATATCTTGAATGTTTGATTAAGTGGAGTATTGGTTAAAGGAACGTATTATAAGATATATAATATACTGATTCACCCCCCCCTCTCAGTATATTTCATCCTTAACATCACTTTCCATCAAGTATGAGCTCAACATTTAATGCAACTTTTCCCAACACCTGGTAAATATATACTTCTTCTGCCAGACAACTTTCATGTTGATCTTTCTCCCATGCTCCTTGTTATGTATTTTTGTTAGCTGCATCAATTGACTCTTTTTTCAATGTCATAATTTCTCCTTTGCATGCTTTCACTTGAATATTTCTTTGTTAATGCATACTAGAATCATCATGATGCTATACAGAGGAATTGGACTAGGTTCTAGGACATGGATAATAAAAATATTAGGATACTTAGGGGCCATCTATTACTTGTATAATTCTACATGATCAAAGCAAAGGCAATCTTTAATGGAGAAGTCTACATCCACATGAGTACCAATATACTCATAAGAAGCTTTCATGACAAACCATTTTTATATCATATGATGAAAGGGAAAGGCTGACTTGGGATAAATGGCTTGAAGAATATGCTCCAACCACTTTAAGCCTCATGTTCAAAATACTTATTGTCCATGAGGATTTAGGTGTGTATGCCACTAATATGTTATTCAAATTCATTGAATATCACCTTTATTATGAAATATAATTTTGGTTTTGTTTCAATGATTTTACATTTTCAAATAAAATTCTGTGAACTATTAGAAGATACTGATACTAAATTAAATGATGAGTTTATTGAATTAAATCCTATACATCCTAATAAAATAAAAAGATTAATTCCCATTATCCATGAAACAACTACATATTCATAATTTGATAGGTGTTCCATTTCACAATTCAACCCTAGTGAGTTCAAAATCAATGGTGTTAAATAATGACAAGAAGTTTTTGGCAACAAATTTTGGATTGCACATTGGTCGAACTAGTATGTAATTATGAATTTGTTTTTATATTTAAAATTTAACTTTCAAGATGTAAAGTCCTCATTTTTTCTTTCATTTCAAATATTTAGAAGAGGGGCCTCCATGTTGAAGCCATTACTAACCCTTTTATTAAAGCAATGGTTAAATTTTTCCAAGATTTAATAGTATTGCAGGGAAGACCAATAGATTTTCCCTATTGGGCACTGGTTTACATTATCTATACTCTTTTTAAATTTAGATATGACTGGTGTTCTTTTATTTCTTCTAAGATAAGGCTTAAATTAAAGTATGCTTCTACCATTCCTATTTCCACTATTTCTTGTTCAAATTTTATTCTGGAATTGTACAATGAGGCCTTCTTTAACCTCCAAAAATCAAAAGTTACAACTATGCTTGATCCAAAAATGAGGACAAACGCTTTGTCTATGGATGAGAAGGACGTTAGTTTATTAATTCATTTATTGAAATAGGGTTTAATATTTGTTGGTTTTTTAAATGGTTACCAAGGTAAAGATTAATGAATTTTCAAAATTTGTTTGTTAGAAGCAAGAATCTGTACCTCATGAAAAAATATACCTCAAAAATATAGCGTGGAGTTGAAGAATCTACAAATTTAGAGTTTGTAGAATCATTCTTGCAATCATTTCAGCTTTTGAAATGTCTAATAGTTTCTTCGAGGTTGTTTCCATATTAAGGTTTATAATTTAACAATTTTAAATGATATTTTAATTTCTAAGTGCATTATTATTTTTATTTATTCTATTCTTATAGTTAACCTGATAAGAATTTAGATTATGAAATGACCACCACCGCAACATTTACTATTCATGCTCGACCCTCTATGGAAGGTATTCTACATTGCATATTTTTTTTTTTTTTTTTTTTGGTTTTTGATTATATTTGTTTAGACTAAAATTTTTCATAGCTCAAAACACCCCTATCACTCGCAATACGATGTGTAGATTGGAGGATACTTGTCTCCAAATGCAAGTAGTAAACCTTTAATTTAAAATTAGCATATAACTTTGTTTTTGAAATTTATTTATTTTCTAAAATAACTTACATTTTATAATGCATCCTAAATCTCTAACTCTAAGGAACATTAAGCTGCTTCCTCCACTCCTGAATTTAGTTTGCTCAAGGGGGAAGACTCTTTCATTACAACCAATACAACAAACCACAACACTGCAATTATCAAGTTCCCAATTCCCCTCTTTCTCTATCAAAAGTGTATCGATTATGCAAGAATTGACTTCTTTACTATAAATTGAACTTGATGAGGAATATTTGGGGATTGAAAGTGGCACTGATGTTGGAACTAATTTCAATCCACATGATTTTATCTAGGGAGAATCAATAGATGTTCATGTGATTGCTTAGGAGGAACCTTCACACAGTTTACCAAATAGTCCCACCCCAATAGATAATGTTTTCCTATCTATTGATGCCATTACATATTCTACACTAAACAATTTGGTAGCAGATAGTATTAATATTAATATTTAGGAGGGAGTAATTGATGAAATAAAAAAATTACATATGTGAGAGTTTCAAGACAAGGCATTGATAAAAGAAATAAATGCCCATTATCACAACCAATCTTAGTGAGAATTTTTTTTCATTGGTGCAAAATGAACCTAAAAATATTGATGTTTTATTTGCTAAAGTTAAATCTAGGTCTGTTATTGTTTCTAATAGTTACAATGATAATGCACTGACTATTGTGTTTAATAGGTTGGAGAATTTGAATGTAGAAGCCCAAACATATTATAATAAATTGGATAAAGACACCAACCTTGTTGTGATTACAAATGTGGGGAAGAAAAAATATTTTATAAAGTATCTTAATTTTAATGAAATTTCATGTCATACTTATTTTTGTTCACATCTAACTACATTTCATTTTAAATTGCAGGTAAAACATGAGAACTTGAAAAAGAAATAGAGCTCCTCAATGTGCATCTTAAAAATGCATGGAAAATTTTATTATCTACCATTCAATTTAAATATAAGCTTGTTATGTTGAATAAACAAAACAACACACTCTAAAAAACCATTAAGGAGCACAGACATGATCTTGATGCTTTATTTAATTAGAAGATAGTTGTTGATCCAAGTCAACTTTATGCAGGAGATGCTGGAAAAGAAAAAAGGGAAAATCTTGGTTGTATTAATTTTATGGCTGTGGATATTGAAAAGGCATGGATATCTAAGGATAGTAATGGCATAGAGGATGTTGTGGTTGAGAAAGTAACTGAGAAAGTTGTTGAGAAAGTGGTTGAGAAAGAAGTTGAGAAAGTGGTTAAGTAGATGAGTAGTTGATAATCTATTCTATATATTTGTAAACAATGTTTTCTTTTAATAAATATATTTTGTATGACAATTTTAAGTTTAGATATGTGTCGATCAATTTATTTAGTTTAATTATTGGATGAGCCACATAGATTGCAATTTTAATTTTAATTTTATGATGTTTTAAACTTGTATGGTGTTAGGCCCCCTTTTGATATTTGTGATGCACTTGTGAAATTCACATCTCAATATAAATGGATTAATCTCAATATATACCTTTAAACAGTGTTCCCCCTAACACATCATAATATATTAATCTTTTGCAGTCATCACTTCTCAAGAAACAAGAAATGCATTTCATAAAACATATAATTATTAAATCTTATGATAAAGGAGTGAGTTGTTTTGTGTGGAGGATATATTATTTATTATTCATGATTTGAGATGTGTTTGAGGCCATTAGAAAGGCACATTCAGGTTTGTAGAGGTTTGTGTTGAAGATAGTATTGTGATAGTAATAATGAGGATTCATCAAAGTTTAAAAGATACATGATTGATTGTGACCATGAACTGTAGAATAGGTTCATGGATTATTTAATTTTATAATGATATTTAGATTGATAAGGACTCATGAAATAATTTTTATTCATAGTAAAATTGATATAAATAAAATGTAAGGTCTTTACAAATCTGTGAACTGTGTATTGGTGAAATTATGAAAAAATAAGATAGGTCTTTACAAATCTCTGAACTGTGTATTGGTGAAATTATGAAAAAATAAGACTAAGTATTAAACTCTTATCAATAAATAGGTATCCTATATGACATGAGTGTCATTAATATTCATTGATATTTTATTCAAAGGTTATATTTTATTTGATCACTTCATTGTGAGAAGAATCAGTTTTAAGACTAATTGTCATAAAAAAACAAACGTATTTCAGATTTCTGCACGGTCTATTTTGATGTATGAGAACATGATTTATCACAAGTAAAGGACTCTAAACAAGTGGAGAAATTTTTAAATATCCTCATGAAATTTATTTGTCATTGACATAGTTATTATAGTTTATGAACAATTGAAAAAGTATAATAATTATTGCATCTTATGATAAACATGTGAAAAGTACTTACAAATAATTAAATAAAGTAAAACATGAATACATTGAAGGCACATAACAGAGTGCAACCAGTCCACATCAAACACATTGCAGACATATCAATTACT
>JARHVA010002356.1:1085000-1257500 GCA_037957365.1 Torreya grandis
AGTTATATACTATGTCATAGATTATTGATATGGTGACAATGCTACAATAATTTGCATAGATGTTTATGTATCTTATAGCAATAGTAATATTAGTTGTGGTCTTATGAAAATAAAAAATATATATAAAGATAAGCATAAAGCATGACATGCACGTATGCCAATAGTTATAATTATATGAATCATATATCTCACATACATACATACATATATACATATAAACACACACACACACACACACACACACACACACACACACACACACATCTAGAAATAATATTGGAGGCAGTAGGCATTGGTTATGTATAGGTTGTGAACAAAGATCTTATTTACATATATGGAAGTTATGTATTTTTTCATAGATTGTTGATATGGTGACAATGCTATAACAATCTGCATAGATGTTTCTATGTTTTTTAACAATAGTAATACTATTTGTGGTCCTATAACAATAAAAAGTCTATAGACATAATCATAAAGCATTGTGTACACATATGCCAATAATTATAATGTTATGAAGCATATATTCCTAATTTCTAGTCAACTTATTTTAACTTGGAATTAGTGGGTGTGATTTTGGGTAATCTAATCTAAGATCCTTTTTTTTAGATAGTATTCTACATAGGTTTCAATGCATGATATTTTAAACTACTCAGTTTTGCATGTGAGTTTAAATGGATTTACAGTTTCTCGATTCTTTCACATTTTTTTATTTGGTAGGTTTACACAATAATTGGAGCAACAAAGCTATGTAATATGCCATAGAATTTTTGATATGGTGACAATGCTACAAAAATCTACATAGATGTTTATGTGTCTTTCCAATCTAAATAAGGATTTAGAATGCAATGGGATTGGACTAGTCAACATTTCAAAACATTAAAAACCATTAATTTAATTCATATGTTAGATATTATTTGTTTATTATCCTAGACTTTTAAAATATTTTTGAGGCATATATATGTGTGTTTGTGTGTGTGTACACACACACATGTGTATGTATGTATGTATGTATGTATAATTATATGTACGTGTGTGTAGATGTATGTATGTATGTATGTGTGTGTGTGTAAAAACATACATATATACATACATACATATACACATGTATACATAGATATACATACATACATATATGGCAATAACATTGGAGGCAATAGGCATTGGTTATGTGTGGGTTGTGAATAGGGATCTGAATTTCATATACAAAATTTATGTACTATATCATAGACTTTTTGATATGGTGACAATGGTACAATAATATGCATAGATGTTTTTATGTCTTGTAACAATAGTAATACTAATTTTGTTCCTATGAAAATAAATAATCTATAGACATAATCATAAAAAATTACATGCATGTATGCCAATAGTTATAATGTTATGAAGTTTATAGCTCCAATTTCTAGTCGAACTCTTTTAACTTAGAACTAGCAGGTGTGATTTTGGGCAATATGACATGGGATATTTTTATTTGAGGAAGCGTTTCATGTAGTGGAAACACAAAATATTTTTAACTACTCATTTTTGTAGGTGACTTTAAATGGATTTACAGTTTGTCAATTCTTCTACATTTTTTTATTTGTGTTATTAGTCAATTCAATTTGAAGAATAGTTTTAAATAAATCTTACATTATTTTTTTAGGTTCCTCACGATGATGGGTTTGATTATATTTTAGCACACATAAAGGATAATCTGATATGTTTGATTATATTTTAGCACACATAAAGGATAATCTGATACGAGGCATGATTCTCTTTGAAAATAATGACATGAATTAGATTTGTTAAGAACACCACATGCTACAAAATTCAAAACTGGGGACAAGTAGCTTGATAAAAAAGGAAGGGTTTGCATGAGGTCCATATTTATTCATGAGTGAGGATTGATTCTAAGATTAGAAAAAAATTCAGTATTTTTTTTACACCATATGAATTTACCCAACTAACTACCTATCTCCTTTAATAAGTGAATAAAGGCAAGGTTGGGGAAAGGGAACTCAACCCACATAGGATAGCGAGATTGATAAGGAATTTTTGGATAGATGTCAAAATTTATATGCTTGTAGGTAATAGATATGTCCAAAAATTACCCAAGTTCCATAGTGTAGAACAACTTGCTCATTTTTAGGGTTCCCAAACATGCATGAGACATAGCCTTTTCCTTTCCCCCTCATTGATTATAAAACCCACCCTCTATTTTCCCAATTTCTTTTATCCCATTTATGAAACTCTTGTTCAAAGGGCAAACCATGAAGGAAAACAATAATAACAATTCTTTGGCTACATTCATCGATAACTTCAAGGATTTCATATGGGATTTGGAATTAAAGAGTTTCCTAGTTTTCATTGAGAGATGGATTGTTAGATGACCCTATGCTTGTAGGTAATAGATGTGTCCAAAAATTGCCCAAGTTCCATAATGTAGAACAACTTGTGCATTTCTGGGGTTCCCAAACATGCATGAGACATAGCCTTTTCCTTTACCCCTCATTGATTATAAAACCCACCCTCTATTATCCCAATTCATTTTATCCTATTTATGAAACTCTTTTTTAAAGAGCACACCATGAAGGAAAAAATAATAATAGTTCTTTGGCTACATTCATCAATAACTTAAAATATTTCATATGGCAATTATAATTAAAAAGTTTCCCAATTTTCATGAAGAGATGGATTGTTATATGACCACATGTTTGGATACACTCTTGATGAGTCAAAGACCTTGTTGTGAGCTAAAATATAGTTAACATTGGGCACTCTACCAGGGGTTGAATCCACTACATGAAAAAGTGCAGTCCCTGACTCAAAGATTTGTGCCCTAAGGGTTTACCCCTAAGTGAGAGGATGTTTTTCTTATCTTATAATTCCTATTATTATTGAGCATGGCCACAGATGTTATTTTTCAATGATTTCAAAGAGATAATTATTCATAGTGAATTAATGATAAAGTGATTAGATTGATAGTTTGGAGAGTGTTTGCCTATTTAATTAATTAATGGATGATATTGATGGTATGGTCATGTAGTAGAACCCTATGGAACGTTATGAGTGCTTAGAATGATTATGAAATTGAATGGAATTAATCAAAATAGTCATATGAATGTCTAAGCTCAATTATCCATCTTGATAGATAAAGCCGAGTGAGTAGATTGATGATATCATATTTCACATGTGTGAAAGTTTCAAGAGCAATTTTGATACATGAATGGATTCAACTATGGAAGGTTATCATGTGGTTCAAATTTTAGGTCATGAGGTTGAATATAGAAAAAGTTATTAAGGTGAAAAGTTGGCCTTCCAAGAAAATTTTAGTGGTTCCCATACTTAGCCAAATTTGCATTATCAGAGATCTATGGCGAGTGTTTAATTGGATCATAAATCTAACAACGAGAAATTAATATAACTAGATAATGATATAATAGAGTGCATGATATTTTTAGTAATGATTGAAAGGTGTGTATTTATTAAATATGTCAAAGGATTCTCATAATTCACACGGGACTTCCAAGTGGTGAAAGATCATTTAAAGACTGACTATAGGGTGTGTAGAAGGCACATGGGGCTACCAAGTGGCATGGTCTTAAAAGCAAGGTTTAATTATCAATGGTGAGCATTGAGATTTAAATATAGGAAGATTTTGAAGAGATTGATGGATCATGTTTTATCAATATGTGTAAGGACACTATATTAGGAAAAATGTCTATAATATTTACATTACATAGTGATCGTTGTCATTTGAATTAGTAAAGGAAAAAAACTAGTCTGCAAAATTTTACTAATATCTTTTAATTTATGATGAATTTATAGTTGGTGTAAAAATAAAAATTTTAAAGTACTCAAAGGTACATCTATAGAAATTGGTTATAATTTATTAATATTTGTATAGTCAAAGATATTGAGCTCCAAAGTTAACTATGCATTTGAACATGTTCTGCAAGTGACCCAAGAAGGATAATTGAGTTGTTCTTGATAGTGTCTTAATGTTTCAATATAAAATAACTATTGGAGAGTGTTGTATACTCCATGAATACTATTTTTATTTATTTTGGAGGTTTTACCAATCCATATTGAGTGTCAACAATTAATTATAATTTGATTGTGTTTGTTGAATGCACTGGTAGATTGAGTGACCATGTTGAAAGAATGATTTGAAGGTGTTCTGAGTAGAGTTAAGGAATAAAATGAGTATGGATATGTTATATAAATTTCTAAGGATTATGAGAATTAATTGGTTTTCATATTTTTCCCTTGATCATGTATGTAGAGTAATAATAACTTTACTATTGTTTTTACTATATATGATCAGTCTAAGTGGTCACTTTGAGAGAGTTAAATTGAGTGATTAGAGCCTATGTTGAAGTCCCTAAATCAAATAGAGGTGTAGCTAGGGTCATAAAGGTTTAACCCATGTGATCTAATCATATGGATATGTTAAATATTTTAGTAGTTGCTTCAAAATTTTGAGGCTATTTTTTCTGTATATGAAGACCTGAAGAGTAAGGAGACCTAATTAGTAGGTTCAAGTGTTGATTTTGTGTTCCATGTGGCATGGACCCATATGAGAGTGAAAAATGTGATATTATAGATATTTTTGATGTGTTTGAATCATTTTTAAAGGATTAAGGTAGTCCAATTAGTCTAACATGTAATGTGTGTATGGACCTATATTAAGTGTGGTTCAAATATGTAAAGCATCTTGGCCAACCAAGATGGGTTAAAGGAAGAGAGAGGTATAAGTACAAGGTCTAATTGGAATAATTTTGATAGTTGTGTGTGTGTGGATTCAAGTGAAGAAGCTAACCTTTGAAAGATAAGGTACAGGCCAGTTAAGACCATCAGAGTGTGAAAATAATCAAACATGTTTATCTAATCAAGTTGATGTAAGAAGACACATAGGTCATTGTACCTAATGACCCTAAAATATGTAGTTTGAGAAAGTTAACCCAAGAGGTGGTTTGGGAGAGATTGTAGGTGAAGAGTGGGGACAAAAGTGATCATAATCATTTGAATAGTAGCAAAAAGTGTTCAAGGTGATTTATTCATGTAACTAAGTGGGTATTTGGTTTCCTAGGGGGTTGGTTCCTCCTTACAAGGTAAATCTTGCTAAAGGTTTAGTTTTTAAGGGTGTTCAACTAGAAAGGGGAAGTAGTTCCTTGTGGGATTAGTGTCTCACTAAACTAAGGGATGGGTGTTCCTTGATCAATTGGTGTTGGTCTAAATTTTGGATCTTATTTTATAGGATTTTAGTCCATCTTATAGGTTTTAGTGGGTTTTATCCCCCAAGAGGGTTTTCCACATAAATGATGTGTTCATGTGATGTATGATCTTATATATGCTTTGGATGTATGTGATTTAATGTTTTCTTTTTCTTGATCAATTTGATGTATGTTGAATGTTTAAGATTTGGGAATTGAATTGGATTTACTTGCATTACTAATTCACCCCCCTCCCCCTCTTAGTTATTGTATCTCTAACACTTATTTTTTGAAATATTTTATTTATCTTCTATTACCCTTTTATGTCTTAACTTTTATCTCATTTTACATGATGTAAACTAAAAACAAATCTACATCACCCAACTTTATGTCTCTCCTCTCCTTAAACAAGCCCATAACATAGTATATGGTGGATTAAAGTAAAAATTAAAATCAAAGTCTATGAATATAATATGGTAACATGTTTAAATATTTTTATTCCAACAAAAAAATCTCTAATTTCCCCCATTTTTTTATCTTAACAATCTTAATACAAAACCACTTATAGGTTGTTGTCTATCATAACACAATACTTAGTCAATCAGAATATACTTGAATATATATTATTTATATATCAATATTATAAATCAATCACTTTATAAGATTAAAATATAAGTTAAAAAAGGAAGGTTGTCTCTTATCCATTTATAAATTATAATTCATTCATAGTGATCATTGAAAATATACATCGAGCAAAAACAAATTTTCAATGAGGATAGTGATCCTAGATACATTGGTGGGAAGGATCATCCCCTTTTTGAAAATCAAGTTTTTGATCCAAGGGATGACATTGAACACCACTCCACCATTTTCATCAGAATGAGAGAATTGGGAAAAAGACACATCTTTCCATAATTTTTATTGAGGGAAAATCACAATATTACCCCACCAAGCTTCACTTCTTGAAGAAACACAACATCTAGGTGATTTTTGAGTGAACAATATTCCATCCATCTAATGTGAATTTTAAGACTAAAAAACACATTACTTGCATAATGAATAGGTGAGGAATTCAAATAAATGAACTAGGAATTCATGAAACAAGGATGATAAAGTACACATTTTAAAAGAAGAACAAAAAACTAATAAGGAGATCTCCATTAAAATATCCTATAATTTCATTTTGATGGCTGAGAGAACATGGGATACGAATTCCTTAAAATAATGTCTTTCCTTTCATGCTTTGCATATTCATTATTTTATAAACCAAGATTTATTTTTGAACTCTACAACCTATTCATCTTCTCAAGTGACTTTTTGACTTCTTTTTTCAATGATTTTTTTACTTCCTTTATCAAGATACTTTTGAGTTCCTTTATCAAGTGACTTTTCAACTTTATTTTGTTTTTACATGACACAGACATATATGGTTTTTATAATTTACTCATAAATTACATAATATAGAGTTATTTAAAATTTTATCTTGACTACACATATGGTAACAATGCTAAATACTAATATTTTTTGTTAATCTTAAACTTATAGAAAAGGATTGAAAAACCACTCACAACCAAAGATAAAAAATTTCACTTCATTGGGAAATTGAAATACATTATTATGGCTTTGCATTCCAAGATAGGAATTAGCTATTGAGAGGTACCTATAGATTAGTGTCTAAGATAGAGGTGAAAACTCCATTAATGATTCTTAATTGAGATATATGTTTGGTATTTAGTGGGGGGTCTTTCATTAGGTCATGACACTCATAGGGAGTGTGTCCCTTCGCGTGTGCCTTTGTGATATAATATATAGTATATTTTGATGCCTAAAATTCTCACTTTAGGTGAATAACCTTCTATCAGAAGCTTTATAGATCTGGGACTCAAATACGATCTGTAAAGCAACCTCCGAGGTTTTAGAAGTTGGCTCTTTGGATCAATTTGGAGGTGAAAAGGGATAAGAAATAAATGCAAAATAAAATTTAAATAAACTAACTAGGGTGATGCACCAATGTCTTTAAAGTATTTAGGTTTATTTCATATAATTTGGGCTTATACCCACTAAAGTGGAGTGGAGAAAACTTTTTTCAAAATAATTTTCTTATGTTCCAAATAATATGGATTGTTTCAAACCATGTGGGCCATAGATCATTGTGAATGAATTGGAATATTTTGAATAATTTAGACTTATACCTCGTAAAGTGGACTGGAGAAATTTTTCTCCAAAAAATAAATTTCATATGTTCTAAATAAATTGGAGTGTTTAAAACCATTTGGGCATAGATCATTTCAAATAAATTGGGCTATTTTAAATAAAATGGATAGATACCCACTAAAGTGGAGTGAAGAGAATTATCTCCAAAAATAATTTTTTTATATTCAAAATAAATTGGACTATTTCAAACCATTTGGGCATAGATCATTTTGAGTAAATAGGGAAATTTTGAATAATTTAGATGTATACCTATAAAATGGAGTGATTCAAAAGAAGATTTTCTCCAAAAATAATTTTTTTATTCCAAATAATTAGACTGTTTTAAACCATTTGATCATAGATCATTTTTGATTAAATTGGGATATTTTAAATAATTTGAAATTATACCCACTAAAGTGGAGTGGAGAATATTTTCTCCATAAACATGTTTTCTATATTCCAAATAAATTGAATTATTTCAAACCATTTGGGAGTAGATAATTTTTAATAGATTGGACTATTTTGAACTCATATCACCCTTTTGGGCTTTCATACCAATCATTGATCCTTTGAAGTAACTTCCATTATTGGGACACATGGCACTATTTAACTGGCCAAATTATGGATGAAAACATATTAATAAATCTAGTTCACCTACATAATAAAATATCTTGACAATTGTTTGTTGTTCATTGGGAAGATCTTTTGAATGATCAAGTGTCAATATACTAATTCAATAGTTTCAATGAATCTCTAACTATAAATCAAATTGCACTAATAACCAGAGAAAAGTAATTCTAAATTAGAATCGATTATTTTAAAATAAATTGAACTATTTTTGAAATAATTTAGAGTTGATTTATATGAAATTTATGATAATGTTATTACTAAAATTATAGTTTATAATAAATAAATACACTTGAAAGAATCAGATGAAGTTACATCTTTATAAACATTGATTCACAGCTACTGGTATGGATTTTTTGCTTTCTCCAAAGAATGTGATGATTGACGTCATTTTGAATCTCCAGTCCTTTTCATCTTTTTGTTCTAGTATATCTACTTGACGTAACATAACTAATTTTTAATTTTTGGTTTGTATTATAATTTTGAGAATTACAATAAATAAACAATGGGTTGATAATTAAAAAATCATCTCTGAAGGTCCCTTTAAAAATAACTCCATCCAGTTTTTTATGTTTATATTGAATGTCTTACAATATTTTTCCCCCAAATAAACATGAAATTTGAACTTGTGTAACCCATGGCTTGAATAAGTATCCTCAAATGATTGTCCTCTATCATAGACCAAATGCCAACATGAGAAAAAGATTGTAGTGTTACCTTCAAAATTTCATTAGAATGATCTCTAATTTAATATGACATATTTTCATTTTTATAATCTTATTTTTTTTCGTATCATGCATTTGAATATCTTTTGTTTTGTGCACAACAAATAATAAGTCATCCAACCCTAGAATCAATAGTTTTTTAGAAGTCAGTTTTAGCTCCTTTAAAATGTATACAATTTGTTAAAAAAGAAATGAATCATTTATTAACAATATTATATTATAATATATAACATGAAATGTTTCTAAGAAAATGTTTTACATGTTACTAGACTAGTCGTTGATGTGATTTTGATTTGTGTTTCTTATTGTAACATAAAAACATAAAATGCATTTCATTTGATTCATTTGTTTTGCATTTCTTTAAATCTTATAAAGATTCATATGAACACATAAAAAAAATACATGCTCATGCACATTGTAACTATAATACTCATTATACATGGATGTACAATTTCTATTACCAATTTTGTAACACACATGCATAGAAAAGTTTATACTAAATACTTATAACTTGACTATGAATGTATCATAATTTGAATCAGTCTAGTTTTTCCATAACTCATTTCTCATAGATGTTGAAAGGAATTTGACATTGATTAACCAACATCTATATTCTTACAGTAATGAAAGTCTCATCTATTCTTATGCATACCAATATATATTTATATGTTTATGCAGCCCATCACAGCAAACAAAATAGGATTTACTCTTCTAAGTCGTAGTTCACTATCATTAAATTCAAATGAATATACACCTTAATAGTTGAACCCCCTTCATATAATTCTAATAAGACACATCAACTTAAAAACTATTTAAATCAATAACAATATAATTGTTTCTAGCACAATATACTTTATTGTTTTTTTTAATTGATAAAGAACACATAGATACTCTGCATCAAAATTTATTGTATTGAAGACATAGTATAACACATATTGTGTTATTTTAAACTGGGTAAATTAAAAATGTAAACAACATTATAATAGGTAAATTAAACTTGTAAACAACATTTTAATGGGTAAATACAACCAAATTCAGTCTACATAACAATAAAATGAACCACACTTCCAAATCCCAAGCTAATGCAAGTCTATATTTTATTATCTTCTATAATCTCATGTCCATGAAGAAAAATTCAATTGTAATGTGTTTAAATAAATAAATAAAATTAATATATTCTAGACTTGTATGAAATTGTATAATTACACACTTATTGAAAGGGGGTTTTACCCTTTTTTTGCCTTTTTGTATTTTTTATGGGTGCACTCTTTCATTGAAACTTTGGTTCTATATTCCTTGCTAGGTATTATATGATGTAGTAATTAAAAATTCTCATTATCAATTGATTTGATATTTGTATTTTAAAAATATGTGTTGTTGTAAAGTTTTACCTTGTGTTTTTTTTGTGGAGGCACCAACCTGAAGAGTTGTGTCATGGGTTGTTGTGTTGTAGACACAAAGTGCTAGAGTTGTATTGTGAATTTTTTTAACTGAGACATAAACAAATGAAGAAATATTCTATCAGTATTATGAATCATTGATAAATAAAAAATTATATAATTGAAAAATATGCATGGTCTTATGTTACCTTTTTCAACTTGTGATGTGTCATATTCATTGATATGATTTTCCATTATTATATTTTTCACTTTCTTGTAATGCCATTGGTGCTACACACTACAATATTTTGAATTTGTTAAGTTTAAAAAATAAGACATACACACCAAAATATTGTTAAGATGTTATATTTAGAAAATGAAGCATGATTATAAAAGAAATTAAAAATGTTATGTACCTGGTACTGATTGAAGCAATGGTTCTTGTATTGGTTGCTATGAATTTGTCAAAAATTCTGAAATTGAACAATAAAAATAATATTTTCTTTAGTTTATGTAATACAAGATAAATTTATATGAAATTTTGTACAAGCATGCACCAATCCAAATCCTGTATATACCCTATAGCATATCACATGCATCTAAATCATTGAAAGTAGAGATAAGTTTCTCCCAAAATATGATATCTAGTTCATTTTTGAATTGCATTCTTGTTTTGTGTGAACCAATCATTTAAAATTTTGGTACGTCTTTATAGATGTCAAAATCATCCTCTAATCTACTTTTTTGTGAATGGGGGATGAAACCTTGCAACTAAGAATGAGTTGGATCCTGATAAAAATTTATACTTGTAATGTGACTAATCAAATCCATAACTATATGGACCCCATAGTATGACACTTGTATCTTACGTTTAACATAAATCACCAACATGTAGATTCTTGAGAGAGGTCTAAATGGTTGGATAATGTTTTAGTTTGTGGATGATGAATACATTGAAGGCCCCAACAATAACTTTTTCAATCAATGCCTAAATAAATAGGAGAATATGGTCTTCCTTAAAATCTTCAGTGAGATTCAAAAAATCAATAATTATCAAATTAGCATACAGACCAAGAATGAACATTTCAATAAAATCTTTTAAAATGGATGGCCAAAGATATGGGGGCCCATAATGGAAATTGAATAATTTTGTATTTATCCCAGGAAGCTAACCTCCATCATTATGTAGATAAATTTTCAATATGGTTAATAAATCTTGAGATAATTCTTCCCATATTTTTTTTCTTTTTGAAATACCTTCATTAAGGACACACAAACCATCAAACCTTTCTGTAGAAATTTTATAATGCTTCATTACCTCTTTAGGTGTGATTATTTGGTCTAGTGGTAGTGGCATATCATGGCTGCTAAAATAATCTACAATTTTTTTATAATATGTTACTTTCCATCTTCACCTCTTTACACCAATTATCCATGTTGTTGTACTCAGGGGTTTTCAAGAAGGAATTAGACCCTTTTTCCAATAAATCTGCTAGTTCTACTTTTTATTTGTATGAAAGCCCTTGAATATTTATAAATAATATTATACCAATCAAATTTAAATCCTATTTATCTAAAATAGGTAAAGTACCACTTTCAAACAAATCAAACACCTTATCAAAACAATCCCAAATAGGTTGTTCCATGAAAATAAGGCATTTTCTTTCCTGTAGTTGTTGTGTTGGATAGTTCATTTATGTGAACAAATGTTTATCTTATTCATGTATTTCTTCCATATTTTTTTCCCTATTTCAAGATTCTTTCAACCTCTCAATTTGATAAGGTCACGTGCAGATCAAACTCTTTCTACAAATGAAGCCTTATAAATTATTTCATTGGCTTAATTATATTGATTACATATTTGGTGCACAATATGAAATAGAGTACAAGTTTTCAAAAATCTCGCCCTTCTAACACAAAATTTATTTTTAAATGATTGAAAATTATATTCCTCATCTTAAATAACTATCTATTGTGTTATAATTATGTGTTGGTCATCTACAACTTTGAATCTTATGGTTTTTTTGTCCATCATATTTTCTAGGACTTCCTCTGATTCAATAATACAATCAAGGTTGCTTAGATCAAAAGGAATTAACAAAGCATCCTTAATTGGAACCTCATTATGGTTTAAAAATTAATAAATTATATAATTCACCTCTCTTTCATTTAAATTTATTATTTTAATATTTGTGTCCCCCAATTCACAGAGCCCTACAACAATGTTCAAGGTGTAGTTACTATAGGAAAAATACCATGTAGATAATTCACTATGTTTCTTATTATAAGTTTGTGCCAACAAAAGTGTTCCAAACTTTTGTTCAATATTATTTTTCTCCACTAGTGTGAGTAATTGTATGACCTATTTCAAATATTTATATAAATATGTTGCCATTACTTGTCTTATTTTCTTCAATGTTTTTCTATCATAACTATAGGGTGTCTTAAATACATGTTTGCATGGTGCCAAGTAGAAGAAGTTGTTGCCTCTTATTCATGTTTTTATTTCAACATGTTTTATATTATAATGACCAAATTATCTCTATCTATCAACCCAAACATTTGAAGGTTGTCATAGCTACTCAAATGAAACCTAAATTTTTCACAAGAAGGAGAAAAATTAATTTTTGCCAACTCCATTTTACTAGGTGTAAATTCATTGAAATTAGTTGTAGCTCGATGGATAATTCCCTCTTTTTCATTACATACTTCTAGTTGTAATTGAAGGGAATATTCAAGTTCATCCTTATCATAGGATAATATTATTCCAATTAAAGAAGATTATTTTCTTGATGTAGTGCTAAATAAGTATAAATCTGGATGCATGTTTGGCGGACTAAATTATTCAAAATGCAAATCAGCAAGAGGAATTTTTTTGACACCATAAAATGGAAGATGTTTATGTGGATTTAATTTTAGTTTTGTTATTTTAAATGATACTCTATCCACATTCTCTGGGAGTGAGGCCTTTTTCTACCATTTATCCAAATTTTCTTTGAGTGAGGCATTCTTCTGCCTTTTAAGTGTGGTAATTCATTTTTTTCCTGAAGACATTATGCAAAGTAATTAAAATGATTTAAATATTGATATTTTGTAAAATTCAAGTTGTATATTGCATCGGTTCATGAAATGTTTTTGTGTTTGAGTAGTAATTAAATATATATCAATAAATGTTAATTCTAGACTACAAAACAAAATACATATTAAATCTTTGTAATACATATATTAACTCTCACTTAAACTAATAAGGTATGACCAAACTAAAAATAAATTATGTGCATCATCCAATATAATATGATGGGTAAAGGAGTCCACAAACATTTATTTCAAATGAGAAAGATGATGGGAAGTATATTTTTAATATGTGTCAAAACGCCCATCAACAGGTACCTTCAAGGTATCTCTTAGGAGATACCTTTCAATCATGCACAAGAGTGAATTTTTCTTACAATAAATCTCATAGGAGATACCTTAATTTTTAAAAATAATGGTATTACAAGTGTACTTCAAGGACTTTAAAATAATCTCCTAGTGGACACCTTGAAGGTTGTTGTCAGACATTCAAAGGGGTGTTGAATGTATCTCCCATTAGAACTTCCCTTCACCTTGAAAGCACTACTGGTTGATAACTTGATAACTTGAATTGCCTTGTAATACTTTGGAGAGTACACATTTTAGGTCATCGTATGCACATGCTCTTTCCACCTAAATCTAGTTTAAAAAATTTCCCTATTATGTTAATAGTTTTAAATCCAAATAATTTCCTTATTGTACCTCTAAAATTTTCCTTTACCTTGAATGCCCTTTTAATATCTTCAAATTATCTCTTAGGAGATACCTTCAAGTTAATCATGAAGGTATTACAAGGCCCTCGATGGAATCTCTTATTGGATTCCTTGAGATTAAACTTGCCCAGTGTTATTGAGGTTTATAATATCTTCAAGGTATTTCCTAGTAGATACTTCAAGTTACCCATGAAGGAATTTCCTAGTCAATACTATTCATGCCTAAAACTCTCACTCTCAGTGAACAATTTTATATGAAAAGCTTTATAGATGTAGGATGAAATTTTGATTACTAAGGTTGCAAAATATAAAAATGATAACTACTAATATCTTAGTCTATTACAATGGTTGTCCATAAAATTGAGAATGTGAAGAAATAAAATGATCGTCAACCACCCTTTACAAAAGAAATAAGCTCTAAATAAATAGGTGAGGCAAATACCATAAGAATAGACACCTAGATATTACCTCTCTATGACCATGATGATGTTATTACAATTGAAAGGAGGTCTTAGGCTCATGAGTTCAATTGGCTTCTAGATCTTAGATATGGGGCAACCATATTATTATGTTAATACCACTATTCTTGGGAGAAATGAGGTGGTGCCACATGTCTGCTCCTAGAGACATCCCACTTATATTTTTATCAAGGGTTTTGGCCTCCAAAAATCAAAATATTACACCTTAGGCTAAACCTAAAGTGTTTCAAAAGTTTTTCTCGAAAGTGGGATCCCCATTGTCATCTAATGAAACTTCTTTAAATACTGAAGAACCAACACAACTCCTCGATAAGCATGAAGATGACACATGTCATGTAAGTTCTTATTTAGAAAAATTATGGACTTTATTCATGATGTTGAGCCTAGAAATTCCATGTATTGAAGGTAGACAAAGGTTGGAACCTTGTCAAAATTATGAAAGGGGGCTTGGAAAAGAAGCACCTAAAGGGGATCCATTAGAAGGTGACAAGGAACCATGTCGATGTCAAGTGAGCCTAAAGAAGGAAATGAACTGATCCAGAAATGAAAAAATGTGGATTTACAATCCATAGTTCATGGTGACTCATAGAGGTGTCCACTTATAGGTGGGATAACCCAAAACTCTAGTGCTCATACTAGTCAAAACAAAACTACAATAAAGAAGAAGGTGAAAAAATCTACAAATTTTGAAGGGCCACCTATAAGGGCACTGACTCCTCCTCTTTTGGCTAGTATTTTTTTAAAATCCTCAAAGGCTCTATACATATATATCATCTCCCTAAAGGAGATGCTTCTCAAGCCCTCAACTATTGCTAGTGTATAGAACTCTAACTAGGCAAATGGGTACAAAATGTTTTTCACCTCAAAGGTGTTGAGCATTTGACCAAGAGTTGAAAAATGTTCTATTAATCCTAATTTTTCTCAAGCAACGCCTTGATCCAATCCTTAGGGAGGATATTTTTATTTTCCAAGAAAGGGGAGGGAAGTCACAACTGGACCAAATGATTTTTATGTACTTGCCTTTCTCATGCAGCTTGATCTAAGGCATTAAACAATGCCTTGAAATTATTTTTTGCCTTATTATAGCTTAAAATTTTATTTACCTTTGCCACTACATGTCTCCATTTATTCATCCCTATTTTTATTAATGCATTGGGAGAAGCATTATAGAGCTTTTGAACAAGGCTCTATGACTCTGAGACATTAAAGGAGATGAAAGTAATCATTTGATCAATAGATATGCTCCCTTAAGAGGACAAATTTTGCACATCTATGATGAAGGTTAGTGTTATATTTAAGTTTTCCACCATGGATTTGATCCATTCCCAATAGGATACGTATAGTTATTGGACTATGAGAAGGATCTTGATGGCCTAGGGGCAAGTAATGAGGTCATTTTTCAACTTTTCAATCTCCTAGTCCTTGACCAAGGAGTCCTATTGTGCTTGGTTCTGCAAGAGTTAATATGACTAATTTTCATCATGGAGTTTCTAGAAGATCTCATCCAACTCTATCTCTTTTTATTGCAACTTGGTCTTAGCATCTCTACATGAATTAGCTTCTTCTTGTAAGCTTTCATTTAGGATACTTCCCTGTATCTCTAGCCATGCTTTGTTGAGGTTAGTATCTTTATCCTTAACATCAATATTGAGGTATTCAACCATAGATTTTAATCTTGAGAGCTCCAGCTTAGTCTTCTCTAGTTGATAGGCCACCTTAACATATTCCATTGTCATGAACTTTTGCATCTCCTCCATAAGCTTGACTCTATCAGTGGGTTGGGCTTGAATGAGGTTAAGGTCGATAGCTTGGATAGTGAGTCCCCTATTTACATTTGTTCAAGGGGCTTAACTACTTGGGGATTCAAGTGAGTGACCATAATATATTGTTGCATTGTGTCATAAAATGATTACATATGATCCTAGGCATTAGCCTTAGCTTTTTTCCCATTTTCTTTTTCATTTGGGAATTTTGGGCTGCCCTTGCTACATCCACCTATAATTGGAACTATTTAGGTTCTTGAATGATCTTTACCACAAAGGGGATCCCTTATATAATCACAAATGGGATAGCCAATTATTGTTGTGAATTAGTGGGCCTTGCACCTATGGAGGTGAGTGAACAAAAGTGAAGGGTTGAAGGGGAGAAAGATGGGAGTTCATGGGGTAAGGTGAATGGGGATTGCATCACTAGGGGGATGAGGTGGAAGATGAATATGGGGGAATCAAGAAAGGGATGTGGGAGGAGATAGGTACAACAAAAGAGAAGGGGTTAAGCCCAATGATAGGTTAATTGGATGAAGAGGAAATTGGGGCCAAAGTGGTACCAAGTTGAGTAGTAAAAGGTAATACAACCTGTAGTTGGGTTACCAAGGTAGATGATGATTTGAAAAGGGGATCTAAAGTGTTTGGATAGGTAATAAATGATTATGTAACTTATTAAAAATCTATAGAGGGGGATGAAGTCGTTGAGAAAGATGTAGAGGTAGAAATAAAGGGATCTATAAAGTGGATCTTCTTCTAGGGGGTAGTTGGTAGAGGGATAGAAATGGGTGCCTTGATGCACTTGAGTTGAGATGACCCATCTATAAGGTGCCTGGAGGGATCCTAATATTATTGTGGGGATGAGGGATTTGAAGTTGTGGGAATCAACCATGTTGAAGGCTTCTTGGTGGCTCATGCATCTACTTCTAATTTTTCTTCTAGGTGTGTGTCCCCTACTTCATCCATGGGAGTGTCTTCTTCTTCTTCATCCCCCATATTGACCTCAGGAGTAGATTCTTCCTCAGACCTAACCTTTTTTAGGTAAAACTCATCTCATAACTTATCTAATTTATCATCTTAGTCATCATCATGCAAGCCCTTATATGGATTGTTAGTTTCAAATCTATATTTGATGAAGGCAACTTTCTTCATCATGCTCCAAGTGAATTAGGTGAGTAGGCCCTTCATTCTCTTTGATAAATTTTGGGCTAAGTCATATTGTCAAACCTTGTCATATAAAGACTCCCATAATTTAAGGGCATCTTTTGACATCTGAACTAGTTCCACATGATTTTGGGGGACATCCTTTATGGGTGACTTCCTTTGCTCAAAGTAGGGTTGAGTTTGATGATTGGTAGTGATGATAGTCTTCAATTCAATTATGTATCCTATTGGGTCATATTCCTATCATTCATCTATCAAATTAAGGCCAATTTTTGATATCTTGGCTATGACAAGGTACCCCTGATGCTTTTTTGCACTATGATACCTCCCCTTGAGAAGGGGACATCATATACACCCTTTTTCTTCTTCCTATCCCCATAGACAAAGTCTACCACATCAAGTTAGTGAGCCAACTCAATGGCTAAGGTTTTATCTATAAATGTGTGGGCAAGTCAAAAGGGATCTCCTTTTAAACCATGTACATATATGAAAGAGAATTGGGCTCCTTAGAACCAGTCAATATGGACTTTGTTGGTTGAGAGCCAAGCTTTTTGATAATTTTCCATCTTGAGAGTGTTGGTCATTTGACTGATATCCATAAGAACTAGATCCATGAACCACTCCGATAACTCATAGTAGTCCCCAATATTTGATAGGACATTAGTCCATACTATGATGGGGGCCACTACATGGGGAAATTTCTCAGTATCAGAGGTGTTAAGCCAAAGATATTTGGAAAATAAATGGGAATGTTGGTGTAAGATTAGGTGCATGAGGAAGGATGAGTATTGGAAGGTACTCACTGTTGAGAAATTCTCTAATTCATTCCTCATGTTGGAAGTAATGGCTTCAAAAAAATTCATTACAAATTATTGCCCCTTTTCATTTTATTTCAATAGTAAGAATACCCCTAGCTAAAAATCATAGATGTTAACATCTTTGTCCATGCCTAGGATGAATCTAGCATAGTTAGAGTGTATTTTAGATTTTGTGTGGGAGATTTCAATTAGGGCATGGGTAAAGGAGGCATCTCAGTGATCTCACAGTTGAGTAGAGTCCTAAGGAACGTACCTTATCCTTGACCTAGGAATACTAGACAAGTTGGACGCTCTAAATGTTATAAATAATGGCTTTAGGGTTGTAAGGAAGCTAGAGCATCTCTTTGATATCATTTTCACTAATTTTTACACTTAAGTGGGTATTACTAGTGATCATTCTAGTATTGGTGTCATATGTTCTTAGGTAGAGGGTAATAATCTCAAGGCACAAGTGTACCTAAAGCACCATATATTATGGTAGCATGATTTTCCATAATTTGCATTTGAAGGCATTATAAGCTTTCTTACTTACCTTATCAATCAATCAATCGTAAGTTCCCTCTCTCAAATTCTTGGAGTTTTGGTCTAATTTCAAGTCAAATATATTATAAAAAAAAATAGTTACCAAATCTCAGTCTCTATAGGGTCCCCTAGTGGTTGATTTGGTATATGGCACCTTCTCCTTTGCTTGAACATGGGCTAAAGAATAGGCCTTATCTATTATGTGCTTAAAGTTAGGATCTCCTCAGATACTTGAACTATGGTTTCTTGGCTTTGAGGGATGCTTGCCACTGCTAGATGAGGATGTAGAGGGCTCCATATTTGTATTTATTTTAGTAAATTGTTTCTACTTATACCTATAAGATTGGATTGATGGTTACTACCTTGTTCATCCTAAAAACTCTCTTTATTTCCTTCACAATTGCTCAATGATTGCTTCAAAATCACAAAGTGTCAAGTGTTTGGGTTGAAAGGAGAAAATGGATATTTATGCATTATTACCACTATTGGGTGTGTCCACCATGGGAAATTTTTGGAAAGAAGCACCCTCATAAATAATGGTGGTGACACATATGCCTGGAGAGCCATATGCCAGAGATTTATGGTGATCATCATGGGAATTTTTTCATGATGGAATGTATGATATTAATGTCAAGGAAGTTGGGAACATAACCATCTTTTAGAGAATGTTTTTGGGGATTTGAGAGAATTCGAGGAAAGGATGCATGGTGACTAGGTCGACCACTTGTGATAATGGCATTTATTTTTAAAAGGAAATAGTAAGGGGAAGGGAAAAAAAGAAAGATAAATAAATAATGAAAAGGGAAAATAATTAATAATATATAGGGGGAAGATGGGCAAGTTAGTTGAAATGATTTAAGTTGATATTATTGATAGGAATCTCTAATGTGTTGCCCTTTTGGTATTCTATTTCAAAATCATTACCCCATCTATTGCTGATAATGTGAAATGGTCCTCTACAAAGGGAGCCAAACTTCACATGATGTCCCAATTTTGTGGCTCATTATTCATATATGAGAACCAAGTCTCCTAGTTTAAACCCAGGGTCTGATGACTTCTTAAAATGCATAGCCAAATAAATGAAGGGGAGAAACCCAAGGAAGAGAAGGTTGATACACCACCCACCAAACTTTGTCGATCATTTTGATGATGAAAAGTCCCTTCGGGGCCCTTTCCTTGATGAGAAGTACCCTTTAGGCCTTGTAAAATTACCCTTCAAGATTTTTGAAAGTACCCTTTAGGCTTTTTGAAATTACCCATAATGATTTTTGAAAGTACCCTTTAGGATTTTTGAAAGTACCCTTTGGCCTTTTTGGAATGTCCCTTTTCCCTTTGAGACTTTTATCTCAGACCTTTCCATAATGATATGTGCCCTTCAGACCTTTTGAAAGTGCCCTTCGGCCTTGTTTGTAAAGACCCTTTGGTATTTTTATCATTGATGCTTTATCTTATGAAATAATTCACCAAAGACAATTTATTTGAGACATTGATTTCCTTGGACTATTTTTGTGTCATGATCAATTTATCATGTTGAAAGATTTAATCTATGTCACTTGGTTTAAGATTTTATATGTTCTTGAGCCCTATCTTTAATTTTTCATATTGTCTACAAGAACTAATCTCACTCACTATCAAGTGACATTTTCTAATTTGCAAAAGATCCATGCTTGCTTTGGTTGTACATTGTTCTTGACTCTCATTTGGATTAATGGACATATTTTCAAATGATCATTTTTTTACCCCTTATAATGTTTCTTATGTTTATATATTTTAGGTTCAATGTAATTTTATTTGGAAATGAACATGCTTAGGTTTTTTGTGTTTCAATGTTAAATTGATGTTTTATTAGTTTTTGGTTGCTCAAATCATGATTAAATCTTAGCCTAATGTCCATTTTGTGGATTTATCCTTCAACGAAAAAGTAGATTTTTCCTTTACATGGAAGGAACTACTGTGTTATATTTTGAAGGTCCCTATAATACCTTAAATTATCTCCTAGGAGATACCTTTCAAACATGCCCAAAGTGGATTTCCCCTTCAAGGTATCTACTAGGAGTTACCTTTCAAATAGGTGCAAGAGTGGATTTATCCTTCAAGAAACAAGTGGAATTTTCCTTTACATGGAAGGCACTACTAGGTGATACTTTGAAGGAACTTATAATGCCTTTAAGGTATCTATAATGAGATAAATTTCAAGCACAAGAGTGGATTTCCACTGAAAGGTATATCTTAAGAGATAGCTTTCAAACAAGTACAAGAGTGGATTTTTCCTTCAAGGAAAAAGTGGAATTTTCCTTTATATGGAAGTCACTATTGGGTGATATTTTGAAGGCCCTTGTAATACTTTCAAGGTATCTCCTAAGAGCTGCCTTTCAAACATGCACAAAAGTGGATTTCCCCTACTATAGAAGCAAAAATAGGGAAACAATAGGCAAAGACAATTTCCCACTCTAAATAACATAGAAAATCACATCCTCTTCATTGTATATGGATATTGAATATAGAAGGTTGTAAGGGGGAACATAAAAATCATCCTTTTGCACCTATGAGATGTACCTATTAAGGTTGTAGAAAAGAAAAATTGCTAACTTTTGCTATTCCTAGTCTATTACAATGGTGAATAAAAATATAATAACTCACAAAAATAATATCTAGCCCTTTCTAAACAAGAAGTGCCTACAATATATAGACAAGGAAACTACCTAGAGAAAGAAACATCAAGAGATCCCAACACTCACACCCATAATGATTCCATTGTAACTAAAATAGGGTCTTGATCTCATGACTATAGTTATCCTTTGGATCCTAGTTATGGTGTAACTGCACCATTCTGTTATGGATACTATGCTTGGGAAAATAAAGGTGATCCCATGTGTTATCTTCTACAGTTATCCATTCTATGTTGCATCCAATGGCCTTGATCATATTAAAAATAATCAATTTACACTTTAAGCTAAGATTAAAGTGTTTCAAAATATTTTCTCATGAGGAGGGACACACACCTTTTTCAAATGGCACTCTTCTAATCTCTGGCAACCCAATGCTACTTCCAGGTAAGCACAGAGATGACACAAATCAATTTTTACTTCTCTAGAGGGGATAGGGACTCCTTGGTGAGATTGAGCATGAGTGTGCCATGTGTTAAACTAGCACTTCTCTAGAGTGATATGGAAGTCTCATTAATCTAGATGGGCATTGAGCTACTATGCATTAGAAGCAGATGAGGGCTGGGACTTGGACAAAATTTGAAAGGTGGCCCAAAGAAGAAAGAGGCCAAAAAGGGGGCCATCAGAAGGTACCAAGGAACTGATAATTATCGAGTGAGTCCAAAGCTAGAAATGAATTACTCCAAAATAACAAATGTGGATTTATTATCCATAGTTCCTAGTTACTCATAGGGGCATGTGCATGTAGATGGGAGAACCTAAAAACCTCTAGCTCTCAGATTAGTCAAAGCAAAACTACAAAATTGGGAGGAAGGTTTAGAAACCTAAAATTTTTGAAGGGCCACCTACAAGGCTACCCACTCTTCATCCTTTGTCTGGGTCTTCTTATTGAGAGCATTAAAGGCTTAATCTAGATATATTATCTCATTGAAGGATATTTTTTCCAATCTTTTGACCACCGCTAGTGTATTGAAATCTAGCTGGTCGAGTGGGTGAAATATCTTCTCCACCTTGAAGACATTAGAGGCTTGATCAAGAGTCATGAAGATGGTTTGGTCATTCTAATTCTATTTAAATATTACCTTGATTTGGTCCTTAGGAAGGATGTTATTATCTACCAGAAAAGGGGAAGGGAGTCCCAACTAGACTAGCTACTCGATGTGCCTACATCTCTCTTGGATTACTTTCTCCAAGGTATTAAGGAATGCCTTACATTTATTTTCTACCTTGTTGCAGCCTAAGAACTCATTCACCTTTTTCACTACCTATCTCCAATCCATCACCCCCACTGCTTGTAACATTTTAGGAGAAGCATTGTAAAGATTTTGGACAAGGCTCTATGAGTTTAGAACCTTGGGTGAGACAAAGGTGATCACCTAATCAATAGATTTACTTACCTAAGAGGATAAATTTTATGCATCTATGATGAAGGTTAGTATTGTCTTCAGGTTTGCTACCATGGTCATAATCCATTCCCAATAAGATTTATATAGCTACTGGACTATGGCAAGGATTATGTTGGCTTCTAGGTGAGTGGTCAGATCATTTTTTAATTTTTCAATCTCTTGGTCCTTGATTGGGGAGTCTTATTATGCCTAGATCTACAATTTTTTATATGACCAATTCAAATCATGGAGCTTTTGGTGAATTTCAACCAACTCCATCTTCTTCTCTTGCAGCTTAGTCTCAGTGGCTAATCATAGGCTAGATTCCCCCTAGAAGCTTTCATTTTAGATGCTCCATTATAAGTTATCCCTCACCTTATTGAGGTCTATCTCCTTTTTCTTAACCTTAACATTAAGTTTTTATACCATATCTTTCACCTTTGAGAGCTCTAACTTGGTCTTTTCTAACTAACAGGCCACCTTGGCATAGTCTATAGTCACGGACTTCATGTTTCTTCCATAAGCTCAACCTTGTTAGTGGGCTAGGCTTGGCTAAGGTTAAGACCAACAACTTGGATGGTGTAGTCCCCTAGCTGTATCTATTCTTAGAGCTTGACTACTTTGGGGGTTAGATAAGAAACCATAATAGATTGATACATAGGGTCATAAAATGATAACATGTGATGCTAGGCATCGATCTATGGATGCTTCCCCCTTTTCCTTTCCATTTGGTCTTTTTGGGATACCCTTGCTTCATCCCCTTACTATTGTTACCAACCTAGTGCTTGGATGATCTATCTCATATATGGGATCCCCTATCGTAGCATAAATAGAATAGCTATTTTTTGTTGAAAATTAATGTGTCATACTCCCATGGATCTTATTAAATGGGAGGTGAGAGTCGAAGGGGAGAAAGGTGGAAGTCTATGGGGTGGGGTGATTATGTTATGAGGGAGTATGAGGAAGATTATGAAGGTAGGGGAGTGAAGAAAGACATGTAAGAGGATATAGGTATTATTGAGGAGAAGGGGTCAAGCCTGATAGTAGATTAGGTAGATGAAGAGAATACCAAAGCTAAGGTGGTATGGGGTTGGGTAGTAGAGAGTGTTATACCCTATGGTAGGACTGTGATGGTAGATGAAAAAGTGATGAGTGGAGCCAAAGTACTTGGGCTAGGTAGTAGATGATGCCAAAACCTGTAATGAAGCTCTAGAGGGATATTGGGAAGTGGAAAAGGAATTTGAGGTGGAAATAAGAAGATCTACACAATAGATTTTATTATATGGAGGGGTTGATGGAGGGATGGAAATAGGTGAATTAGTTTTCTTGAGATGGGATGAGCCATTTGTGAGGTGCCCAGAGGGATCTTATTGTTTTTGAGAGGCTATGGGATAGGAGATCATGGGAGGTGGTCATGTTAAAGGCTTATTAGTCACCATAACCGCTACTTCTATTGCTTATTTCCCTAGGGGTGAATATCCTACCTCCTCTTTGGGAGTGTCTTATTCTCCTTCTTCATCTCTTCCTATCTCAATTTCAAGAGTGGATTATATTAGAAAAACCTATTATATATTACTTTATTAAGGCATAATGATTTGTTACACTGGGTTAGTAACTAGCTTAATGGTGGTTAGTTGCATCGGTTGGAAGACTAGGTGGCATAGTGGTTATGGTTTTAAAGTTTTATTAACCATTTTCTCTTTGTATATAGATAATTTTATTATTCAATAAAATAATTAAAGCATTTAGTCTTTAAATTCCTTCATTAGTATCAGAGTGCCATTCATTTCTGAGCATAATGGAAAACTAAATCATTTGTAAGGGCAACTCATTAATTTTTTGGTGTCCCATTAATGAGGTATTTCTCTTTCAGTTTTTAGGCATTATTGTTATTCATGTTTATTATTTTTGGTTGTAAAAATAAGAAGAGCCTCGTTGTGTCATTGATGGCGTAGGAGGAGTAAAATCCAAAGCTAAACTAGTATGAGGAGTCATTTTCAAGGTCATGGCATATTTATGTGTTGGAAGAATCACTCTTAAGATCATGATGGTGGTAGTAAGTTTAATAAATTTACCTTTGAGATTTTTTTTAGATCAGCAACTTTGCATTCTTCATCAACATAGAACCCTGGTGTGTAGTGCAGTAGAGTTGAATAAGCAGCCAAAAGCAGTTGGTCAATTCCTACCATGTAAATCCTCTCATCGTGTGTAATCTAGGTCTGTTATAAATTTCATTTCCACCAACAGGCATACATTTTATTGTTAAAAGCATCAACATCATAAGCAAGAACATTCATGTCTAGATTTATCCTTTGATGGAATAGTCTATTCCTGTCATCCTTGGATCATTTTGAGAGAAGCCATATTTACCATTTTTAGGCCTAGGTGAAGTTGATATAGTGTAACATATTTTAATTGAGAAGATAGATGTATACTCTTTAATGATTGCATCAAATTGTGGTGATATCGGAATAACAACATGTAAATTATCTCATGTAGATCATGGCCCATTTGGATTTCATCAAATGATTGTCAAACACACATTTACATGCATTAGTCAGTTCATTCAAATCTATAAGTAAATTTTTATTTAAACCAATGTTAGTAGTCTTAGTTATTAAATTTGTTATTATAGGTTTAGTTTGTCAAGTTTGAGTCATTATTTGTTAAAAAGTATAGTCCAATTTATTTATTTAAATCTAGTTTATGTCATGGTCATTATTATTATTATTTCTATTTTAAGTCGTGTTAAAATATTTTTTAGGTTTTATGTTATGTCCTAGGTTATCATGTTTAATGTTAAGTCACATCACTATAGGTTCATTATCCACAGTCTTATGTTAATATATTAGTCTTCAATCAAAAATCCAAAGTGTTAAAATTATTAGTTAGGTTTATTATAATGATTCATTATTTGGGTCTATTATCAAAATCAAAGTTAATTATTTGTACAAGGATGCACTATTGCTTGTATGTGACATCCAATGTGAAATTTCATCAAATGTCATATGGGTCCAAACTATGGGGGGCATTTTTCCTCATGTAATTGAGCTTCAAATCTTCATCAGCTAAGTGAATCAGCTTCATTGACTGGAGGCTAGAGGATACATGGAGGCTAGAGGACATTTGGTGTCCTCTCATGAGTCACCTATGATGGGGTCACACCATTACTATGGTGACAAATTTTGGTGTGTTTATTTTTTTTATGCTTTTCATTTTATTTTTTAGTAAATTAATGAACATTATTTTCTAGTTTGGTATCTCCTAAAAAAGAATGTTGTGGGGAACAAAAGCACTAAAGTAGCATTTGGTTCTTGGAAAAGAGTTTGTGGTAATCTAAGAAATCATCGAAGTGTAATAGAAACCTCCTGTAACCCTCTAGGTTCTTGGTTAGTAGAGAAAAGTGTTCATGACACTTCCAAGTTTTTGGTAATCTTATAAGGAAAAATTGAGGTGTCACCAAGGCCTTGCAGCCATGAAGATGGCATGCCACCTCAGAAAGTGAGTAGGCTACGTGGAGAGTGTAAATCTTTTTACAATGTTTGTAATAAAGGGGGCATCACTATTAGGATAAATTATGTTTTTAGAGAAAATGTAATAAAGGGGGGAATGTTGGAAAAAAAAATTATATATTACATTGTTAAGGTGTAATGATTTTTTATTCTAGGTTAGTAACTAGCTTAATGGTGGTTAGACGATTGGTAGAGTAGGTGGCATAGTTGTTACATTTTTATGGTTTTATTAATCATTTTATCTTTGTATATAAATAATGTTATTATTTAATAAAAGTATTGAAGCATTTACTATTCAAATTCTTTCAGATTCTTCTTTTAACCTTATTTATTATAGATGGTACTCATCCCATAGCTTCTTGAACCATTCATCCCTATCATCTTCATTTAAATCATCATATGGCTGGTTGATCTCAAACCTATACTTGGTGAAGGCAGCTCATTTCTCTCCACTCTAATTTAGTAGAGAGAGCTATTTCTTCATCCTCTTTGACAATTTTTTAGTCAGGTCATAAGGTTGGATCACAACATAGAATGACTTCCATGGTTTGAGAACATCTTGTGAGATCAGGGCCAGGTCCACTTAATCTTGAGGAATATCCTCCATGGGTGACTTCCTCTAATCTAGTAAGGTCATAATTGATGCCTAGGATCATTGGTGGTCTTTAAGTTGACTATGTATCCTATTGGATCACAGTTCCATTGGTTGTCTATCAAGTCAACACTGAGATTTGTTAGCTTGGCAATGAGGAGGTTTCCCTGGTGCCTTTTGAATATTGTGATATTGTCTCATGCAAAATGGATATCATACACACACTTTTTATTCATTCATACCTTATAGATGGAGTCTACTACATCGAGTTGGAAATCCAACTCTAGGGCTAAGGTTCTGTCAATCAGTATGCAAGGGAGCCAGAATGGCTCTCCTCAGAATCCATGCACCCAAATGAATAAAAAGTGATCTCCCCAAAAATAATCAGTGGGAACTTTTTTACCTATGATCCATGCCTTTTTTAATTGGTCGTCCTAGAGGTGATGGTTGGGAGGCTAATTTTTGTGAAAATTAGAGTCATAAACTGCTCTGAGAACTCATATTAGTCCCCAATCTTTGACAGGACATGGGTATATACGGTGACTAGGGCCACATTAAGGAAAATTTTTATATCTAAGATATTGACCTAGAGTTACTTTTATCACTTGGATTTTCACCCTTTGAGCATATTCTTATATCTCCTCATCCAAGTGGCATAATTTAAGCACCTATAATCTTGTGGGTAGCCTATGAATAAGGTGAATCTCAAGATAGGGCTAGCTCCCTTGTTGTACCACTTTGGATCATTACTACACCTAAACTTGGGAGGGAAGGGAGAGAGAAAACTAAAATAAAAATATCCTAAAGGAGGTGATACACTATTTATGACTTCTAACCAACTACATGTTACACATGAGAACAAAGGACTAACTAAATATACACTTCTCCAATTTGTACCTTCTCACATCAATGTTACATTATGAGGTTGTGATGAATGTTTAGGCTAGGAAGAATAGAAAAGAGACCTTGAATGGAACTAGTGAATATACTAACTAACTCAACCTTGACACTTCCTAGAACACTTCACATGCCTTGTAAGAAGAAGCTTTCTAATTGCAAATAGGTGAGAGAATGAAACAATAATGTTAAGAAAATAACAAGTCATCACTAAGCAAAAATTAATCATCCAAGTAGAACACACTATAAAAAGTCATGGAAGAGGTAAAATTAAATAGTATAATTGATCAAATGGTATGCATATGATCATGGCTTCACCATAATCAAGTGGAGAATAAGTTATAAAGGCTAAAATAGCTAGTTTTTATAGAACTTGATTGAGAAAAGAGAAAATAGAAGTCTAAAGGTCAAGAGGAAACTTATCATGATAATAAGAGTTAAATGTGCATGGGAATAGATTATTAATGAACCATTAAAGGTTAGGAAGTACAAGTGTCCATCCAAGTCATGAAACTCATGAAAAGTGGCATGAAATTTCCTTTGTTGGCTTAGAAAACTACCTTCATCATTCACCTCTATTTAAACATCCAAAAATTAACTAGGGATAGGTCTGATGATTGTAATGAGAGGGAGGGATTTCATACCTTCCTCTCCATACATTGGTTATATTCCTAATTATGTAGAAACTTATAGAAGTGAGCTATCACCATTTGCAGTCTAAGAAACTCCCTTTTCTATCACCCCTCACACTTGACCTCCAAAAAGGCATAATTTTTCCATGTAAATAACTAAAATTGAGTTTATGAAATGTGTAAAGACCATACATATAATTATAGGTATTAATCAGTCATAAAAATAATCTCACTTGAAGTTTTCCACCCTTCTCACTAGCTTGGTCACTATGCCAGTATTGACTGGCTAAGATGAAATAGTTGGTTGAGGAATTTAGTAATTGTTATAAGGCATTAAATTTATATTGGTAGTTGTCTTAAGTCATAATCATCCATTAAATGTGATTTTTATCTCTATTAACCTTTTATAACCTATATAACACATAAAATAGTTAAGAAAACCCTATTTGTACCCTATTTGTATAGATTTCATATAGCTAATTTTGATGGTATGGATCTTGACTAAGTCTTATTTAACATCCAATAATTTTTCATTCTATTTTGTTCCAATATAATATCCATTAATTTTCATTTCTCCAATCAAGTCATTGTAAGGGTTTATCAAGGGTTTAAGCTTATTTTAACCTCTTAAGTTTTGTTCATGTAGATTTGACATTGAAATTTCAATATAATACTAAAAAATAGTTTACTATGACCCTATATAATTTATCCAAACCTCTTAGGTCCCCATTCAAAGCATCAAGAGAGATATGAGCACTCAAAGTGCTTATTCAAGCTTCTTTCTTCCATTTACATAGGCCTGATGTTGTATTGAGCCCAAAAGTGGACTCCTTTATGATTATCCTACATCCCAATAATTATACACATTGTTGGGTGAATATTTTGTTAATCAGCTAACTGATGAGTAAAATAGGTATTATCATCCACAGCAAGGGAGATTGGTCAGCCCAGTGTGCAAGTTTACTACATTAGAGGTGGACAAATCGCTCCTCTCATCAAGGGGAGGTTCCCCATAAATATGCAAGAGCTATATACTATATATATAAGTAGAAAATAACACTCAGGGTAGGATTACACCATCCATCTCTCTTTTTTTAGAGATGATGTTCACAGACAAAGGAGAAACCCTATTGATGATACTGAAGGTACTTCTCTTCTTTCATAAGTGGTCTTATAGTAGGGAGCAGGAGTTCTTTCAGGTAGTGACAAGTAACTGATAACAAAAGGGGCACAGTAACCAGTAGGATGAAATGGAATGTAAATTCTCCACCTCAATTGCCCAAAGAGTGAAACACAAAGGATAATGGGGGCACAAAGTCATCCCAAAATCCTCTACATAAAAAGAAACTAAAAACACACACTGAAGACAACTATAACAAAATAAAGTTTGAAAGTAACTGACTTCAAGACATCTTCCTTATCACTTCCACTAGTTATGCCTGTTAAATTAAATAAACAAGAATGCATCTAGAAGACTGACATAAGAACAATCTCCTAAAATGGCACAAGCTATAACAGCACAAAGTCTGCAAGTAACTTCCTTTCTCATTCAGATAAAATAATATGTGTTGTCTCCCAAAAATAGCTTTCATTTTTAGGACAACATTTGAATTATTTTGGTCTTACAGACCAAAATTGTATCTTCCATTTTCAAAATTTTGTCTTAAACTTTCAGTTTCCTCATTTTCAAGGCTTCTCAAAAAATCTAGACTTTGCTAGTCAAGTTTAATGGATTTTACATGATGATTTCTACAAACTTTGTATCTTTAAATTCTACAGGCATGTTCTTTTATACAGGTTTAAAGGCTTCTGTAGGCATTTTTAGTCAAAAGATTAGTTTTCAACACTCGGTCATTTTCCAAGATTAGTTTAGAGCTTTGGTTCAATTGAAAATCTTCATCGGCAAGCATCTGAGTACAAAAGGAGACCTGAACCATTGAACTGTTGAACCATTGAACCAATTTGGTTCAAAGGTTCAATGGGTTCAAAGTTCAACAAGTTTAATGTCTTTGGCAAGAGTTAAGTGCTTCATCAAATTTCAAAGTTCAATCGCTTCAAATGGTTCATCGGCTTCCAAACATTTGGTCAAATCAAAGTGACTTGAACCATTGAACCATTGAACCACTTTGGTTCAAAGGCTCAACGGGTTCAAGGTTCAATGGCCGGTTCAACCAAAGGAACAGTTCAATCACTCAGTTCAACCAAGTAGTTCAATGCTTTATTTCACTCATATGGTTCATTTCCTTTATTTTAGCATCTTTTGGTTCAACCATTTGGTTTGTCAGTCGGTTCAAAGCCTTGTTTGAACCATTGAAGCAAAATTTGGTTCAACATCTTGGTTCAACATCTAAGTTCAATAGAAAGGTTCAATAGCAGGTTCATTCACTTGGTTCAATTAGTTGGCTCATTGAACAATTTTTACATGAAACAAAGGGGCTTGGCATGCTTCATTGAACTATTGAACCAGTTCAATAGATAGGTTCAATCAAATGGTTCAACTATTTATTTAGAGGCAAGTTCAAATGTTTGGTTTAATGCTTAGTTTATTGGCTTGTATTATTCGTTGAACCATTAGCTCGAACCATTGGCTTGAACCATTTTGGTTCAAAGCCTTGGTTTAACCAATTAGTTCAATGTATTGGTTCAACGGCAATGTTCATCCAATGGTTCATTGGCTTTTTTTTTGAAAAGGGACTTGGCGCGCTTCATTGAACCTTTGAACCGGTTCAACTAATGGTTCATCAGCCAAGTTCAAAGGGGCGGTTCAATGCTAAAAGGAACTTTTCCAAAGGACAAGTGCCCTTGCAAAGGACACTTAATCGACCAAAATACCCTTTAGATTTTCAAAAGAAATCCAAAGACTTGTTCAAATATTTGGCAAAACAAATTTTTGCCGAATTTTTGTCTGTGGGAAATTTCCCCGAACTTTTTGTCCGTGAGAATTTTTCTCAGGGAAAATGTCCACGGGGAATAGCCTAGGGAAAAGCCCAAGGGGAATTTGTGAAGGGCCGACAAAGGACCCCGAAGGGCAGGTGCCCTTGTGGGGGACTCTCGGCTGCCAATTTGAAGACACTTCCTGAAGTCGAAGGGTTACCCGAAGAAGCCCGAATGCCATTTAAGAACTACCCAAAAGATAGATACCCTTATGGGAGGATATTTTGACTCAAAATGGGTTATTTCTCAAGGCCCAAAAGGGTGAGCCCAATCTGGAAAAGTGCCAAGCAGAAAGCCAAAAGAAGACCAAGGGGTGACGCACTCGAAAATGTCAAATTTAACACAGTCGACTAGCCGTTGGAAACATAGTGACAGGCGCGTGAATGTCAAATTGAAGACAACAAAATAACTATTGATCCTTTGAACATATAAAGTAGAATACATTCAAAAATTTCAAGGCCAAGACCAGCAAAAAGTGAGGAAGGAACATAACAACAAACTAAATCCAAGACCCGATTCAATTAATTAGAAAAGGAGGAACGATGAAGATAAGATCAGACCACCAGGCAGACATTGAAAGTTGCATTGCACGACTTGTTTATCTACATTGAGAAGTCAAATGGGTAAAATGCCCCAAAGTTCTAGCTTGTCTTCCTAATATTTTGCAATGCATCATGATGTATTAGTATTCTCGAGTCCTTCTTGAAGTGGCTATATAAGGGACTTTCTTTCATTGTAAAAGGATCTTCTTTTTGATAATTTGAATGAAACTCTACCAAAATTGAGAGGCATCATTGAGATTTTGTGCTCAGTCTATTTATCATATTCTGTTAATGAAAACATGGGACTTTTTTAGACTTTGTGCTGTGATATCTTTTTTGTTTCATTAATTTAATAAGCAGGATCAGTAAATTTGTCAAGAAGGTGTCCTAAAGAATCAACTATGGAGAGACTTTGTGCCCCCATAGCTACCTTCAGTGTGTTTTCTTTTTCATTTCTATGTAAAGGATTTTGAGAAGACTTTGAGCTTTCATTGCCCTTCGTATATCACTCTTGAGTATTTCAGGTACAGAATTTGTGCTGTGTCTTGATTTGCTAGTTACCATACTTTTAGTCATATTCTACTTTTATTTCTAGGAGTATTCTTGTGGTTGGTTGAACAATTCTTTTGAAAGAAGAGGAGTGTTATCTGTCATTCTCTTGAGTTTTTCCTTTGTTTTGTATAAATCATCTCTAAAGAAAGAGAGATGGATGACTGGTCCTACCCTTGAGTATTATTTTCTATTCATACATATACATAGCATATCCATAGGGAACCTCCCCTTGATGAGAGGAGAGAGTAGTCTCCTTCTGATGTGATAAACTTACACATTAGGATGACTAATCTTCTTGCTTTGGCTAATAAGACCTATTTTGTTTATCAGTACACTAATAGACAAAATATTCAACCAACAGTTTTTGGTGACTCTGCTGGGGAAATACCCATTATACATTTATAGTTTATTCATTCCATTCACCTCCACACCACTAGAAAAGAATGCAAATTTTAAAGCCTCAAGCTTTAACTGAAGCAAAGTTAAATTTTTTATAATTTTGTTTTACACTCTGGCATATTCAAGGTATACATGAAGCCAAAGGGCTAAAGGTGTCATTGATCTTGTTTTTGAGTTGGAACAACAAAGTGATTTTGATTTGTTTCCTTCACCATCTTATCTCCAATGAACCAAGAGCTTCCCTCCTACTAAAGCCAGATCTTCATTACTAGATGAAGTATCTACTTCTGATGTTGATAAAGCTGTGTCTATAATTACCCCTTTGAGATTTGTTATCCCTCCTTTTCAAAATCCTATAATAGTAGTTCAAGGCCCCTGGGGTAATGCTTTTGGTCTTCTCAATCTTACTCCTCCTCTACATGAGCTTCCATGCAGTTTTAGGAAGAATTTCCCTAAATTATACGGTGATGGGAAAGTTCATCCTGATGAACACATTGCAGCATTTAGTATAGCTTGTGGAGTAATCAGGGTAGAGTTTGAAGATGTAGTAGTCAGGATTTTTGTTGAAACACTACAAGGTCCTACTACAGATTGGTTTTACAATTTACAGGCTCAATCTGTGACTGATTAGAATACTTTGAAAGCTAATTTTGAAGCCAGATTCAAACCTATAGAAGATGCACATACACTTCTGGCTCAACTTACACAAATGAAAAAAGAGTCGTATGAGCCTATGAGAGACTTCATAGCTAAATTTGACAAGTTGAGAAACAGAATTCCTATGATTGCTAGACCTACAGCTGAGAATCTCAAATGTTTTTTCATTAATTCTCAGCTACCTAAAGTCAGTTTCCTTTTCAGATGTGCTAGCCAAATAGATCTAGCTGCAGCTCAACTTTTGGCCACTGAAGTAGAAGATGATCTCATCTTAGTATGGAAAATAAGAAGAGATCCCAATAAAAACAGAACTTCATCATCTTCCAAATTTGCATCTACAAGCACCATAGATCCAATGGTGCACAAATTAGCAAATGAGCTCCTTGCCCTCAAAAAGCAAATGGCTCAAGGAATGTCTTCTGCTCCTACATACAGAAGGACATTCCCAAATCAGTCATATCAAGGCAATGTTGTTAGAAACCAAGGACAACAAAATTGCCTTCCTCCTTCACAAGGAAAACTTGCCTTGGAAGCTCCTCCAACTAATTTAGCAATGGAATATCTTCAGAAAAAATAAGAATTTTCTTATCAACCAAAATTAAATCAAGAAAATGATGCTGATATCATTGAAGATAGTCAAGAAGAATCAACTGGTGACTCCCACATTGGTTTTTTGAATTATCAGGATGAACCCAAAAGCAAAAGAGAAGCTTTAAATGGATCATATGCAGTGTTTACCAAGTCTAAGAACCAATCAGTCTAGCAGGCTGATAAAGAAAAGATAGAAGATCAATCATAGCCAGTAGTCACAATTTCCAAGCGTGGGATAGCTCTGCCCTTTCAACCAAAAGATTTGGTAATCACTCAAAAGGTAAATACATCTGTTGCATCTTTCCCTTCTACTTTTAATTCACAAATTAGTCCACCTCCCATCCCTTCTAAAACTCAAAAAGCTGAAGTACCTTTCTCTATACCTAGCTCGATTCAACCATTTGACATAATTGATCATGTCAAAAAGATAAAAATACAGATGTCTAAATTTGAGTATTGGTAGTCCAATCTAGATCAACTGAATAAGCTGGTCTAATATGTTAAAAATCAGACCGTCCATGAAGGACAAAAGGCCAAAAAAGTGACTTTTGATTCCCCAATAAATATGCCTATTCCAAATAATCTGATTATTACTCCTCCAGCAATTTCTAGAAAAATAGAACCTTTCTATGTTTCCTTGTTAATCAATGGCCACAAGCTGAGTAATTGTATAATAGACTCAGGCACATCTGACAATGTCATGCCTACCAAAGTCACTGAGTCTCTTAGTCTCACATTGACCAAGACATTTGGTAGATGTTTCTCTATGGAAAACAAACAAGTGCCATTGCTAGGGCAAATCAAAGATGCCCAATTTGCATTCACAGCCTTTCTGGATAAGATGATTAAAATGATTGTATTAGTGGCTGACATCCCAACATATTATGGCATTTTACTTGGACAGAATTTATGTAAGGATGTGAGAGGAGAATTGAACATGGATCTATCTAAAGCAAGGATTCCTATTCAAGGCATGATGAAGAGATTACTTCTTGAAAAGGAAGCAAAGTATGTAGTTACCAAGACATCAGCTCCTGAAGCTCAAATCCTCTTTGAATCTGTAGGTATGGGTAATTACTCTTTATATACAGATCATGAAGAAAGACCCTCCATCTCTAATGAGGGAAAATTTGAAGTGAAGATAGTGTCTGATGAGATTTGGACTCTAGAATTTGATGGTAGTTGTTCTTCTACTGGTTCTAGAGCTAGAATTGTCTTGATATCTCCTCAAGGAGATATGTTCCTTTCATCGTATAAGTTACATTTTAGCAATACAAATAATATAGCTGAATATGAATCATTGTTGCTGGGTATGAAGGCTTCTCAAGAAAGAGGCATCAAGTTTCTTCATGTTAAAGGGGATGCCAAATTAGTGTTCTACCAAGTGAGAAATTCATATCAGACCAAGAATGAGAGGTTGTGCCATTACCTTAATCTTGTTTGGGACCAAATTGAAAGCTTTGATGCTTTCAACATTTCTTCCATTCCAAGAGAATCTAATGATAGAGCTGATGCACTTGCTATTTCAGGAACTCTTTTAGTTCCTCATTCTAATTTTAAAGAAGCCAAATATACCATTGAGCTGGTTTATAGGTCGAGTGTTTTTGACAATGCTGATCATTGGAAAATTTTCAATGATGATAATCAGATCATTGCCTTCTTGGAAAGAAAATACAATTTTGAACAACTATATTTTGAAGGTAGTGAATCTCAAAAGTCTGAATTAATTTCTAAATTTAGTTCTGATGTCAATGAAGAGTTCTTATAGCTGAAAGGAAACAAAATTCCTAAAGGCCTGGTTTCTCTTGAGAAGCTATTTGACAAGCATGATAGATTCATCAAACAATAGTAGACAGATTCAAATTTCTCTCAGGGATTTGACCAAGTGAATCTGACCAACAAAGAAAATCCAAAAATGGTCAACATTGGTAAGTGTTGTACACCTGAAGAAAAATTCAAATTTACTTCTTTGTTCTGTCAATACATTGATGTCTTGGCATATTCATATGAAGATTTGAAGTCTCTTAGTCCTGATGAAATCCATCATCATATTCCTCTCAAGGTTGATTCAATGCCTTATAAGTAGAAATCTAGAAAATACAATTAGAAAATTTCAGGTACAATTATGTCTAAGATTCAGAAAATGTTAAATGCTAGAATTATTTTTCCAATCCATCATTCTACATGGATTGCGAATATAGTTCCTGTAAGGAAGAAAAATGGCAAAATCTGCATTTGTGTAGATTTCTAGAATCTGAATCAGTCTTCTCTGAAAGACAATTACCCTTTGCCAATCATGGAACAAGTGCTTCAAATAGTAATAGGATCAAAAATGTTATCAATGTTGGATGGATTCTTAGGCTATAACCAAGTTGAAGTTGCTAAAGTTGACCAACACAAGACTACATTCATCACACCATGGGGTAAATTTGCATACAAAAGAATGCCTTTTGGATTAATAAATGTTGGCGCTACCTTCCAGAGAGCTATGGACATGGCTTTCAAAGATAAAATTGGCAAATTCATAGTTGTATATCTTGATGATTTAACTATCTTTTCAAAGCATCGATCTAATCATATGTGCCACTTGCAACAAGTGCTGGAGTGCTGCTGGTAGAATGGTATTTCTTTGAATCCTAAAAAGTCTATTTTTAGAGTGACAGAAGGGAAACTCTTTAGACACATTATGTCCAAAGAAGGCATAAAGATTGACTCAGATAGAGTCAAGTCTATTCAAGAGCTAAATTTAACTACAAGTAAGAATGTTGTTCACTTTTTCATTAGAAAAGTGAATTTCTTATGGAGATTCATCCCCAAATTTACTAAAAAGACAAGACACATTGTAAACATGATGAAAGGAAAAACTACCTTCAGCTGGACCAAAGAAGGCAAAGCAGCATTTCAAGATATCAAGGTCGCTATTGCTCACGCCCCTACCTTGGTCTACCCAAATTACCATAGAGATTTCATTATATATAGCTATACATTTGAGCATACTCTTTCAGTGATTCTTGTCCAACAAGACAAAGAAGGTATGGAATCCCCCATCTCTTTCATGAGTTGCCCTCTAAAAACTCATGAAATGAAGTATTCAAATACAGAGAAGCATGCCTATGCCTTGGTAAAAGTAGTCAAACACTTTCGCTTCTATATTCTAAATTCACATACTACTTCCTTAGTTCCTGACAGTACAGTCAAGTCTATATTAACTCAGTAGGAGTTTGGCACAAAGAGAGGTAATTGGATTGCAAAGATCCAAGAATTTGATCTAGATATCAAGCCAATAAAGCTGGTCAGAGGTAAAGGTCTTTGTCAATTAATGGCTGACAATAAGCCAAAAGATACATAGCTTGAAGAAGCTGAAGTAGACAATATGCCAACAGTCCTTTTTGTTTCTACTACCAATGAATGGTATTCGGATATTGCCTATTTTTTGACTTATGGAGAATGCCCTACTCATTTGTCTTACAAAGAGAGGAGAACTATCAGATTGAAAGCTACCAATTTTGTCCTTTGGGATAATGGCCTGTATAAAATAAACATAGATGGAGTTTTCCTTCACTGTGTAGATAAAGAACAGTAGACCCAGCTCTTGAAATCTTTCCATAATCTAGCTTGTGGAGGACATTTTTTTGCCCCTGTGACTGCTCACAAAATTTTGCGAGCCAGGTATTATTAGCTGACTCTTTTCCAAGATGCACATAAATGGGTAAGGAAATGTGAACTTTGCCAGTAATTTTTTGGAAAACCCAAGTTGGTTGCTCTGCCTCTCAGGCCAGTAATCATAGAGGAACCTTTCTAGCAGTGGGGACTCAATTTTATTGAGACAATAAATCCATCTTCAAGTGCTAGACATGTTTATGTCTTTACAGCGACTGATTATTTCACTAAGTGGGTAGAAGCAATCCCGACAAATCATGATACTTCAGAAGTTGTATGCAACTTCCTAAAAGAGAATATCATTTCCAAATTTGGAGTTCCACTCAAAATTATTACTGATAATGCAGCTTGTTTCACCTCTCAAGAAATCACGCAATTCTATTTTTATTATGGAATTATGCTCTCTCATTCTTATGATTATTTTCCGCAAGGGAATGGACAAGCTGAGTCTAATAATAAATATTTAGTAACTATTATCAAGAAGCTTGCAGATGATAATCAAAGAACGTGGCACCAAGCATTGGTGGATGCTCTATGGGCTGATAGAATCACACCAAAAAGGGCAATTGGTATGTCTCGTTTTCAACTTATCTATGGTATTAATGCTGAGATACCAATCACTTTAGAGTTACCAGCCTTGAAATTGGCAAAGGCCATTAAAAATCAGACATATGAGAGTTCTCTTGACAAAAGAATCATGTGCCTAACTTAGCTGGAAGAACAAAGAACCATGGTGGTGGATAGAATTGTTGTTCATCAAAATCTGATAAAGAAACTTTTTGATCAAAAAGCAAAAAATCGTGATTTCCAGATTGGGGATAAAGTCCTGTTGTGGGACAAAAGAAGAGAGCCAAAAGGGATGCATGGAAAGTTTGACTCCCTTTAGAGAGGCCCATTCATAATTTATTAGCACATGGGTGAAAACAATTTTTTGTTGAAATACCAAGATGGCATGCTCTTTTCTCTACCCCATAATGGGCAACATCTGAAACACTTTAATTCTTGAAGCATCAGATCATTGCCTCTATATATATGTATATTTGTATAGTTTTAATTTCTATTTTGTTTTATTTGTTTTCATTTTTTATGCCTTTCATTCCTGGAAAGCATGACTCTGAAGCCCAATGGTACACTTGAAGACACTGGAGATTCTGAATTCTACTCCTTTCAATTCATTTTGTAAATGACAAAAGTTCCCCAACTAGAGCCAGCTGTTGTCTCCCAAAAATAGCTTTCATTTTTAGGACAACATTTGAATTATTTTGGTCTTACAGACCAAAATTGTATCTTCTATTTTCAAAATTTTGTCTTAAACTTTTAGTTTCCTCATTTTCAAGGCTTCTCAAAAAATCTACAAACTTTGCTAGTCAAGTTCAATGGATTTTACATGATGATTTCTACAGACTTTGTATCTTTAGATTCTATAGACAGGTTCTTTTATATAGGTTCAAAGGCTTTTGCAGGCATTTTCAATCAAAATATTAGTTTTCAACACTCGGTCATTTTCTAGGATTAGTTCAGAGCTTTGGTTCAATTGAAAATCTTCATCGGCAAGCATCTGAGTACAAAAGGAGACTTGAACCATTGAACCATTAAACCATTGAACCAATTTAGTTTAAAGGTTCAATGGGTTCAAAGTTCAACAAGTTCAATGTCTTTGGCAAGAGTTAAGTACTTCATCAAGGTTCAAAGTTCAATCGCTTCAAATGGTTCATCAGCTTCCAAACATTTGGTCAAATCAAAGTGACTTGAACCGTTAAACCATTGACCCACTTTGGTTCAAAGGTTTAACAGGTTTAAGGTTTAACGACTGGTTCAACCAAAGGAAAAGTTCAATCTCTTAGTTTAACCAAGCAGTTTAATGCTTTATTTCACTTAGATGGTTCATTTCCTTTATTTCAGTGTCTTTTGGTTTAACCATTTGGTTCGTCAGTCGGTTCAAAGCCTTGTTTGAACCATTGAACCAAAATTTGGTTCAATGTCTAAGTTCAACGAAAAGGTTCAACAATAGGTTCATTCACTTGGTTCAATCATTTGGCTCATTGAACAGTTTTTACATGAAACAAAGGGGCTTGGCGCGCTTCATTGAACCGTTGAACCAATTCAACAAATAGGTTCAATCAAATGGTTCAACTATTTATTTAGAGGCAAGTTCAAATGTTTGGTTCAATGCTTAGTTTATTGACTTATATTATTCATTAAACCATCAGATTGAACCATTAGCTTGAACCATTTTGGTTCAAAGCCTTGGTTCAACCGATTGGTTCAATGTATTGGTTCAATGGCAAAGTTCATCCAATGGTTCGTCGGCTTTTTGGTTCAAAAGGGACTTGGCGCGCTTCATTGAACCTTTGAATCGGTTCAACTAATGGTTCATCGACCAAGTTCAAAGGGGTGGTTCAATGCTGAAAGGATTTTTTTCAAAGGACAAGTGCCCTTGCGTAGGACACTTAATCGACCAAAATACCTTTTAGATTTTCAAAATAAATCTAAAGACTTGTTCAAATATTTAGCGGAACAAATTTCTGTGGACTTTTTGTTTGCAGGAATTTTCCACAGACTTTTTGTCCATAGGAATTTTCCCCAGGGAAAATATCTGTGGGAAACGTCCACGGGGAATGGCCTGGGGAAAAGCCTAGGGGGAATTTGTGAAGGGCTGACGAAGGACCCCGAAGGGTAGGTGCCCTTGCCGGGGACTCTCGGCTGCCAATTTGGAGACACTTCCTAAAGCTGAAGGGTCACTCAAAGAATCCCAAATGCCATTTAAGAACTACCCAAAAGATAGATACCCTTGCAAGAGGCTATTCTGACTCAAAATGGGTTATTTCTCAAGGCCCAAAAGGGTGAGCCTAATCTGGAAAAGTGCCAAGTAGAAAGCCAAAAGAAGACCAAGGGGTGATGCACTTGAAGATGTCAAATTCAACACAGTCGACTAGCCATTGGAAACATAGTGATGGGTGCATGAACGTCAAATTGAAGACAACAAAATAAGTTTTGATCCTTTGAACATATAGAATAGAATACATTCATGGATTTCAAGGCCAAGACCAGCAGAAAGTGGGGAAGGAACAAAAAAACAAACTGAATCCAGTACCCGATTTAATTAATCAGAAAAGGAAGAACGATGAAGATAAGATCAGACCGCCAGGCAGACATTGAAAGTTGTAAACTTTCAATTGCATGACTTGTTTATCTACATTGAGAAGATCAAATGGGTAAAATGCCCCAAAGTTCTAGCTTGTCTTTCTAACATTTCCCAATGCATCATGATGTATTACTGTTCCTGAGTCCTTCTTGAAGTGGCTATATAAGGGACTTTCTTTCATTGTAAAAGGATCTTTTTGATAATCTGAATGAAACTCTGCCGAAATTGAGAGGCATCATTGAGACTTTGTGCTTAGTCTGTTTATCATAGTCTGTTAATGAAAACAAGGGACTTTTTTAGACTTTGTGCTGTGATATCTTTTTTGTTTCATTAATTTAATAAGCAGGATTAGTAAATTTGTCAAGAAGGTGTCCTAAAGAATCAACTATGGAGAGACTTTGTGCCCCCATAGCTGCCTTCAGTGTGTTTGCTTTTTCATTGCTATGTAAAGGACTTTGAGAAGACTTTGAGCTTTCATTGCCCTTCGTATATCACTCTTGATTATTTCAAGTGCAAACTTTGTGTTGTGCCTTGATTTTCTGGTTACCATACTTTTAGTCATATTCTACTTTTATTTCCAAGAGTATTCTTGTGGCTGGTTGAACAGTTCTTCTGAAAGAAGAGGAGTGTTATTTGTCATTCTCTTGAGTTTTTCCTTTGTTTTTTATACATCATCTCTGAAGAAAGAGAGATGGATGTCTAGTCCTACCCTTGAGTATTATTTTCTATTCATACATATACATAGCATATCCATAGGGAACCTCCCCTTGATGAGAGGAGAGAGCAGTCTCCTTCTGATGTGATAAACTTACACATTAGGATGACTAATCTTCTTGCTTTGGCTAATAAGACCTATTTTATTTATCAATACGTTGATAGAAAAAGTATTCAACCAACAATATGAAAAATAATCTGAGCTCAAAGTCTTAGTATTCGCCTTTCAATTTGGGTAGAGTTTTTTCTTCTGTAAAAAAAAACCCTTTGCATAATACAAGAGATTACACTGTATAGCAACCAAGCAATACTTGGCACTCTTTCCCATGGGATGGCTCATGTGGAAATCAATGCCTTGAATGCATTTTCAAATTTGTCAAAGGACTTTGTTGAAAATAGATGGCTTCCTTAACTATGGCATGTCATTTCATCTCATATGTATTCTCCTAGGTCTAGATCATCTGGTCTGTCCCCTTTGATGTCTGTGTAGCTATCTAGTTTGTCTTTACTCCAAGGGAGACCAATAGGCTATGCCTTAAATGTTTGCAAGCCAAAATATCTATTTTTCAAACTATTCTACCTACTAGAATAACTTCTACATAGATATTTTGGCCTTTCCCTCTTTTTTCTATGATTTGAGCCCTTGAGCTATCTTTTCCTCTTTTTGGTTTTGTCTTTTCTTGGTATTTGAGCTCTCAAGGCTATATCCTTAGCCTTAATGACTCTTTTAGCTCTCTCTCTCTCTCTCTCTCTCTCTCTCTCTCTCTCTCTCTCTCTCTCTCTCTCTCTCTCTCTCTCTCTCTCTCTCTCTCTCTCTCTCTCTCTCTCTGTAGTCCTTCCTTTTAGCCTTAGCTTTAAGGCCTTTCAATGCATTCAGGTCCACACTTAAGCCTTCAAAAATCAATGGCTATTTCATTACTGTGAATTTGACATCTTCGAGCCCGTCATCATTTGAAAGCCAATGGCTAGTTGGTTTCCCTAAATTTGATAGCTGTGGGGACGTCACCGAATGTCTGGATCCCAATAGCTAGTTCACAATATATGATTTTGACATCTGCGAGCCTGTCATCTTCCTTGTCAATTCCTTCAGCTTTGTCATTTGATCTTTTTCCAAAAGGGACCTGCCCTTTAGGGTCTTGAGAAAGGTCTAATTTTGCTCAGGGAGAGCCCCCCCGCAAGTGTTCCTGCCCTTCGGGTGGTCTTTAGATGGCCTTCAGGCTTCTTTCTTTTGAAGATTCCTTGGGTTAATTCCTTCAGACAAAATGTCTGAAGAAATTCCCTCAGACATTTTTTTCAAAGGAAATCTTCCTTCGCCTTTGCATCTTTCTCGCTTGCTTCCCTCAAGCTTCGAGCTTCATTCTTCAATTGGGCCAATTCCTTCAGACAAAAGTCTAAAGGAATTCCTTTGAAATTTTTGTCTGAAGGAAATGGTTCTTAACAAATTTACCATGGAAAACCTTTTTCGAAGGAATTCCTTCATTCTCTTAGCCTTTGAAATGGTCCAACTCACTCATCGCCTGCCCTCTGCAAGGGTTGTCTAACCTCCAAGGTGCCTTTCAGAAAATTTGCAAGGGTCCATTTTGGCTGCTAAGTGCCCTCTGCAAGGGCAGTTGTCAGGATTCCAAAAGACTCCTTTGAACTTCTTGATTTTGAAAAATGGCTAAGTGTTGAGAACCTATTTCTTTCCTACAGAGTCCATAGAAACCAACCTACAGAGTCTGTAGAAATGAGTTTGTAGAACTGGGGGAGTCCATAGTTATGAGAAACCAACCTATAGAGTCCATATCTTTGGGTCCATAGAATTGGTGGAGTCTGTAGAAACTAAGTCTGTAGAGTCCATAGTTTTGAAGTCTTGAAGTCCACAGAAACTGAGTCCATATATTTCTTCCTACTGAGTTCATAGAAATGAGTCCATAGTTTTATCTAACCTTGAAAGAGTCCATAGAAATCTATCTGTAGAGTTTATATTTTTCATCCTATAGAGTTCATATATTTTTATCTATAGAGTCTGTAGAAACTTAGTCTGTAGAAACCAAAAACTAACCTATAGAGTCCGTAGTTTTGAGTCCGTAGATTTAAGCCTCTAGATTATATAGATTTAAGCCTACAGAGTCTGTAGATTTTTGAAAAATCTTGTATAATAAAGAACTTGAATGCTCAGGACAATTTTTGAGAAGGGAAGAGAGAATTTTTGGCTTGTAAGACCAAAAATAGTTCACGTGTTGTCCTTAAAAATGAATGTCAAATTTTGGGAACAACAGTTGGCTTCAGTTGGGGAACTTCCTTCAGTTGGAAACTTGGAACAGTTGAGGGGAGTAGAAACCAGAATCTCTAGTGCCTTGAAGTATGCCATAGGGCTATGGAATCATGCTACCCAAAAATAAAGGCTCCAAAAAATGAAAACAAACAACACAAAAAAGAAACAAAGACTATACAAATATACATATGTGCAGGTGAACTTATCTAATACTTCAAGAATTGAAGTGCTTCAGATGTTGCCCATTGTGAGGCAGAGAAAAGAGCATGCCATATTGGTACTTCAATAGGAAACTATTTTCACCATTGAGATTATGAATAGTAAAAGGGCCTCTCCATAGGGAATTAAATTTCCCATGCATTCCCTTTGGTTCTCTGCTCTTGTCCCATAGCAGGATTTAATCTTCAATCTGGAAATCATGGTTTTTTGCCTTCTGGTCAAAGAACTTCTTCACCAAACTTTGATGGGCAGCAATTTAGTCCACAACCATAGTTCTCTTCTCATCCAGCATGGTCAAGCACATGATCCTCTTATCAAGGGAGCTTTCATATGTCTGATCTTCAATTGCCTTAGCCAATTTCAATGCTGGTAATTTTAGGGTGATTGGTATTTCAACATTGAGTCCATAAAGAAGTTGGAAAGGAGACATACCAATTGCTCTCTTTGGTGTAATTATGTCTACCCATAGAGCATCAACCAATGCTTTATTCCATGTCCTTTGGTTGTCATCTACTAGCTTCTTGATGATAGTCACTAGGTTCTTATTGCTTGATTCAGCTTGTCCATTCCCTTGTGGAAAGTAATCAAAAGAGTGGGAGAGTGTGATCCCATAGTAAAAACAAAATTGAGTGATCTCCTAGGAAGTGAAACATGCTACATTGTCAATGACAATTTTGGTTGGGACCCCAAACCTAGAAATGATGTTCTCTTTGAGGAAAATGCACACTACTTCTGAAGTAGCATGCTTGGTTGAAATTGCTTCCATCCACTTGGTGAAGTAATATGTGGTTGTGAGGACATAATCATGTGCAGCACTTGAAGATGGGTTTATAGCACTAATGAAACTGATTATCCATTGTTATAAATGGCTCTTCTATCACCACTGGCTTGAGAGGTAGGGCAGCTAACTCGAGTCTTCCCACGAATTGTTGGCATAGTTCACACTTTCTTACCCATTTGTATGCATCTTGAAAGAGAGTAGGCCAATAGTACCTTGCTCACAAAATCTTATGGGCAGTCACAAGCACAAAAAAATGTCCTCCATAGGACAAATTGTGAAAGGACATCAAAATTTGGCTCTGCTGCTCTTTGTCCACACAACAAAGGAACACTCCATCAAGGCTCCTCTTATACAGGCCATTGTCCTAGAGGATGAAATTGGCAGCTTTCAACTTGATAGTCCTTTCTTTATAAGATAGGTGAGCAGGAAACTCATCATAAGTAAGGAAATGAGCAATATCTGAATACAACTCATTCATGGTGGAGACAAAGAGGACTATTGACATGTCTTCAATTTCTTTTTCTTCATGTTCTATGCCTTCTAGTCTATTGTCAGCAATCGTTTGGCATAGGCCCTTTCCATACACCAGTTTTATTGGTTTGATGACTATATCAAACTCTTAGATTTTAGCAATCCAATTCCCTCTTTTGGTTATAAACTCCTGCTAAGCTAATATAGATTCAACTGTGGTATCAGAAACCAAGGTAGTAATGTGTGAATTCAGGATGTAGAAGAAGAAATGCTTCACTACCTTTACCACTACATAGGCATGCTTCTCTATGTCTGAGTATTTCATCTCATGAGCTTTGAGAAGACAACTCATAAAAGAAATAGGAGATTCCAGACCTTCTTGGTTCTGCTGAACCAGAATTACTGAAAGCATGTGTTCAGAAGCATAACTGTATATGGTGAATTCCTTGTTTTAGTCTGGACAAACCAGAATTAGGGCATAGGCAATAGCCATCTTGATGTCTTGAAATGCCAATTTGCCTTCTTTAGTCCAGCTAAAAGTGGAATTTCCCTTCATCATATTTATAATATGACAAGTCTTCTCAACAAACTCTGGGATGAATCTTCTTAAGAAATTCACCTTTCCAAAGAAAGAGTGAATTGCAGTCTTAATTATGGTCAAAGTAAGCTCTTGGATGAACTTGACTCTATCTGAGTCAATTTTTATGCCTTCTCTAGAAACAATGTGTCTGAGAATCTTTCCTTTAGTTACCCCAAAAATAGATTTCTTGGGGTTTAAAGAAATGTCATTTTGGCGATAGCATTCCAGCACTTATTGCAAATAGCGTATATGATCTAGGCAATGCTTAGAAAAGATGGTCAAGTCATCAAGATAAACTACAATGAACTTACTGATCTCATCCTTGAAATCAAGCTCCATTGTTCTTTAGAAGGTTGCACTAGCATTTATCAAGCCAAAAGGCATCCTTCTATATGCAAACGTGCCCCAAGGTGTGGTGAAGGCAGTCTTGTGTTGGTCTGCTTCACCAACTTCAACTTGATTATATCCTAAGAAGCCATCCAACATTGATAACATTTCTAAACTAGTCACTATCTGAAGCACTTGATCTATGATGGGCAAATGATATTTATACTTTAAGGATGACTGATTCAAGTTCCTGAAGTCCACACAGAGGCAAATGTTGCCATTCTTCTTCCTCACAGGCACTATGTTTGCAATCCATGTAGAATGATGGATTGGGAAAATAATCCTAGCATTCAACATTTTTTGTATCTCAAATAGAATAGTACCTGATATCTTTAGATTATACTGCCTAGATTTTTGCCTGTAAGGTGCCAAATCACTTTTGAGAGGAATGTCATGGCAAATTTCTTTAGGCATGAGTGACTTTAGATCATCATAGGAGTATGCTAGGACATCCATGTACTGGCAGAGTAAGGTAGTGAAGTTGAATCTCTCATCAAGAATGTAGTATTTGCCAATGTTCACCATCTTGGGATCTTCTTTGGTACCCAAATTTACCTGATCAAACTCTTAGGAGGAGCTTGAATCTATTGGCTACTATTTGATGAACCTATCATGCTTGTCAAATAGCTTCTCAAGAGAAACCAGGCCTTTTGAGATTTTATTTCTTATCAGCTGTAGGAATTCTTCGTCCATGCTTGAACTTGATTTAGGAGCTGGTTCAAGCTATTGAGGCTCATTGCCTTCAAAATGAAGCTGTTGAAAGCTATCCTTTTGCTTTAAGAAGGCAATGATTTGGTTATCATTATTAAACACCTACCAATGATTGGCATTATCAGGTACACTTGGTTGAAATAACAAATCAATAGTGTACCTATCTCCTTTGAAGTCTAGGTGAGGAACCAATAGAGTTGCTAAAATAGCCAGTGCATCAACTTGGTCATTGAATTCTCTAGGAATGGCAGAGATGCTGAAAGCATCAAAGCTCTCAATTTAGTCCCAAACTAGATTGCGGTAGTGGCACAATCTATCATTTTTGGTTTGATATAGGTTTCTAACCTGACAAACCACTAGTTTAGCATCTCCTTTAGCATGAAAGAGTTTGATGCCTTTGTCTTGAGCAGCCCTCAATCCAAGCAATAAAAATTCATACTCAGTTGTATTAATGGTATTACTATACTATAATTTGTATGATGAAGGGAAAATTTCTCCTTGAGGAGATATCATCACAATCCTAGCTCCTAAATCAGTAGAGGAGCAGTTGCCATCAAATTCAAGAATACATACCTCATTAGACACTACTTTTTCATTGGATTCTTCTTCATTTGGAGGTGGAGATTCTTCCACACTTGAATTTCACTCTACCAATTCTTTTATTGTTCCAACTGAACGTATTTCTAGGTTGACACATTTAAGAGCTTCAACAGGCACTTCATGGACTTCTTCTATGGATAGAAAATAGTTACCCATGCCTGAAGACTCAAACAAAATTTGAGCTTCAGGTGCTAAGGTTTGGGTGACCACATATTTTTCTTCCTTTTCAAGGAGAAATCTCTTCATAACACCTTTGAATACGATCCTTGCCTTGGATAGATCCATGCTTAATTCACCACCAACATCCTTGCAGAAATTTTGCCCAAGAAAGATGGCATATGATGCTGGGACGTCGGCCACCAGGATAGTCATCTTGATTCTTTTGTTTGGAAAGGTGGCAAATGTAAATTGAGTGTCTTTGATTTCTCCCAGTAGAGGCACTTACTTTTTATCCATGGAGAAACATCTCCCAAATGTCTTGATCAATGTGAGGCCAAGGGATTTTGCCACTTTGGCAGGCATGACATTATTTGAAGCTCTAGAATCAATGATGCAATTGCTCAGTTTGTGACCATTTATCAACAGGAAAACATAAAAAGGATTTATTTTCCAAGGGGAAGTAGGGGGATTAATGATAAGTTTGTTTGGGATAGACCTATTCCTTAAGGGATTATGAGTTACCTTCTTAGCCTCTTGTCTTACAGGGATGGTATGGTTCTTCACACATTGAACCAACTTGTCCAATTATTCAAGATTGGACTACAAAAATTTAAATTCAAACATTTGAATTTTGGTTTTTTTTATATGGTTGGTTAAGTCAAATGTCTAGAAAGAGTTAGGAGAAGAAGATAGGAGTTCATCCTTTTGGTTTTTTGAAGGGACAGGATTGGTATGCAAATTTGAAGTTGAAGGTGAGGGCAAGTTTGGAGCACTTACTTTTTTAGCAATCACCTAGTCCTTGGGCTAGAAAGGCATGGTGGTTCCCCACTTAGTAATTTAAATTACAGGTTGAGATTCTTCCTCTATCTTTTCTTTATTAACTTGTTGGGCTAACTAGTTCTTGAACCATGTGAAAATAGCGTATGATCTTTCAGCTGCTTTACCTTCACTTCTGGGTTCATCCTGATAGTTCAGGAAGCTAATGTTGGAGTTGTCATCTAATTCTTCTTGGTCCTCTATGAAGAGATCAACATAATTTTCTTAATCAAACTCAGGTTGGAAAGAGGAATCATGTTCTATTTCTAGATATCTAACTACTGAGTTGGTTGGAGGTGCTTCAAGGGCAAGGTTCTTCTTTGGAGGAGGAAGACGATTTTCTTGCCCTTGGTTTCTGGCAGCATTGCCTTAGTAAGACTGATTAGGGACTATCCTCCTTAGTCATCTTTGTATGAAGGATTAGATTACAATCCTTGTGCCATTTGCTTTCTAAGATCCAACAACTCATTTGTTAGCTTCTGCACCATTGGATCAATGGTGGCTGAGGGTGAGTATTGTGAAGATGAAGAGGGTTTACCCTTATTATGGTCTCTCCTTATCTTTCCTACCAAGATGAGGTCATCTTCTATCTCAGTAGCCAAATTTTGAGTAGCTTCAAGGTCTATATGGCCATCATGTCTTAGCAAAAAACTCACTTTAGGTAGTTGTGAGTTGATGAAGAAGCATTTGAGGTTTTCAAGTGTTGGCTGAGCAATTGCAGGAATCCTTTTCCTCAACTTATCAAACATTACAATGAAATCCCTCATAGGTTCATGAGGTTCCTTCTTCATCTATGTGAGTTGGGCTAGTAAGGCATGTGCATCTTTTGTAGGCTTGAACCTAGCTTCAAATTTAGCTTTGAGTGTGTCCCAGTCAGTCACTAACCTAGCTTGTAGATGGTAGAACTAGTCTGCAATATCACCTTATAGTGTTTTCATGAAAATCCTGACTACCACATCCTCAAATTCCATGCCTATCACACCATAGGCTATACTAAAAGCTATAATGTATTCATTAGGATGAACTCTCCCATCACCAAAGAATTTGGGGAAATTGTTTCTTGAGCTATGTGGAAGTTCATGTAGAGGTGGAATAAGATTTAGTGGACTAAAAGAGTTATCCCAGGGGCCTTGAGCTATCATGATGGGGTTATGTAAAAGTGGGATAATAAATTTGGGTAGAGTATTCATAGGTAAAGCTTTTCTAATAGTATAAAAACTAGCTTTGCCTTGTGTTGGTGACTTGGTATGGGTAGGAGGAACACTCCTGGATCGTTGAACTTGAAGTTATGGAGGAAAAAAATTGAAATTTCCTTGCTGCACCAACTCAAATATAGGGTCAAAAACACCTTGGGCTCTTTGAATTTTGGTATAGCATGGAGTTGCCATATTTTGAAAAAAAAATGGAAAAGGACTAGTCTTGCTTCAACTTGAGGCTTGAGGCTTCAAACTGCTTGTTCAATCCCCAGCGGAGTCACCAAAAAGACTGTTGGGTGAATATTTTGTCAATCAGCTAACTGATGAGTAAAATATGTCTTATCATCCAGAACAAGGGAAATTGGTCAGCCCAGTGTGCAGGTTTACTACATTAGAGGTGGACAAATCTCTCCTCTCATCAAAGGGAGGTTCCCTATAAATATGTAAGAGCTATATACTATATATATAGGCAAAAAATAACACTCAGGGTAGGATTACACCATCCATCTCTCTTTTTTTACAGATGATGTTCACAGACAAAGGAGAAACCCTATTGATGATACTAAAGGCACTTCTCTTCTTTCAAAAGTGGTCTTACAGTAGGGAGTAAGAGTTCTTTTAGGTAGTGACAAGTAATTGATAACAAAAGTGGCACAGTAACCAGCAGGATGAAATAGAATCCAAAGTCGCCACCTCAACTACCCAAAGAGTGAAACATAAAGGATAATGGGGGCACAAAGTCATCTTAGAATCCTCTACACAGAAAGAAACTAAAAACACACACTAAAGACAACTATAATAGCGCAAAGTCTGAAAGTAACTGACTTCAAGACATCTTCCTTATCACTTCCACTAGTTCTACCTATTAAATTAAATAAATAGGAATGCATCTAGAAGATAGACATAAGAACAATCGCCTAAAATGGAACAAGCTATAACAGCACAAATTTTTCAAGTAGCTTGATTTCTCATTTAGATAAAATAATATGAACAACAATATGAGCTCAAAGTCTCAGTATTCACCTTTCAATTTGGGTAGAGTTTTTGCTTATATAAAATTTATAAAAAAAATCCCTTTGCATAATACAAGAGATTACAATTTATAACAACGAAACAAGGCTTGGCACTCTATCCCATGGGATGGCTCATGTGGTAGTCAATGCCTTGAATGCATTTCTAGATTTGTCAAAGGACTATGTTGAAAATAGGATGGCTGCCTTAACTATGGCATGTCATTTCATCTCATATGTCTTCTCCTGGGTCTAAATCATCTGGTCTTTCCCTCTGATGTCTACACAACTATCCAATTTGTCTTTACTCTAAGGGAGACCAACAAGTCATGCCTTTAATGTTTACAGGCCAAAATATCTATTTTGCAAATAGTTCCACCTATTGGAATAACTTCTACACAAATATTTTGGCCTTTCCCTCTTTTTGTTATGATTTGAGCCCTTAGGCTATCTTTTCCTCTTTCTAGTTTTATCTTTTCCTGGTAATTGAGCTCTCAAGGCTATATCCTTGGCCTTAATGACTCTTTTGGCTCTCTCTCTCTCTCTCTCTCTCTCTCTCTCTCTCTCTCTCTCTCTCTCTCTCTCTCTCTCTCTCTCTCTCTCTCTCTCTCTCTCTTCATAGTCCTTCCTTTTTGCCTTGGCTCTAAGGCCTTTGAATGCATTCAATTACATGCTTAAGCCTTCAAAGATCAACAACTATTTCATTGCCATGAATTTGACGTCTTCAATCCCATCATCATTTGAAAGCCAATGGCTAGTTGGTTACCCTAAATTTGATAGCGACAGGGACATCACTGGATGTCTGGATCCTAATGGCTAGTTCATGATGTTTGATTTTGATGTCTATAGGCCCATCATATTCCTTGGCAATTACTTCATCTTTGTCATTTGATCCTTTTCCAGAGGGGACCTGCCCTTCGAGGTTTGAGAAAGGTTTAATTTTGCTTAGGGAGAGCCCCCTGCAAGGGTTCCTACCCTTCGAGTGATCTTCGGATGGCCTTTGAGCTTCTTTCTTTTAGAGAGTCCTCGAGTTAATTCCTTCAGACAAAATGTTTGAAGGAATTCCTTTAGACATTTTATCTGAAGGAAATCTTCCTTCACCTTCGCATCTTTCCCGTTTGCTTCCCTCAGGCTTCAGGCTTCATTCTTCGATTGGGCCAATTCCTTTAGACAAAAGTCTACAAGAATTCCTTCATACTTTTGGTCTGAAGGAAATGTTCCTTAACAACTTTACTATAGAAAACCTTTTTCGAAGGAATTCCTTCGTTCATTCGGCCTTTGAAACATTCCAACTCAATCATCGCCTACCCTTCGTGAGGGTTATCTGACCTCCAAGGATGCCTTTCAAAAAAGTTGCAAGGGTCCATTTTGGCTGCTAAGTGCCCTCCGTAAGGGCACTTGTCGAGCTTCTAGAAGACTCCTTTGAAATTTTCAATTTGAAAAATGGCTAAGTGTTGAGAACCTGTTTCTTTCCTACAGAGTCCATAGAAACCAACCTATAGAGTCTGTAGAAATGAGTTCGTAGAACTGGGGGAGTCCATAGTTATGAGAAAGCAACCTTTAGAGTCTGTAGCTTTGGGTCCATAGAACTGGTGGAGTCTATAGAAACTAAGTCTGCAGAGTCCATAGTTTTGAAGCCTTGAAGTTTGTAGAAATTGAATCCATAGATTTCTTCCTTCAGAGTTCATATAAATGAGTCCATAGTTTTCTCTAACCTTGAAAGAGTCCATAGAAATCTATCTGCAGAGTCCGTATTTTTCATCTTGCAAAGTCCGTAGATTTGTATCTGTAGAGTCCATAGAAACTTAGTCCATAGAAACCAAAAACTAACCTGTAGAGTCTATAGTTTTGAGTCTATATATTTAAGCCTATAGAGTCTCTAGATTTAAGCCTATAGAGTCCATATATTTAAGCCTACAGAGTCTGTATATTTTTGAAAAATCTTGAATAATGAAGAACTTGAATGCTTAGTACAATTTTTGAGAAGAGAAGAGAGAATTTTTGGCTTGTAAGATGAAAAATAGTTCACGTGTTTTCCCTAAAAAAGAATGATATATTCTGGGAACAACACACATCTAGATTCATCCTATAAACATTATTCAATATGGCAAAAATCTCATTAGGGGTTGGAAGTGAAGTTGGACCCCCCATTAGGCTTTAGGCCTTAAACAATCTTGTTTACATACTTAGCACTCTAGATCATTTTTTTTGGTTTCATTCTTATATGCTTAGTTTTAAATGTTTTAATATGTGTTATACATATTACTAAACCTCTTATAAAAGTACACTCAGTTCCTTAGATCACCTTTCATCCCTACTCTCCAAATCTATAGGGTTTGTGTATGAGGGAGTGCCCTTTGAGACAAAATAGAGGGCACTCCCCTATTTCCTCAGATAATAGTGAATATTTTATGGGATTATCCAACCCCTAAAAATTTTATATACCAATTTTTATCCCTTTTTCTGTTGATTTCACCTCCCAAATATTTTAATACCCAAGACAATCTTGTTAGAGGTAGACTGTGTGCAAGACTCTCCCAAGTGGACTGTGTTATGCATTACTAGAGCCCCTTTTTGCATCATTTACCATTTTCAAGAGCTAATATAGACTTTAATTATCCTCATGTAGGTGTACTAATTTATATTCCTCACTCCATCCTTCCATTTACTCTTCATACTCCTACCTAGTCCAAACTATAAGTATAAACTCCTGACTATATCATGTTCTTTAACACCATACATGTAGGTGTGGTTTTCTTAGTTGGACTTGAGACAATATTAAAAACACTTATTTAAAATTCCTTGACCATTAAATAATTATTGATCTCATTATTCACTTTTATCTTAGCCTACACCATCCTTTTGACACATTATCTTAGTAAACTGTCTACTTGCAATCACCTATAGGTGACTATAGGGGACCCTATAGGTGGATTTTATCCACAAAACATGTGATAAATATTCATAAAAAACCCCTTGATATCCTTTAGAGTTATTTGGAAACTTATTTCAACAACTAATATTATTATCTCAATGCACAACTCTACTATGGATTGTATGCTCCTATAGTTGGTTGTAGGTGGGCAATTTTGGAAAAAAGGCACACTTGTAGATGCTAATGGGAGACAAAATCTAGTATAACATATTTTTGAGGTGACCCTTCTACTCATTTAAAATATTTTTAAATCAATAAGGTCATATACACATGAGAATATGACTTAGACTTTCAACATGGAAAATAAAGTTGTTAAAGGACTCCAGTTCTTATAGATGTTACTACCTGGGTTTAGTGCATAAAAACACAACTTTAGGCCTCCAAAAAACTAGCTTCCATTGATAATCTAACCTTTAAATTTTTTTAGGTATTTTTCCTTTCTATATTCTACAATTTCTATTCAATTATATGCCTCAATAATTTATGACACTTCCTCATATGACATCAACAAAACCATCCGGTGCTCTATTTTGCATTTTTTGGGATAAGAACCTTGAACACAGTTATTTTGTGATTAGAGGTAGATTACACCTTATTATACCAATTTTATGCCTCATATATGTCTATTATGATCGCTTAAACCTAAAAATATTCTAAGGAAAGGTTTGGTCATACATTTTAGTGGCTTAAAACAACCCCTTAGCTCTTATAAAACCTATAGGTGGCCATTTTCATGTCTACAGAAAGTGAATTTAATGAGAGAAATGTGCATGGATTTTGTTTTATTATGAGTTTTAGGTTCTTATCAAGGATTTAAAATAGAATTTATTAATCATACAAAACCTTATTTGGCTAATAAACTCCCTTTTAATCATTATTGGTCTTCTCATGGGATACCTATAGATGAACATCTTTATATATGCAGGTAGTACTATAAGATGGTAGGTAGCAAGTGTTGCATTTAAATTTAAAATGGGTTTTGACATATCTCTAAGATTTAAAATGGACTCTCCTCACTATGTATAATCTTAAATAACTCAGATAACCCCTCCCAACATGATTTCTCTTCATGGGAGCACCTGTACATGCATTTTCCAATGGTGGATTGTATGGAGGTGTTGTGTATGACTACGACAATCCTATTTTAAATTATTTATAAGTTATAACCTATTTTTTCATTATTAATAGCATGATTAACATATTTAAACCATACTTAAACTCCATAATGCTATACAGACCTCTATTATATGTGATGCAATCATGGCACAATTGAAAAGTGAGTAAGGAGTTGACTATGAGTAGCAAGACTAAAATTTTTATCCAAGCTCGATATGATGAAAACAAGCATGAAATGAGGTGATATTATGGCCTTGAGATATGGTAAACATCACATCCCACTCCCATGAGACCTCTAAAGTGAAAACACATAGTTTGCAATAAGGAAACTGACTTAGACTACACATGGTGGCACCTTCCTACAACATGAGATAACATGCTCATCAAAACACCATGAAACATGAAATTAAATAGGGAGAACATATTATAAGAGATAAAAAATTATCTAGAGTCAATGTCACCATTTTTTTTATGAACTTGTCCAAAATGGAGAAAAACCTATAGGATGCAAGAAATGGTGAGTAAAAAAACATAATCAGCTTGTAAAGGATGGTTCATAAATCATGGTTGACCAATATTTGAAATATTGTTATGTAAATTTATTTCTCTAATTTTAATACAACTTCCTAAAGGTTTTTGACATGGAACTTCTTCTACTGACCATATCAAACATGAACTTGTTGATCATTTCTACATGTCTAAAAGGGCAAGAAAGGAGTAGAATGATTTTGGGTCATTTTTATCACTTCAAAAGAATTTAAATAATTTAAATTAGTGTGAGTAAGATTAATATGTTTTACATTACCTTCTCCCATGTGTCACCTTCTCCCATGGGCTGTATAAGTGCCAAACTCCCCCTTTTTCCTTTGATTTCTTGACTTTTAGTTAGTTAACCTACAAGATTTAGATGGGACTAACATTCCTGATAGGGACTCTAACCTCTTGGACATTTTTAAGGAAAATATGACACTTGCACACCTTTATTGTGCCACTTCCATTTATGACCCCTAAATGCCTACTAAAAGACTCAAAATGACAAATTGACTAATATAACTAAGACCAAGGCTAAGATGGCAATAAATGACATAAAATAACTTATAATACACCCCACGATAAAATATTAGACCCCCTAAAACATATAAATACCAATTTTTTACCTATAATGGCCCTAATTTGACCTATAAGGTCAAACTTGGTCAACAAATTGGTGACTCATAAGGGTAGTATGCCTGATATACTAACTAGAATAGTTTCCTTATCAGTCCATTGGGTTTATGGAGTCATCTAAAGTATAAGACAAAAAAATAGGACCTTGACAACAAGATTTGATCAAGACAATACTAGTGACTACTTCAACCACACAAAGTAAAAAACACACACAAAGTAAAAGCAAACACACATATGCTTCATGAGTACTTATGGAACACACATACCAAACTAAATAAACTAAATCAAACACTAACTAAACTAGGATGAAAAATACCTCCTACATCAAAAGGGAATTTTGAAACCCTTCTTGCTTCATGACATGAATGAATGAATAAGACACATAGTCTTTTGATACTTGACATTGATGCTTCCAAAAAAATTATGATGTTTCCCAACTTTATTGGCATGGTATTCAATGAGAACCAATTAGTTCCAAAAAATATGTCTATTGAAATAAACTCTTCTTGTATCTAAATAGACTCAAATTTATCATATGGATCCTCAATTACAACCTCCAATGGTGTTTCAACAAGGCATACCTTCTTGATTTCCATAGTGCTCTCAATAAGATTGGGTTTCTTCTCAGCTACAAGTTCTTTTATCTCATCAAGGATACTTGCATATTCTACCTAATCTTGGTCATTGTCCTCTATGGAATAATTTTTCTTCACCTTGGCATGTACTTGAGCCTCAACTTGTAAAATCTCTTCAAGCTCTTGAAATAACTTTATTTGTAGCTATCAATCAACTTTGTCATCTTTATCATCTAGAACCACTACCTCTTAAATCTTCTATTATTGATTTATGATGTCATAAAGATGGGTTTTTTTTCAAGCTTAAATGAATCTAAGGATGGTTCAAAATTAGTCTAAGTTATTGGGTCATCTTCAAGAACAACTTCCACCTTGGTCTCAAGAGAGTCTTCTAGGACTGTAACCTCTTCAATCTTCTCTTCTTGATGTATGAGGTCATCAAGCTGATGTTATTCAAAATTTAGGACCTATTGAGGGATCTCAATTTATATCTCAAATTCCATAACCTGAATTTTCTTCTCAAAGGATGCAAGATATTTCATCTCCTTCTCGTTCTTGGTAATGCCAAGACTAAGTATCTTAAAATCATGTGACCTAGCCCAATGAGGCTGCCAAGGAGGCATATTTTTTTCAAGCAAGATTCTTGAATTTGTATCAACCAACTACTCCTCTTTATTTTCCCATACCAAAGGTACATCAAGGCAAATCATGATGGGGTGAGGACAAGATGAGCTAGTTGGTGAAGGTGGCACATAGAACTCAACATCATATTTGGAATAAATTATAGGGGATTCTTCTGGGAGTTATTGAGGAAGGGGAGGTAGATTTTTAGATAAAATAGCTTTTTTTTTATTCATTTCATTTTAAAATCACTTCATTTTAATCTAATTGGGCTTGAGAATTCTCTTAAGGAAGGTTATATGGGATGAATTTAGGCATAGGATCTTCTTTTGGGTCTAAACCTTCCATCACACCTTGACTTAGCAATTTCATCTTTGTCTTTAACTCTTCAATATGCTTGGATAGGTTCTCTTGGAAAAGTATTTCCTGAAGCTAATATTAATATTCATGAGGATGAGGAGTAAAAGAGGGCTGACATGGAGAATAAGAAGTATTTCTTGAAGTTAATATTAATATTCATGAGGAAGGGTCAGAGGGTCTTGCATAGGATCAAGCTCTCTATCAACTTCACACTCCTTATCTAGGCTTATAACATCTTTCATTCCCCATGATTCCACTACCTTACTCTATCTTAGGATGTTAGGATTAGGAGTCTCTTCTTTAGGTATTGATGCACTTTGAGGAGTGGATGAAGTGTTCAAGAAACTTGGGATTTCCTTAGGCTTGGATTCTCCACCTTATCTCCAACTTGGAATGTCATATCTAGAGGTCACTTCTTGAGGTGGGGTTGTAATTGGAGGGGGAAATGAGAAATTAGATTCCAATTTTTTTTTGATGACATGGACTACTACATATTCATATTAGCCAACTCAATCTGCCTATCAAAGTTTGCTTCAAAAATAACATTTCTCTTTTTAGCTCTCTCTTCCAAGTAATTGGGAAAAGGATTAGTTTGATAAGCTTGATTGGATTCATGAGTGGGAATCATGTAGGAATAATAGAAATATTTGGGAAGTGGATATTAAGGCTGATAGTTTTGGTGAGGCTACTTCTTGAATTTTTAGCCTATCTTCCAAGGATGAAACTAGGCCACTCATATATATCATCTCACTTGTGAGCCTTTCCCAATTGACTCTCTCAATAGGTGCACACTCTCTTTTGATTAGATATAATGCATATATCACCTTATGAATGAAATTAATAGGAATCTCTAGACCAAATCCCCTTTGTGTGTCAAGATCTAACATGTACTTCTCATAACCCATGAGAGTTTACTTGAAAGTGGAAATAGATTGACTTGAGAAGTGACTAGGTTGACTAGGAGTAATATATGGAGAAGGTTGGTTGTAAGACTAATATACCTCATGATAGGGCTGGTTATAGGGCTGATAAGGATCATGATAGGGTTTATAATGGTCATAACAAGATTTGTAATAATCACACCAAGGCTGATAGGGAATGCCATAAGCTTGATATGTCTCACCAACTTGTGTAAAATAATACTCAACACCAAAGTCAACCATAGAGACTAATTAGGATACAAGAACACAAAGAAACGTTTACCAAAAAACTTCAAAAGGAAAAACCTAGGATTCTTGACCAGATGATGTAACTTTGGAGTCACCATTGATACTTGGTTAGTTTCCTCTAAAGGCTGATTGTTAAAATACAACCCTAAAACTCTTCCAACCTCTTGGACTCAGAGTCCCACTACATTTGCCAAAAAAATTTGTCACTTAGATTTGCACCCTCTAAAGAGATGTCTTAGCTCTCCTCATCTAAGTGGCACAATTGAAATACCTCTAGGCTTATTGGTAGCCTATGAATTAGGTGAATCTCTAGATAGGGCTAGCTCCCTTGATGTACCACTTTGGATCACTATTACACCTAAACTTGTGGGGGAAAGGGATAGAAAATTGAAAGAAAACTATCCTAAATGAGTTAATACACTAAATTTGTTGATGAATTAAATCCAATTACATGTTACACATGAGAAAAAAAAACTAACTAAACATACACTTCTCCAATCTATACCTTCTTACATCAAATTTTCCATTATGAAGTTGTGATGAATGTTTAGGATATGAGGACTAGATAAGATGCCTTGAATGGCACTTATTGTTTCACTAAATTATGAATCTATTGGATATTTTAGGATAAATAGAGATGAAAGGTAGGGATTAGAGATTAGAGAGAAGACAAATTAGTTGTGTGCCATATCCAAATAATGTCAAGCACTCCTCTTTGGCTAGGGAGGACTGCCTATGAATAAGAAAGTACTGCTTCCAAAAATATTTGTTAGTAGATATATGAGTGGGCTACCAAGATACATGCTTATTCCTAGAAGTGTCAAACTTCCTTAGGGATGATAGTCCACTTTTTGAAAAAAAATTGGTAATGAATAACAAAATGAAAGAGAGAGTAAGAGAGAGATATTCATATCATTCTTCTAGTCTGAGTGTAGCAGAGAGTGACATAGTGTAGGTAATGTGAGTTGTTGATTTTTTAGAGATGGATGAGGTAGGGTCAGGGAAGTTAGTGGAAATACATAGTCATTGATGTCAGTTAGGATACTGATGTCGATAAGGAGATATGGTCGATGTTGGTTATATGACTAACATCAGTTATGTGACTAATGTTGATATGGGTAGCAGGTCCTTAGAGGGTTGTAAGAGACTTTTTGAGTTGAGAGGTAGATGTTGATCAGGTTTATGAGGTTGTGAAGAATCGTAAGGGAGTGTGTAAGACTCATGTGGGTCTAGACAAAAGGTTGGTATGTTTAGAGTAGAGAAAAATAGGTGAAGGAATTTTATAACTCTTCGATAGGGAGAGTTAGGATGTTCATGAAATTATAAATAGTATAATGTAAAGTAATTATAAATTGACTATTTAAAGGAATTACCAAAACAAAAATATATACTTAGCTGATGAAATGGATAAATCATGGATGATAGGTAGATGGATCTAGTGAGGCATGTTGAAGCAATAGGTGAATAGAAAGACAAGCGTGTGCTATCAGTTTAAAAGAATTCAAGCTCTATTCAATATATCAATTCTTAATCTAAACTAATTTGTGTAGAGTAATGGTGAGCTTGAATGTATAAATTTGAATGCCAAAGCTTGTATGTGAATAAATTTTTTTAAATTTCTACTGACCTAAACATCAGTTTGGAATTTGTCTTAAGTAGCCAATGTTATCGATCCCATCAATGTCGATCATGGGTTGACTAACATCAGTGGCATGACAATAGGTAAAAGGGCTATTCTTAGCCTATTTTCTATTCTTTATCATGCCAAGTGTGTTCTCCATTAGGAAATGGTAGAAATGCAAGGTTAAGAAGGATGTATTTAGTTAGAAATATATTCTTGGGGTGAGAACAAGTCATGGGTAGTTAGGATTAGGGGACTAAGTCTTGAGGTGACTCAAAGGGTATGAATTAGTCTTAGGATGAGGTGGCCAGATAAGGTGGCATAAGTAGTGTTTAATTAACTTAATTAAATATTTTAAATTAATTAAATGTGTGAAGGGTAAAAGCATGGGTTAGGAAGGCTAAATATTAAAAAGTGTCTCAAGAGGGGGGGTTCAAAACAGGGAGTTACACATGTGTGTAATGTAATTTTGGTGTCTATATTTGCCCTTTTTGTCTTGAAATTTGTATTGACAAATTGTAAGACAAAAATAGGAGTTTGGATGCTCTATGTATTAGATGAGGTATCCCCCCTCAAAATGGGAACTGATGGAAAAGAAACTAGAATTCCGTATAGGTTTGATAAAAATTGAATTGGGTGAGTGGATGTTGAGTGAGAATATGGTATCACTACTAGTGTGTATACTAATACAAGTTATAGTCGATAAAATCAAGAATAAGTAAAGGTGAGGAGGACTTAGATACAAATAACCAAATCATACCTTGTAAGTGATAGATAATAAGGTTTAAATGATCGAAGTTGTCACTCCAATGGTCCATATGTTCTAAGTATCCTAGGTAGGAGGTTCCCCTAGTAAATATGAAAGGTTACAGGTGATAAGACTAGCTTGGTTATGATCTAAAACACCTAATATACATGCATTTGTATAATATCCAACTATAGCAAGGTAACATCAGTGGTCAAGATAAGCAATGAAAGGTTGGTTTAAAAGGGTCAATGATCAAGGAGATATTTGTGATCTTTGGTCAAATTCATTATGGGTGGAGATTGAAGTGATTTCCAAGGTTAGTTTTCATGGTTGGGGAGATATATGTGATCTCCACATTGGTTATCATGGTCAAGGAGATATACATGATCTCCAATTTACCCCAGATTAATAGTATAGTCTAAAGGGTTATGGTTGGTGTTGGAAACTCTAATTTAAGGGTACCAATGTTAGTTATGTTGCTAATGTTAGTAGGAAGTATTACTAACATCAGTATCTTAGGTCAAGGATGTTTACATTGATGGGTGACCAAACTTGACAAAAAGTGGTTTGGTGGCCCACCAAAACTAATTTACAACATTTGATTGGAGAGAAAAAAATCTCTAAGTGCTAATGAGTTGGCAAAGCTAGGAGGGGACCTAGTTGGAGGTGCACCACCATAAGGGCCAACTATTCTAGCCCAGAGGAGATGGAGAGATGAAGTAAGATCCTCTATGAGTTGAATTTGAATTTAAGTTTGTTATGTTTTTTTTAGGCTAAATTTAAAATTTGGGTGGAAAAAATACATTAAGAGGGGTAGGAAATGGGTTGGGGTAGGTTTAGGTGATTTTTGGAGGGATTTGGGGGTAGTTTGTAAGGAAAAACTCAAAAGTGGGAGATGGGTTATTCAGCCTTAGGGTTAAACCAGTCATCAATGCCATTAGGGTTCATCAATGTCAGCCGACATGATGCTGATGTCAGTGGGGTCCACCAATGTCAACTGACAACCAAACACCGACATTGGCATATAAGATCAATTTTGGTGACCTTAAAAAACACAAAATAGGAGAAAAGGCCAATTTTAGATCCCTGATTAAAGTAGTCAACTAGCCTAATGGCCAAGCTAACCTTTGAAGACCCCATGTCGACTGAGTGCTACCTACATAGCCTAATTAGGGGCCTCAAGCCAATGTAGTTCTCCGAGTGTGTAGGGAAAAAGATCTAAGGTATGGTTAAAATTTTGTTAAGGGAAATGGTTAGGAAAAGGTAGGTTGAAATAGGTCATGGGACCTAGGGCTTAAAATATAGGTTATAGGGTCGAGGGTTTGGGATATAAGCCATGGGGCCTAGAGTTATCATAGGCAGTTGAGTCTCAGGTGGAGAGATAGGTAGTGAGGCCTAGGGTGGAGATGGGAGAGCAGGTTAGATAGCATGGGTTAGGTGGGTATATCCCTAAGTTAACCTCAAAAGACTCCATGTCAATTGAGTGCTACCTACATAACCTAGTTGAGGGCCTCAGGCCAATGTAGTTCTCTTAGAGAGAAGGGAAAAAGGGTGGTAGGTTATATTAGAAAGTATATGACTTGAGGTTTGTGTGTATGGATGTAGGCTAGGTAGGAGTTGATGTTATGAGATTAACTACCTACATTACTGATACAGATGGAAAGGGATGTCACCCTAGATGAGTGGGAGCACATGGTAGTCATAGGGTTAGGAGGAGTGCAATGAAATTACAGAGTTACATGAGATGTTAGTTTGATGATAACATTGATAGAGAGGTGGGATCACACCACCAACACCTTACATTTACTGATTAGAGAGTTGACAGTGACAAAAGAGGATGTGTATAGGATTTTCTAGTTGTCATTCAAGGTTGAAGAGTTATTCTCATGTTCAAGAGAGGATCATGATATTCATATGTTTACATTATTTGGAGAGCATGTTAGCAAGGTGACCTATCACTCAATGAGCTTTGCCTATGAGTCATTGTACACTACTAATGAGGAGTAGCATTAGTTGAGAATCTTGATGATGATAGGTATTATAGTATATGCACTACTAGATGTAGATAGTGGGAGATTTCTTATTGTTTTGATAGGTGTTCTTGCACAGATGGTTGAGCAACATACCATATTTGCATGAGGACCAACTTTTTTAGCATAGTTATAGAGAGAGTTCTAGGGGTTAAGGCTATGCTGATAGTGTAGTTTGTGTGTCAAGAATTTAATCCATTATTGGGCATATGAACACATCATGGTGACATGACCATTGGGGTTACCCACCATGATTGTAGCTAGTTTTAAGGTCAGTTCTAGATGGTGGAGAGATGGTATGGCCTAAACATGAGTAGATGGCATAGTGTAAGATATTGATCATTATAGGTGCATGATAGAGGGATTGATTCTCATAAATATTATTTGGAGGCCCTACTTGACATACCCTAGATTCAGAGGATAGACATCATAGTTTGTTGGTTTATAGAGAATAATATGGGTCAGAGGGAGATGAGTTGGAGAGCTAGAGATGATACCTGTGGCACAGGTTAGGAGTTAGTTTAGCTTATTATAAGATGTAACTCTTACCTTTCCTTGATATAGGAGGGATGATATAGAGGCACCCATACCCTTACCCCAGGAGATAGATGGGCCATATTTTGAGGATTTTTTAGTAGGCTTGGGTGTAGTATATCTTGGATGCACAGTGGTGTATCTTACATGGTGGATAGGTTTACATCCCATGATTTAGGTCAGGAGGCCACCACTAGATTTATAGGGAGTGATGAGAGAGAGAGAGAGAGATGTAGCTATACAAGCCTAAGATGTATTGGTATAAGCATAGGATGTAATAGTACAGGCTAAAGATATGGTAGTGTAGGCTTGAGATATAGCTCAGGCATAGGTGTTAGTCTTACAGGGACAAGTTGTGACATTGCAAGGCTAATTCATGGTATTACAAGGCTAGGTTAGGGCATTAAAAGGTTGGGTTACTACATTGATAGTAGAGAGGGATAGTTTGAGAGCAATAAGATATGTTACTCCTCCTCCTCCACCATAAGGACTAGTATAAGGGCCTTCATTAGGTGTGATGTGTTTGCCACATACTATATCTCTAATGAGGTATAACACTACCCTTGATGAGATTGATTATTATGAGAGGGCCATCAAGGAGGTCCCATAGATTTAGAGGCATTATGAGTTTAGAGATTAGGAGAGATCAGTGACATGTGCCACAACTTCTAGCTCAGGAAAATGAAAATAGATGGAGAGTGGTGATGACATTGTTTCTTCATGACCATGAGTATAGCCTCAAGGATTCTGAGCACCAATTTTTTTTATTATTATATATGTTTTATAGACATCGACCTGCAAGCTAAAGAAGAGAGATGTATATTTTGAGGGAGAGATGATACTGTTATGATCCATTGATGTACTATCATGTTAAGTGCATATATATATGAGATGTGTTATTTTGAGATGCATTTATTGTGATGGTGATGATGTTGATGTGGATGTTTATATTATGTTAGTTTTAATCATGTTAGTTGAGTTAGACCAGCATTTCCCATATGTGTGATGGTATATGCATAGTTGATTTGTTAGCGTCATCTTAGCATTTTTATATATTTGTGATGGTGTATGATTAAAATGAATAGGTTGGTTATGTTATTTTATTTTAGTATTTTTCCATATTTGTGATAGTGTATGCTTAAAATAAATGGAGTAAGCTTGATAGTGTTTGTATGAATTTTTTATCTCAACAGAGAAATTGACATGTGATTGAAATGGGAAATAAAGAGGAAGGATGCTCGTGTATTGGAAAATACCATAATCATAACATAAATAGGCTCATGAATATAAGCCTCTTTCATTATTTACATCATTTAACCATTTTATTTATTATAGAATCATCATACTCACCTTGTGTCAAGTGAGTTTAAAGTCCCTTGAAAGAGTATAAGGGGAAAAGGGTAAAATGAGTGAGAGTGTTTGGGTAGCGTAACCTTCTTAGTGGGGATGGTATGCCCCTTCTATGGGTGACCCAAGAGCTACTATAGGCAAGTCCATAACTTGATGTTTTATTTCTTTTTTCTTTTTGGTGTAAGCTTATCAATGCGGATAGACTACAATGGGATTTTGTTTGTGTTGAGGCCATATGAAGCTAATCAATATGAGAATTTTTTTCATAAATCATTATTTCCCTTGATAATAAAGCTTGGCCTAGCCATCCTTGAAGGGAGTGGTCTAAGCATTTGTTTTTGAGTTTTAATAGCTATCCTTCAAGGGAGTGGTCTATTTATAGTATCAAATAGAAGTTACATATTTGTCCTTCAAGGGAGCAGTCTACCATGAGAATCATGACTTGAGAGATTATAATTTGTCTACATATCCCATTTTTTTTTAAATTTTATTCATGGACAAGACTATAGAGTTTTAAGGCTTTTCCACTTTAATGGAAAAACTATAGCACTTCGTAGGTTAACTAAGTGTGTAGGAGTAAGGGTTAAGAGGAAGGGAGATGAATGTAATAGGGTTGCTCAAGATATGAGCTCAAGTTAAACACAAGGTGAAGCATCACTTGATTAACAAAAGAATGGTCATAGGTGAAAAGCATTTAAAGGATTGAGTTCTAGCGTTCCTTTGAGAAAAGACAAACAATAAGTTCTTGAGCCATACTTATGAGTTATGATGTAGGGTCCAAACCAATTATGAGAAAACTTACCCCATTTGATTTTCTCCATGTTCGTCACATGTTTATTTTCCTTTAAGATGAGATCTCTGATATTGAAATCTCATTCCTTGAGGTTTTTGTTGTAAGAGTGTTTGATATGTTCTTGATGGATTTGGAGGTGGTTAAGGGCTATGAGATGATGTTCATCAATAAATTCAAGTTGAGCTAAACTTTCTTTGATAAATTCATCATTAGTAAGTATGTCTTGTAGAGAGATGCAAAGACAAGGAATCTAGACCTCAAGAGGCAAAATAGCCTCCATCCCATAGACCAAATAAAAAGGTGAAGCACTTATATGGGTTTGAATGCTACTATGGTAAGCCCATAAAGTAAAGGGAATGTTCATGTGCCAATCCTTTCCAATATCATTGACTACCTTCTTAAGGATTTTGGTCAATGATTTGTTAGAAGCTTCTACCTATCCATTTACTTGTGGATAGTACAGTGATGAGAAGCTTAATTTAATTCCAAAGGTGTCACAAAGATTTTGGATGGTCTTATTTTTGAAATATTTGCTATTATATGTAATAATTTTATGGGGGACACCAAAATGATAGATGATGTGATGGTTGATAAAGATAACAATTTTATTAGCCTTAGTGGAGATGACAAGAATAGCCTTGACCTACTTGGTGAAGTATTCAATGACAGTAATGATAGAATGATGAGGAAGGGATGAATGAGGGTTAATCTCATCGATTAGATCCAAGCCCCATTGGGATAAGGGATAGAATTATTTGGTGACTTGTAATGCATGACTTAGAATGTGAAGGAGGTTAGCATGTTGTTGACATTTGATGCAATGTCAAATGTAATCACTACAGTCTTGATGGAGTGTTGGCCAATAATAGCTAAGTCAAAAGATACACTTGAAAACTATGTGACCATTGAAATTACACCACAAATCCCATCATGGACTTCCTTAATATCAAAGGGGGTCTCAGTACTAGTGAGACATCTAAGGAGGAGACCATCAAAACCTAGTTTCTAAAGAAGTCCCCCTATCATAGTGTAATGAGTGGCATGTTTCATGAAGGCACATCTCCCATTATTGGAGAGATCAGAAGGGGTAATAGAAAATGAAAGGTAATCTATGAGTTTTTTGTACCATAATTCTTGTAGGTTATGTGTTACATTTTTGATAAAAAGGATGTTAGTTGATACATAGGAGGGAAATGTTAAGCGATGTACAGTGACATAGATTTTTTTGAGGAAGAGGGTGAAGAGGGTATGTGTCAAGCAAGTGAAGCCATTGTCTCAATAAATTTGTTTGTAGATTGAGGAATAGTTTTTAAGAGGTAGGAGTCAAATGATCCTAATAACGTATCTACACGATGTTTATATCACTATAGAATTTAATTTTTTCATAGGTAGGAACCATTAACCTGATTAACCACTAGCTGTGAGTCACCAAAAATGGTTATTGATTTGATACCCAATAATATAGCCATTTGAAGCCCTAAGACCAAAGCCTCATATTCAACCATATTTTTAGTACATTCAAAATCTAGTTTAAATAACAAAGGCATAGGCTCACCATCAAGAGGAATAAGAATGACCCCCACACCCCCATTGTGTTGACATTTAAACCCATCAAATAAAATTATCATTTGATAGGAGATGTCATTGATGGAGAAAATTGCAATGGATTCAATAGGGAATTTTAGGTTTGAAGGTTGGTTTTAGGTAAAGGGGTATCAGCTGACTGGTCAATGATCATTTTCCCCTTGATAGACTTTTGTTGAATAAACTCTACGTAAAATTTAGCAAGGAGCATGAGCCATCAAACTACACGTTGGTTGTGATATAGCTTGGAATGCATTTATTTGAGGGGATCAGTATGGGTGATGATGTAGGTTTTGTGATTTAAAAGGTAATGGTGGAGCTTGGAGGTTACAAAGACCAACGTGAGGTAAATATTTTTCATATGATTATATCGAGTTTCATAATCAATAAGTGTGTAGATTATGTAGTAAACCGCTTGTTCTTGATGGTGATCATCTTGATGTAAAATCATAACACCTAGAGAATGGTCTATTCTAGAGATGTAAAGGTAGAAAGGTTGATTTTCCTTAGGTGGAATAAGAACTAATGGGGAAAAGAGATATCATTTGAGTGCATCAAAGGATTCTTGGAAATCTATATTCCAATGGAAGGAGACATCTTTTTTGAGGAGATGGTGAAAGGGCTAGCAATGATCTAACAACTGGGAGATGAAATGGAAAATTTATTGAATCTTGCCTTGTAGGCTGTGGAGTTGTTTGATATTATTAGGTGCAGGCATCTCTAGTATTTCTCAAACCTGAGTGGGATTGACTTCAATACGATGGAGAGAAATGATAAAGCCTAAGAGATTACCAGAAAGGACACTAAAGACACATTTTTTTGGGTTTAGTCAAACATTATATTGGAGGAGATGAGTGAATATGATTTTGAGAATTGTCAAGTGATCTTGGTTAAGTTTAGACTTTTCAAGTAAGTCATCCACATAGTCTTCCATATTTTGGTGTAGGAGATCATGGAACATGTAAGTCATGATGCGTTGGTAGGTGGCATCAGCATTCTTCAAACCAAAGGGCATGACCTGATAACAGAAAGTCCCCCATGGGGTAATGAAAGTTGTCTTGTGTTGATCCTCGAAAGCAACCAAGATTTGATTATAACCTGAGAACCCATACATAAGTGATAGCATCTCATGGCTAGTTTTTAGATCAACAAGTTGGTTGATACTTGGCAAAGGTAATTCATCTTTTGGACAAGTGAGGTTTAAGTCATGCTAGTCAGTGCAAATTTAGATTCTTCTAGTCACTTTTGTGATAGGAAAAATATTAGAAACCAATTGCGGGTAGTTGATGGGTTGGATAAAGTTAATAGAAAGGAGGAATTAGAGATCTTATTTGACAAGGAGAGAAATATGAAGATGCATTTTATGAAAATTTTGCTTAACAGGTTTAGCATCTCGATTGGTGACAATGTTATGGGTGATGATAGAGGGGTCGATACCAGCATGTCATTATAAGACCAAGCAAAGGATTAACTATGGTTATTAAGAAATGTGGCATAATTAGCTTGCTCAAAGGAATCCAAAGATTTTCCAATCTTGAGGACATGGGGGTTATCATGAGAGGGTAAATTAATGTCAATGGTTGATTCATTTAACATAGCTTATGTTTTAGATGGGAGTGATCATTGGATATAAGAATCATCTGCACCCATGTATGTGAGAATAGTGTCATCATCTTGACATTAGATAGTGTTGATAGTGGGAGTGTCTTCATCAATCATTTCAAGATGAATGAGAGGAAGAGACCTTGTTTCCTTACCCCAGTGATAGGTGAGAGGCCCCAAATGGATGGAATTTATTGAAAAAAAATTAGGAGGTATAAATACCCCTGATTTGGTAGTGATGATGGATAAGAGGGTGGAGAAGGAGAGGCTAGTTCTTTGATAATTGGTACATGAGAAGTTTTGGTGAATTTATTTGGTTCATCATAACCCACTTTATGCCTCTTTTTGTCATTTTCAATGGTTTTGCTAGTGGGATATTCAATGGGCATATGAACACCCTACTCATAATGACCCAAACTAAATCCTTTTTAGGCACACCTATAAAAATAGGTATGAGTGAAACTAGGCTTTCTCATGAAATATAAGTCACAAGTAAATGGTTATGGCAAAGAGGATGGATTGTGAATAGTGGGAGCTAGATCAATTCCCCCATATGTGAAATTAATTCGAAGGTTAGGGGCTCCATAAGGGATGACCATCCAAATACATGGATCATAATTTAGGTACATATGAAGCTTTCTATACTCTTATGGAGTATGGAACATGTTGAGTGTCAACAAATGATATTCTCTAAGTGGAAAATACTTGAAATTTCCTCTATGAGATCTTTGTCACGAATTTGTGTCACTAGTATCTATGTAACTAAGGTAGTGGAACTTGTGGAAGCTTCAGAAGTATCATGTGGAAAATATGATGTCTTTAATGGAATGATAATATAATTGGTACTGTAAGTCATGTTGCATGCTTTAAATGGAGGTGAGTCAGTAGGAATAACATGCACTTGCCCATTGTGCTCAAACTTGACATAGCAGTGCAAAGTTGAGGGCACACATGCCATAACACGTATCCAAGGTTGTACAAGTAGTATGTTGTATTGGAAATATCCTTATAAAACATAGAATATCTCAATAATTATGTGGGGACCAATAAAAATATGTAATACAATAGTGACCACCATAGTAGCTATGGTATCATTAAAAGAGTGAAGCACTATATCAATTTGAGACATGCAATTATCAGGAAGAGCTAGTTGTTTATAGGCATGGGTGGAGATAATGTTAATACTATCTCCCCCATAAATAATGACTCTTTTGACATGATTTTGATCAATATATGTGATGATAAAAAGGATAGAATCCTGATCTTCAGGGTATTGAACTGGAATTTATGAATCACTAAAGGAAATCAAGATATGGAGTTGAGAGAGATGACTAAATTTGTAAGAGGTTTGTGATCATTAGGTTGTACCTCAACCACTTACAAGGAACTAATTAGAGATTGACGATGTTGGGGTGAATTTTGAATTAACTCATATAAGGACATTTTCATAGGATTTTGGTGAAGTTGTTTCATCATTGAGCTTTGAATAACTTCTAAAGACATTCATTTCAGGACACCTAAGATTGAAATATTGGGATTCAGAGGAGTGTCTTTGGAGAAGGGATGATCCCAAGGAGTAGAAAACTTTTCCTTACCTTTATCTTTTTGATTTTGTGACTACATGGCCACATTAACTGTGTTGATCTAAAACATAGGTGAAGGAGGTAGCAAAGGGGGTGCGATAACATCTTGGGGTTTGAATGTAGGTGGAATAGTATGAGGCATTATGGATGCTAGAGGTGGAATAGTAGGAAGGTTAATGGGAGTATAAAAAAAGAGAATGTTGACATCAAAGTGTTGTTGAATGACTGATGTGAGACCTTTAAAACTCTCAGTATCATGTCCAAGTAAATGATGATATATACACACTTGTGTATCATTAAAATAAGATGGATTCAGTCCAAGAGGGCTATAAGGCTTAATGAGAGGAAGAGTTATTACAAAAGATTATAATAACTAACATAGGAAAAATATTTGATGTTAGGTTGTGGAGCTAAAAGCCTCACTAATGCAAATAGGGGAGAAGGTTGCTGAGTGTCATAGTCACCGGCATCAGTTAGGCCAACTGACGTTGGTTAGGGGTGAACAGAAAGGCAACTGACATCAATCAGGAGTCGGCCAATGTTGGTCACCTCCAGACAGACAGGGACTGATGACGATCACCTGTGTGGTTTCAAAACTGTCAGTTGCATGAACAGTTAATTAATGAACCAATTGTTTACATGTAGAAGGCCAATTATAGACTTGAAGCTGTGGATCTAATTATTGTAATTAGATGTCTAATTATTGTTTGCATGGGATCTATATAATAGACTCATGGGCTATATTGTAAAGTGTGCTAGAGAGTAAGAGAGAAAAAATTAGCTCCTTCAGAGTGAAGAGAGCAAGGTGTGTTCCTCCTAGTGCCACAGTGCCAAGTGTGGGTGCTGTTTTGGAGAACCAGAAGGATTCTTCATGTATGTATGATCATGGTCAGTAGGTGTGCAAGGCCAGGTTTGGAGATCTACATGGTAAGTAAGATCATTGATCTTCAGGTGTTTGTGTGTGTTTGATCTAGGTTTGCAAGTGTTGTAAAACCAAGTTGATTTGTAGGTGGCATCAAGATCAGTGAGATCACAACATAATAGGTAGCAAGATCAGGAGGGATCTACTTGGAGTACAGTTTGTACTCGGTCATGACGTACGTGGAGTACATGTTTAAGTAAGATCATTTGAGTTGTAGGTTGTTACAAGTTCATGGGAGATCTACTTGAAGTATGTGGAGTACTTGTGTACTGGCAGTAGTGGATACTGACTAGTGGTACTAGCAGTAGTGGATACTGACTGGTTGGAGGTGAACACCAACTCTATGTCTGAGTTGTGTGTTGGGACCGTAATTGAGAGGGATAACTATTGAAGGTGAATTACTGAACACTTGGTGTGGGAAGCTTATAAGGTGTGGAAGAGTGTGGCATCTCTTCATTTGTAATTATTTTCTGGAAGAGTATTAATACAATTGAGTATTGTCTCTCATATTCTATGTTATTTTTGAATTCTAGTTACTTGTGCATTTTGGTTAAATTCCGCATTTAGTTGCTAATACAAAGGTAATCAATTGTGTGCTTTTGGGTCTTGACAAAGTGGTATCAGAGCTTGGTTGTAGGTTTAAAAGAATGATACCATTGACAAAGTGGTATCAGAGCTTGGTTAGTGATACAAACAAAGTGGTATTAGAGCTAAGGTTGCATGGAGCAGGTTTGTGTTTGATTATAGGTCACTCTAAGGGGTTTCTGATTGAGTGGGAGTATAGCAATGGCAGAAGAAAGTATGCTAAGAATGGAGGAATTGAAAAGCACAAATGGTCAATTACGATGTGATGGAAAGAAAGAGAAGGTAAATAAAGATTGTTGGTTGGTTCAAGATTAGCATGAAGGAACTATAGAAGCAGATGTTGCAGGTGTTGGTGCACAGGATGCTCTGGTATGTTCCTTAGATAAAGTAGAATCTTGTTTTATAGATTCTGTTGCCTCTTTCCATGCAGTCCAAAATAGAGTATTTTTCCATGTTAAGGTCTTTGAAGACTTTGGAAAGATTTATTTAGGGGTTGGTGTGCCTTGTCAAAGTTTTAGAAAAGGGGAAGTGAAGCTAAAATTATAGGTGGCCAACACATGTTGTTGAAGGAGGTCATGCAGGTCCCAGTTCTGAAGATAAGGCTAATTGCTTCAGGAAATTTGGGTGATGAGAGATGCACAGAAACTCTCACAGTGGATGCACTTGAATTAGTAGGTGGTAAGAAAGTAGGTATCCTTTATCTATCTACTTATATTACTAATTCTTCTTCTGTTTCAAAGATGTGGCTTTGTAGGCTTGGTCACAAGAGCAAGAAGGAGATGCATGTTCTTAAGCATAAGATAGATGTCTTTGACAAAATTAAGAACTGAAAAGCCTTGGTGTTTATGGAGGAGATGATGGACAGAGATCAGTGGATGGGACTGAGTAACTCTGAGTAGAGCAATTTGGACAGGGTTTTGATCTAAAGAGAGCTCATGAGTAAAAAGTCATCACTCACAGGAAAACACAGGTACCGGCATCAGTCAGGAAGAATCGGTGTCAAATAGATAGGTGCTGATGTCAGTCATGTGTAGACCAGAGCCAGTGGTGTCAGGTAGGGTAAGATCGAAATCAATCAAGAGGACCGATGTCAGTGATAGTAAGACTGACGTCGATTAGGAGGACCGATGTTGGCGGCAAGTAGACACTGATGTCGGTAAGGAAAACTAGCATCAATAGTCAAGACAGTTGCATGGAACTGATGTCAATCAGATGCAGACTATGTGGTGATCGAGGTCGGTCACTAGAATGAATTTTGGGCAGACAACACATTGTCAAGGAGTCTCAAATGCCCATATGGAGGATTGAAAGGGTAAGTAAGCCTCAAATTCATTATTCCTCTTCTTTATACTTGTTGTTCACTACAGAGCAGGAAGGATCCAAGAAACAGTGGGAGCATGGCATGAATGAGGATGCAGAACCAAACGAGAGATTTGGTAGGGTTGCTAGCCAGTATGAAAGCACTAAAAGATGAATGGATTCCTTAGTTAAAAAATAGAGTGAATGGATACGTGAGATAGAAGGCCAGGTTATATGGTCTTGAGAAAGCTCTAAGATAGTGGTACAGGTTTGACAGGTGGATGACAAAGCATGGCTTTAGTCAATGTCATTGTAACTACTATGGTTCCTTTACCAAGTGGATGATGAGTCGTGGCATTATCCTGTTACTGTATGTTGTGTGTTTGCTTGATGTAGGGTTACACATATAGGGTTTTTTTTGAGCTAAAGGTAAAGTTAGTTCAGAGGTGTGTCATGAGGAATTTGGGAGAAAAATTCTTTGGCATAAGTGTGTTCTAGAGACATGGAAGATCATAGGTTGATTTTGTCTCTGGATGATTATGTGAAATCAGTTAGCACGCCGATGGGTTGGATAGTTCTATGAACAATGTCCTGATTCACATGATGAGGTTAAGTACATGTGTACTAGACCTAGGTTTTCCCATGCAGTGGGAGATGTCAGAAAGTTTGGAGCTGATCTGAGAAAGAAGCACTAGAGGGCAGTTCAATGGATTCTCAGGTATCTGAGAGGGACCAGTAGTAGGTTGACATGCGATGCAGGGTCAAGTTCTTTTCTACATGTGTTTGTAGATGTAGATGTAGCAAGTTACTTGGATGACAGGAGGTGCACCATAGGTTTTTTGGTGGTTGGTCTTCAAGGTTGAGCTTGAAGAGGGATACAAGCTAGGAAACAAATTAGACAAGGTACAGGTACAGGTATAGTGCAACTATTTATCTCCAAGTGGGAGATTATTAGGTTGTGGAGCTAAAAGCCTCACTGATGCAAATAGGAGAGGAGGTTGCTAAGTGTCACAGTCACCAACATTGGTTAGGCCAACTGACGTCGGTTAGGGGTGAACATAAAGGCAATCGACATTAGTCAGGAGTCAGCTGACATCAGTCACCTCTAGGTAGACAGGGACCGATGATGGTCACCTGTGCGATTTTGAAACTATTGATTGCTCGAACAATTAGTTAATGAATCAATTGTTTGCATGTAGAAGGTTAATTATAGACTTGAAGCTGTGGATCTAATTATTGTAATTAGATGTCTAATTATTGTTTGTATGGGATCTATATAATAGACTCATGGGCTGTATTGTAAAGTGTACTAGAGAGTAAGAGAGCAAAAATTAGCTCCTTCAAAGTGAAGAGAGCAAGGTGTGTTCCACCTAGTGCCATAGTGCCAAGTGTGGGTGATAGTTTGGAGAATTAGAAGTATTCTTCATGTATGTATGATCTAAGTTAGCAGGTGTGCAAGGACAAGTTTGGATAACTACATGGTAAGTAAAATCATTGATCAGTAGGTGTTTGTGTGTGTTTGATCTAGGTTTGCAGGTGTTGCAAAACCAAGTTGATTTGTAGGTGGCAGCAAGATTAGTGAGATCACAACACAATAGGTAGCAAGATCAGGAAGGATCTACTAGGAGTACGGTTTGTACTCGGTCGTGACGTATGTGGAGTACATGTGTAAGTAAGATCATTTGAGTTACAGGTTATTGAAAGTTCATGGGAGATCTACTTGAAGTACGTGGAGTACTTGTGTATTGGCAGTAGTGGATACTGACTAGTGGTACTAGCATTAGTGGATACTGACTGGTTATAGGTGAACACCAACTCTGTGTTTGAGTTGCGTGTTGGGACCGTAATTGAGAGGGATAACTCTTGAAGGTGAATTACTGAACACTTGGTGTGGGAAGCCTGTAAGGTATGGAAGAGTGTGGCGTCTCTTCATTTGTAATTCTTTTCTGGAAGAGTATTAATACAATTAGGTATTGTCTCTCATATTTTGTGTTATTTTTGAATTGTAGTTACTTGTGCATTTTGGTTAAATTCCACATTTAGTTGCTAATACAAAGGTAATCAATTGTGTGATTTTGGGTCCTAACATTTCAGAGCCTGTGAGTGGGCTAGCACTTGTTTTGGTAATAGGAGTGGACAATTTATTTAGTTTAGGAGTTGTAGGGTTGATTTTGCATGGCACCGTTTTAGGTTGCAGTGGAGTTACATGTTTTGCTGACACTTTCTTGGTGTTAGGTATCATGGTGTTAGATGTGAAAGGCCTACCAGGTGGTAGAGGCAATAGTGGATGTAACTTATGCTTTTATTTTTCTCAAATTAGTGATATTCTAGCTAAAGTAGAGGAGTGTGGTCCTAAAATCGATGGCAAAGTTGATGGTTGAAGAGGGAAGGATCAGTGAAATCTAGGAAGCTTAAAATTTTTCTATAGTTTAGGTTATGAAACTCCAACTTGTGGTTGGAAAGTTAGATCTAATTTCACTTATGGATGAATTAGATTAGATACTAGGCATACACCTAAAGACCTGATCTCCTTTCATGTGGTAGATGCCTGTGAGGGTGAGGGCTCTCACATAGATGGATGAGTTTCTCATGATTTTGGTGAAGAAGCTCTGAATTTTCCAAAGACCTTGGGGTAAAGGGTAGTAATAGGGTTAGTGGTAAAGGTCAACACACATTGTGTAGGATAAGGAGTTTTAAGTTGGTCCTAAAATGCCACATGATCTATCTTTGTGGAGTCAAAAAATTATACACTTTTCACTAACCATGAGAAGGGTTTAGATGAAGTTGATGTAGGCCTCATGGTTGCTTATTTAGAAGGCTTGAGTGATTGAGAAAGAGGGAAATTATTGGTGTTTGCTACCTTGGGCCAAAGATGAGAAATAACTACAACATTATCTTCTTCAATAGAGACAAGAGAAGAGGCATGGTCTTCCATGGGTGGAGGAGAGGTAGGTGAAGAAGGCTCCTCAAAGGTGTAGAGAATAGGTATAATTTATCCCTCAAAATGTGGGTGAGGAATAGGTAAAGTATGATCCTCCATAGGTAAAAGAAGTGGTAAAATTGGTGGAATTGGATTAAGCACAATAGGTCTCCCATGTAATGTAAGAGTAGATAACATTGATTCTTCTAGGTGCAAAGGAGGAGTGGATAGGGTACTAATTTATATCAATGGAGTAGAAGGGGTAAGAAGGTTCCTCAAGAGGTTATAATATAGGAATTATGTTCCCCTTAACATGTAGTTGTGGAATGGGTATGGCATGGTCCTTAATTGGTAAGAAGATAGGTAACATTGGTGTAAAAGGAACTAGCAATACATGCTCCTCTGGTGGTAAAAGGAGTGGTAAAGGAGGCTCTTCCTTATGCAGGAATGGAATAGGTGAAGTAGGCTCTTCTACATGAGGAGGAAGAATGGGCAAAACAAATGCCATAGATTGTGGGAGAGGAGTAGGTAAAATGGCTACCTCCTATTATGAGAGAGGTTGAACTAGAGGTTAAGGAAAAACCATATTAATCGTATGGATATTATGATCACATTAGTTATTAGTCATGGTCTGAACAATATTTTGATTGGGTGAATCATTAGGAAAAGGCTGTTTAAACACATCCATATTTTAATTAGTAAGCGTAATAGGGTTATCCAAGACAAGATCACCCCTATCAATCATGTTTTGAACAATGTTCTTGAATGTTTTATAGTTATTAGAATTGTTGCCTTTGATTTGATGGTAGCCACAAAAATCATCCTCCTTGTACCAAGTTGGAATAGGATGGGAAGTGTCAAACTATATAGGAGGCTTGATTTGGGGAAGGATTATGGCTCCTTGTTATAATAGTCTACCATTATTGGATAGCCGCAAAACTCATCCTCCTTGTCTTTGTTGTGAATAGTGTATTATCTTTGTTCATACCATTATTAGAATTGCTTGGTCAGATTTTAGGAAGTTGAGGAATTACGTTGGTTTATGGTTGTAGAAGAAGCTGATTTAACAACCACTACATTGGTGGAGCCTTTAGATTTTTGGTTAGAAGGAGAAGTTTTAGAAAAAGAAGAGTCATTCAATTTTGAATAAGCATTCTTACTGCATAACTTGACTCTATCTTCATCTATAGCCCGAATCTTGAGTTTTCATGCCATGTAAATGCTTCATCAAATGTGCAAAAAGTTTGTACCTAGAGTGTGGATGAAATGTGCTAAGCACATGCCCTCGATAAGAGATTAATAAGCTCAGGTTGGGGTAAAGAGAAGGAGAGTTGATTGATTAATCCTCTCTAGTGATCAACAAAATCTATGATAGACTCATCATCAAATTGTATAATAGAATAAAGGTCCATAATAGAAACCTTTTTAGAAATGTTAATAGAGAAATTGTCTAGGAATATTTGTGTTAGTTGGGTAAATGAGAAAAGGGAGTGTTGAGTTATAAATCTATACCAATCTAGGGCAGCACCCGAAAGAGACATAGGGAAAGTGCAAAGTAATAATGCATCATCATGTCTTATTAAATAACAAGCATGTATAAATACTTGTAAATGTTATTGTGGGTCCTATTTACTCTAGAAATGAGTAAATTTGGGGAGTTCCCATTATCTTGGATAAGGGAAAATAGGCATATAAGGGTGTATTGGTTCATTGCATATATGATCATAAGATAACACATTCTTTGAAGCTAACATGGATGTCTCTAGATTAGACATCTTGTCCATTATCATCTTAATGAGGTCTAGAGGGGGATTGGTTTGGGAGATACCCCCTAAGTTATAGGGAACCTGATAAGAAGCAGAGGGAATGTATGACATAGATTTTTGAGGTTATGTTGATGAAACATAGGGATAATGAGTCATGAACTAGGGGGTAGAAAGAAAAGGGGCTTGTCCTATTGGGTTAGAGATTATGCTTTGGTTGGATGTTATTATTGCAGGTTGGGTTATTGTCATGGTTATATGGGGTGAAGGGTGAGTTGTAACTTAGGTAATTATAGGTGTGAGAGTATATGGGATAGGTACCACCAAATTTTGAAATGGGGTGAGACTTGACTAAATTTCTTATGGTTTTGGAAGCAAGGACGTCATGATAGGGTTTAAGTGGGATTGGACAATTGATGATACTAAACATTAGACATTGTTTATGGTTGGGTTACTTGTCAAATTGGTGGTTTGAGTAACCATGTGGAAAATAGTGGATACAACTGAAACTAAAGTTGTCTCCATCAGAGAGGTTGGCATGCCATATAGTAGGTCACCCAAATAATTATGGGTTTAGCTCATGGAAAGGTAATGTTGAAGGGCGGCCACATTGTGGTCAATAAATTTAGCAAAATCTTGATCTCCTTCAGGCACAATGGGAATTTGGTTGGGGCTAGGAGTATGCTCTATATATCAAGTATGTTCCATGATAGAAACAACAACAAGAGAGGAAGGTGGAAGTGGTCACCATCTTACGTAATCAATAAGAATTTTGTCTTGGGCTCACATCAATACCATGCAAGAAGAAGTATAAATAGTCTTAATACTATGTATTAGTGATAGAATAAGGAAAAACTAAATTCAAGTGTGGGTAAGTAGGTTGTTTTAGCTTATTATTTTGAGCAAACTAAAATTACACAATCACCAACATTGGTCACTTGACCGATCTCACTAGTTAAATTCTGATGATGTTAGTGGGATTAATGATGTCGGTAGGCTAACGTATGTTGACGTTAGTGGGATTAACTGATGTCAGTCACTGTGATATATTTAGAGATGAAAAATCCAATGCTTTAGAAACTTAGAGGTAAAATCTAAGTAAAATAGAGGATGCAAGAGGTCTGTATACAGAGAATGAACACTTATAAAACCTGATATAATAGTTATACAACTTGGATATTATAAATGGTGTTGATAGTGTAAATCAATAGAAAAACATCCTTACCAAATCAAAAATATAGAAAGCAATAGAAAATTAGAAAAAGAACATACAACCATAAATTATTAAATCTTAGAGATTAATTTTAATCTCATGTTGGCTTATTCCTTAATCAGATAGTGAGAAGAGAATTTGGTTATCAAAGGTACTAGAAATCAATCTAGAGCTAGTTTCAAGTTGGTTTTGGTGCTCAAGATGAAATCTGTGTTAGACTAGGTATGTGGATTGTTATAGGAGCTTGATCCCCACACTTCATGGAACTAAAGGCAAGCTAGGTTACTTAGCCAAAATATACCTTCTACCTAGAGTTTATACTCTACCATAGAATTGAGTGGGTTCTCCTCTTGGTGAAATCCAAGTAGGATAACTAGGTAGGGTAAGGTGATCCACGAAGTGATGAAATCTCAATGGGCCTTACCTTATGTGAGTTTAGATATTTGTCTTTGTGAGTGTGATCTAGTTGTGTAACATAGGTGTACTATGATTTATTCATAATGCTTGAAATTAACTAGGTGAGCTAATATACAATAAGCAAGTAATGAAGTGCAGTAAGTTTTAAAACCAAATATGAAGTGTTTAGATTCGAATGAAAACAATGATGAAATAGGAGAAAAGAATTAAATTCACTATCTTGATGTGTATACAAGAAATAAATAAAGAAGATATTCTTTTAACTTGTAATAAAAATGATAAGTTGCTTTTAGAGGCAAAAGGAAGAGAAGAGTGGCAAGGAAGAAGAAATTCTAGTTTATTGCCCTTAAATAGAAAATATAATGTTTAATATTTCATTTTGAGGGAGAAAAGAAGAAGAAAGTGAAAGGAATGAAATTTTCACTATAATGCACCTATATGAATGCTTAAAATAAGCAATGAACCCAAGGAAAACTTTAGGGTCCCACCGGGCGTGCCAAAAATGTTTCACTAAATTTTGAATCTATTTGATGTTTAAAGAGAAATAGAGATGAAAGGTAGGGATTAGATAGTAGAGAGAACCTGGATTAGTTGTGTGCCATATATAGATGATGTTAAGAAATCCTCTTTGGCTGGGGAAGACTACCTATGAATAAGAAAGTACTACCACCAAAAATATTTGTTAGCAGATATATGAGTGGATTGTCAAGCTACGTGCTTGTTCCTAAAAGTGTCAAACTTCCTTAGGGATGATAGCTCATGTTTTGAAACAAAATTGGTAATGAATAACAAAATTAAAGAGAGAGTAAGAGAGATATATTCATACCATTCTTGTAGTTTGAGTGGATTAGAGAGTGACACCGTGTAGGTAATGTGAGTTATTGATATTTTTGGAGGTGGTTGAGGTAGGCTCAAGGAGGTTAGTATAAATATACAATCATAAACATCGGTTAGGATAATAATGTTGGTAAAGAGACATGGATGATGTTAGTTATATGATTGACATCGATTATGTGACCAATGTTGGTAGGGGGTAACAAGTCCTTAGGGGGTTGTTGGAGACTTTTCTGAGCTGAGAGGTGGATGTTGGTTAGGTTTATGAGGTTGGGAAGAGTCTTAAGGGAGTGTGTCAGACCCAAGTGGGTCTAGATAAAATGTTGGTATGTTTGGAGTAGAGAAAAATATGTGAATGATTTTTACAACTCCTCGATAGGGAGGGTCAAGACATTTATGAAATGATAAATAGTAGAATGCAAAATAATTATAAAATGACTATTTAAAGGAATTCCCAAAACATAAAGATATACTTATCTGATGAAATGGATGAACCATGGGTGCTATATATATGGATCTAATGAGGCATGTTGAAGTAATAGGTGAATAAAATGACAAGCATATGCTATTGATTCAAAAAAATCCAAGATCTATGCAGTATATCAATTCCTAATCTAGACTAATTTATGTAGAGTAACAGTAAGCTTGAATGTACAAAGTTGAATGCCAAAGCCTATATGTGAATAATTTAATTTTTCTTATTTTTGTTGACCTGAACATCATTTTTGAAATTGGTTTAAGTAGATGACATTGGTGATCCCAGCGACATCTGTCATGGGTTGACCGACGTTGGTGGCATGAGAATAGGTAAAAGGGTTGTTTTTAGCCTGTTTTCTATTCTTTCCCATGCCAAGTGTGGTATCCATTAGGAAATGGTATAAATGTGAGGTTAATAAGGACATAGTTAGTTAGGAATTTATGTTTGTGGTGAGAACAAGTCATGGGTAGTTAGGATTAGGGGACTAAGTCTTGAGGTGACTCAGAGGATAAGAATTAGTCTTATGACAAGGTGGCTAGGTAAGGTGGCATAAGTAGTGTTTAATTAACTTAATTAAATATTTTAAATTAATTAAATGTGTGAGGGGTAAAATCATGGGTTAGAAAGGCTAAATATTAAAAATGGGCTCAAGGGGGGTTTCGACATAGGGAGTTATGCATGTGTGTGATGTAATTTTGGTGTCTACATTTGCCCCTTTTTGTCTTGTAATTTATACTGACAAGTTGCAAGACAAAAATAGGAGGTTGGATAATCTAGGTATTGGATGAGGTATCCAATATAAGAAATAAATAAATAAGATATTATTTTAACTTGTAATAAAAATGATAAGTTGCTTTTATAGGCAAAAGGAAGAGAAGAGTGACAAGGAAGAAGAAATTTCAATTTATTGTCGTTAAAAAGAAAATAAAATGATGAATATTTCATTTTGAGGGAGAAAAAAAGAATAAAGTGCAAGAAATTAAACTTTTACTATAATTTACATATATGAATGCTTAAAACAAGAAATGAACCCAAGGAAAACTCCAGGGTGCCACCAGGCATGCCAGAAATGTTTCACTAAATTTTGAAGCTATTTGATGTCTAAGGAGAAATAGAGATGAAAGGTAGGGATTAGATATTAGAGAGAACTTGGATTGGTTGTGCATCATCTCTAGATGATGTTAATAACTCCTCTTTGACTAGGGAGGACTACTTATGAATAAGAAAGTATTGTGACAAAAAATATTTGTTAGCAGATATATGAGTGGGCTGCCAAGCTACGTGCTTGTTCTTAGAAGTGTCAAACTTCCTTAGGGATGATAGTCCACTTTTTGAAACAATATTGGTAATGAATAAAAAAATGAAAGAGAGATTAAGAGAGAGATATTCATACCATTCTTGTAGTCTGAGTGCAATAGAGAGTGACACATTGCAGGTAATGTGAGTTGTTGATGTTTTTGGATGTGGTTGAGGTAAGCTCACAGAGGTTAGTGGAAATACATATTCATTGATGATGGTTAGGCTACCAATGTTAGTAAGGAGATATAGTTGATGTCAATTATATGACTGATGTTGATTATGTGACCAATGTCAGTAGGGGAAGCAGGTCCTCAGGGGGTTGCAGGAGACTTTTCTGAGCTGAGAGGTAGATGTTGGTTAGGTTTATGAGGTTGGGAAGAGTGGTAAGGGAGTGTGTAAGACTAAGGTGGGTCTAGAAAAAAGGTTGGTATGTTTAGATTAGAGAAAAATAGGTGAAGGAGTTTTATAGCTCCTTGATAGAGAGAGTCAAGATGTTCGTGAAGTGATAAATAGTATAATGTAAAGTAATTATAAAATGACTATTTAAAGGAATTACCAAAACATAAATATATACTTAGCTAATGAAATGGACGAACCATGGGTGACAGATAGATGGCTCTGGTGAGGTGTGTTGAAACAATAGGTGAACATAAAGACAAGCATGTGTTGCTGATTCAAAAGAATCCAAGCTCTATGTAGTATATCAATTCCTAATCTAGACTGATTTATGTAGAGTAATGATAAGCCTGAATATAGAAAGTTGAATTCCAAAGCTTGTATACGAATAATTATATTTTTTGATTTCTAATAACCTAAACATCAGTTTGGAATTTGGCTTAGGTAGCCAACATCAGGGATCCCATCAACATCAGCCATGGACTGATTGACATCAATGGCATGAGAATAGGTAAAAGATCTATTTTAGCCTATTGTTTTCTTTCTCATGCCATGTGTGGTATCCATTAGGAAATGGTAGAAATGTGAGGTTAAGAAGGATGTAGTTAGTTAGGAATTTATTTTTGGGGTGAGAACAATTCATTGGTAGTTAGGATTAGGAGACTAAGTATTGAGGTGACTCAGAGGGTAAGAATTAGTCTTAGGATGAGGTGTCACGATAAGGTGGCATAATTAGCATTTAATTTACTTAATTAATATTTTAAATTAATCAAATGTGTGAGGGTTAAAAGCATTGGTTAAGAAGGATAAATATTAAAAAGGGGATCAAGGGGGGATTAAACATAGGGAGTTATATATGTGTGTGATGGAATTTTGGTGTCTACAATAGTGAATAGACTAACACACTCAACCTTGACACTTCTTAGAACACTTCATATTCCCTACAAGAAGAAGATTTCTAATTGCAAATAGGTGAGAGAATGCAATAATAATGCTAAGGAAATAACAAGTTATCACTAAGCAAATATCAATCATCCAAATAGAACACACTATGAATAGTCATGGAAGAGGTAAAAATAAGTCGTCTTATTGATCAAATGGTATGCACATGAGAAGGGATTCACCATACTCCAGTGGAGAATAAGTTACAAAGGGAAAAATAGCTAGTTCTTATAAAACTTGAGTGAGACAGGAGAAGAGAGAAGTCCAAAATTCATAAGGACACTTTTCATGATAAGATAAGGATTTATATATGAATGAGAAGAAAGTATGTAAGCTCAAGAAGTATAAGTGTCCATACAAGTCATGAAACTCATGAAAAGTGGCATGAAATTACCTTTGCTAGCTCAAAAAATTGCCTTCATCATTCACCTCTATTTGAACATCCCAAAACTGACTAGGGTGTCTGTTGATTTGAATGAGAGAGAAATATTTCAAACATGCCTATCCATGCATTGGTTTTAGTTCTAATTATCTAGAAACTTTTGAAAGTGAGCCATCAACATCTATAGTCTAAAAAACTCCCTTTTTTGTCACCCCTCAGACTTAGCCTCCAAAAAGGCATCAGTTTTCCATGAAAATTCATAAAAAGGAGTGGATGACATGTGTTAATACCCTCCATGTATTTAGAGGCATCAATCACACCTTAAAATCATCTCACTTGAAGTTTTCCACCCTTCTCACTAGCTTGGTCACTATGTTAGTTTTGACTGGCTAAGATGAGGCAACTAGTTGAAGAACTTAGGAAATGTTACAAGGCATGAAATTTACATGGGGAGTTATCTAAATACATAATCTTCCCTTCCATGTGATTTTCATCTCTTGGAACCTACACAACACATAAAATATTAAAGAAAACCTTGTTTGTACCCTATTCATATAGATTTTGTACAACTAATTTGGATGGTAGGGAGCTTGACTGAGTCCTCCTTAACATCTAATAATTTTTCATGCCATTTTGTTCCATTATAATATCCCTTCATATTCATTTTTCTAATTGGGTCATTATAAGGGTTTAACAAGGGTTTAAGCCTATTTTACCCCCTTAAGTTTTATTCATGCAAATTGAAAATTGTAATTTCAATTCAATGCCACAAAAGAGCTGACTAGGACCCTATCTAACTTATCCAAAACTTTTAGGTCCCCATTCAAATCATCAATAGAGATATAAGAACTCAAAGTGCTTATTCAAGCTTGTTTATTCCATTTGCACAGGCTTAAAGTTGTCTTTAGCCCAAAAGTGGATTAATTTATGAATATCCTATACATAAATGGATTAGACACATATTAATTAATCCTATAAACATTATTTAATAGCGTATATATCTCACTAAGGGCTGGAACTGAAGTTAGACCCCCCATTGGGCTTTAGGCCTCAAATAGTCATGTCTACATACTTGGCACTCCAAACCATTTTGTTTGGTTTAATTATTTTGTACTTGGTTTTATATGTTTGAATAGGTTTTATATATCTTCCTACACCTACTATAAATTTCCACTCAGCTCCTTAGATAACCTTTCATCCCTACTCTCCAAATATGCAGGGTTTGTCTATGAGGGGAGTGCCCTTGGTCTGAGATAAAATAGAGGGCACTCCCATATTTCATCAGACAATAGTGAATATTTTATGGGATTAACCAAACCATAAACATTTTTTGTACCAATTTTTAGCCTTTGGTTTTATTATTTGACCTCTGAAATGCTTTAATACCCAAGACAGACTTGTTAGAGGCAGACTGTGTGCAGGGCTCTCCCAAGTGGACTATGTTATGCATTATTAGGGTCCCTTTTTCCATCATTTCCCATTATCAAGATATTATATATAATTTAATGATCCTCATGAATTTATACCAATTTCTATTCCTCACTCCAACCTTCCATGTACTCCTTATACTCATGCCTAATATAGACTATAAATATAAATTTCTGACTGTATTATGTTCTTTAGCACCATACTTGTAGGTGTGTTTTTATTAGTTGGACCTAAGACAATATTAAAAACCCTTCCTAATGCTTCCTTTAAAATTAAATAATGATTATACCTTATTTTCACTTTGAGCTTAGCCTAACCCATCCTTTTGGCATATTATCTCAGTTAACTGTCTACCTATAGTCACCTATAGGTGACTACAGGGGACCCTATAGGTGGGTTTTATCCCCAAAACTTGTGATAAATATTCATTATAAACCCATTGATATAATTTTTAGTTATTTGTAAAATTATTTAAATAAATAATATTGCTATCTCCATGCACAACTCTACTATGGACTGTGTGCTCCTACAGTTGGTTGTAGGTGGGCAATTTTAGAAAAAAGGCACACCTATAGATTTTAATGGGAGATAAAATATAGTATGAAATCCTATTGAGGTGAACCTTCTACTCGTTTAAAATAATTTTCAATAAATAATGTCATATACACATTATAATATGCCTTAGACAACCAACTTTAAATACAAAGTTGCTAAAGGATTCCAATTCTTGTAGATGTTACTGCCTAGGTTTAATGCATAAAAGCATAGCTTTCGGCCTCTAAAAAACTAGATTCCATTGATAATATACCCTTTAAAATTTGTAAGTTATTTCTCCTTACTATATGATAAAAAATTTATTCAATTATATGCCTCAATACTTTGTGACACGTCCTCATATTACATCAACAAAACCATTATGTGCTCTATTTTGCATTTTTGGGGATAAGAGCCCTAAACATGATTATTTTGTGCTTAGAGGTAGATTAAACCTTATTATACCCATTTTATGCCTCATATAATTATTTTATGGTCCATTCCACCTACCAAAATTATAAGGAAATGTTTGGTCATGTATTTTAATGCCTCAAAACAACCCCTCAATTCTTATAAAACCTGTAGGTGGCCATTTTCATGTCTATAAACAATGAATGTGAGAGAAATGTGAATGGATTTTGTCTTATTATGAGTTTTAAGTTATTATAAAGGATTTAAAATAAAATTTATTGATCATGAATAACATTATTTGTCTCATAAACTCCCTTTTAGTCATGACTGGTCTTCTCATGGGATACCTGTAGATGAACATCTTCATATATGTAGGTAGTAGTATAAGATGGTAGGTAGTGAATGTTGTATTTGAAATTTAAATGGGTTTTTACCTACCTAAAATATTTAAAATTTAATCTCATAATTTTTTATAATCCTATCTAACTTAGATACTCCCTCCCAATGTGATTGCTGTTCATGAGATCACCTATATATGCATTTTCTATTGGTGGACTATATGGAGGTGTTGTGTATGATTGAAACAGTCCCTTTTTACATTATTTAAAAGGTATAATATATTTTTTACTACTTAAGATAATTATTAACACATTTACACCATACATAAAGTCTATGAATGCTATGCATACCTCCATTATACGTGATTTAATCATGACACAATTGAAAAGTGAGAAAGGAGTTGACTGTGAGTAGCAAGACTAAAAGTTTGATATAATAATAATATGATGAAACAAAACATAAAATGAGGTGATATTATGGCCTTGAGACATGGTAAACATCACATCCCATTCCCATGATACCTATGAAGATAAACCACACTATCTGCAACAAGGAAACTGACTGAGACTACACATGGTGGCACCTTCCTACAATAGGAGATAACTTGCCCATAAAAATAGAATGAAACATGAAAATAAAAATGGAGTAATATTAAAATATATCCAACATCCTCTAGGTTCAAAATCACCAATTCATTTGTACATACTTGTCCAAAATAGAGTAAAACGTATAGGGTATAGGAAATGGTAAGCAAAAAAACACAGTCAGCTTGTAAAGGATGTTTCATAAAGCATGGTTGATGAATATTCAAACACTTGTTATGTAAATTGATCTATATAATTTTAATACCATCTCCCAAATGTTTTTTTCCTTGAACTTCTTTTATTGACCGTACCAAACATGAACATGTTGATCACTTTTACATGTCGAGAAAGGCAAAAAAAGAGTAAAATGGTTTTGGGTCTTTTTTAGAACTTCCAAAGTGTTTCAAGCATTTATATGAGTTTTATGAACATGAAGAGGAATTTTACGACCTTCTCCTATGTGTCACCTTCTCCCATGGGTCGTACAAGTGCCAAACTCCCCCTTTTTCCTTTGATTTCTTTATCTTCAGTTAGATAACCTACAATATTTAGATGAGACTGATATTCCTAATAGGGAATCTGACCTTTTGGATGTTTGGAAATAAAATAGGACACTTGGGCACCTTAAAAACCATGCCACTTGCATTTCTAACCCCTAAATGTCTGCTAAATGATTTAAAATGACAAATTGACTAATATGACTAAGACCACGGCTAAGATGATATTAAATGACATTAAATAGCTTATAATACACCCATGAAAAAATGTTATACCCCTAAAACATATAAATACCAATTTTTTACTGATAAGGGCCTCAATTTGACTTGTAGGGTCAAATTTGGTCAATAGTTACTTGGAAAAGAATTGGGAGTGTTGGTCCAAAATTATGTACATGAGGAAAGATGGGTACTAGAAGGTACTCATCACCAAATAATTACCTAGATATTCTCTCATGGTGGAGGCAATGGATTTGACAAAGTCCATCTTGAACTCCTTCCCCTTCTCAGACATGATCATCAGGTAGAGCGCACCCAACTAGGAGTTGTCGACATCTTTATTAGATTCCATACCTAGGATGAAGGTTAGCATGGATAGGGTGTCTTTGAAGTGTTTTATGGGAAAATTAAGTAAGGACATGGGCAATTAAGGCATCTCTATGACCTCTTCCTTAAGGAGAGATCTAAGGAAGTGCACTTTATCTCTCAAAGAATCCTAGATGATCTGAAGGCTCTTAGTGCTACAAATAGTGGCCTTGGGATCATATGGGAGATAAAGCATTACCTTGATGTTGTCTACATTGATCTTAACCTTTAGATGGGTATTTATAATTATCAGTTGGCATCGGTGTCATATCTTTTTATGTAGGGAGTGATGAATTTAGGGCATGGGTGTACATATGGAACCATGTGTTGTGCTAATATGCAATCCCATATTCTACATTCAAAATATTTATACTCTTTCTTACTAATCCTCTCAATCATTCAAGTGTGGGTTCCCTCTCTTAGATTTTTAGGATATTGAGTTAACTCTAGGTCAAATATGTCATCTACAAAATTAGTTACCAAAGTCTTGTCCTTACAAGGCCCCTTGGTTTCCTTCTTAGTATTTGGCACTTTTTAATTCACTTGGGTAAGGGGTGAAACATAGAATTTTATCATGGTATACATATGGGAGGATCTCCACCACTTATTATATTGTGGGTTCTCTATTTTGAGGTATGCTTGTTGTTTCCAAATTAAGACATAAAAGCTTTCATGATGAGATATCTACTTCAAAGTTACTCTCTATTATTGACTTAAAATTGGATTGATAGTTATTCACTAGCTAATTCACCTAAAAACACTCTTTCTCCATTTATCTTAATTCATCAATTCTCTTAATAAAATATCAAAGTGCCCAGTATTTAGCTTTGAACAAGAGGAGTATTTATGCAATAGTGCCACTTGGCAGGCTTGTTATGGAAATTTCAAAAATAAACATCTCAATTAATGTTAAGCATGTCACACATGCTCTATGGGCCAATTTCAATAGATTTTATGGTGATCATTATGGTAAATTATGCATGATGGAGCATCTGACATTAATGATAGGTGAGGTAGGTAACTAACCATATTTTAGAGAATATTTTGAAGTTTTGAGAGGATTAGGGAGAGGATGTATGGTAATTAGATCATTCACCTATGCCAATGAAACTTATTTGAAAAATGAAACACTAAAGGGAAAAAATCAAAGGAAACTTATAGCAATAAAATGGAAACACATGATAGAAAAAGAAACTAGCTAATTATGTACAAAGAGGAGAGATGGATAGGTTAGTTGAAATGCTTTAGATCGATCCCATTAATGGGGATCTCCAATGCATTTCCATATTTATGTTATAATTCAAAATAATTCCCCTAAATATAACTAATGATGTAAAATGGTCCTCTCCAAAGAGAATTAAACTTTTCATGTTGTCTTGGATTTGCAGCCCACTGATCATATTTGAGAACTAAATCTCCAAGTTTAAATCCTGGATCTGACTACTTCTGATCAAACCATTGCTTAAAAATATATTATTAGATGATATTCACATCACTTTCCTATTCCCTAACCTCCTAAATTTTTATTAATTTATCAAGCTAAACCTCATAGGAGATACATTTCAAACAATGATAAGAGTTGACTTTTCTTTCAAGGAACAAGTGTAATTTTCCTTTACATGGAAAAGGCACTACTAGGTGATATTTTAAAGGACCTTGTAATACCATCATAAGAGAGTATTTCCCCTTCCAAGTTATATCATAGGAGATAGCTTTCAAGTAGGTAAAAGAGTGGATTTCTCCTTCAAGAAACAAAAGGAATTTTTATTTACATGGAAGGCACTACTGGGTTATATTTTGAAGGCCTTTATAATACCTTCAAGGTATCTCTTATGAGATTTTTCCTTTGCATGGAAGTCACTACTGAGTGATATTTTAAAATATTTTATAATACCTTCAAGGCATCTCTTAGTATATGCCTTTCAAACATTCACAGGAGTGGATTTCCCCTTCAAGGTATCTCCTAGGAAATATATCTCAAATAGGGACAAAAGTGGATTTTTTCTTCAAAGAACAAGTGAAATTTCACTTTACATGGAAAGAAATATTGGGTGATATTTTTAGGTATCTCCTAGTAAATACCTTTCAAACATGCACAAGAGTGTATTTCCCTTTCAAGGTATCTCATAGGAGATAGCTTTCAAATAGGCACAATAGTGGATTTCTCCTTCAAAAAACTAGTAGAATTTTCATAGAAGGCACTATTGGGTGATATTTTGAAATAATTTATAGTAAATTAAGGTATATCTTAGGATATACCTTTCAAACATACACAAGATTGGATTTCCCTTTCAAGGTATCTCCTAAGAGATAAATTTCAAGTAGGCACAAGAATGGATTTTTCCTACAAGGAATAAGTGAAATTTTCATTTGCATAGAAGGCACTATTAAGTGATATTTTAAAATATTTTGTGATACCTTAAAGTTATATCTTATGAGATACCTTTCAAACATGCACAATATTGGATTTCCCCTTCAATGTATCTCCTTGGAGATACATTTCAAATAGGGACAAAAGTGGATTTTTCCTTCAAGGAACAAGTGCAATTTTCCTTTAATGGAAGACACTATTGGGTGATATTTTGAAGGCCATTATAATAAATTCAAGGTATCTCCTAGTAAATACCTTTAAAAAATGAAAAAGAGTGGATTTACCCTTCAAGGTATCTCATAGGAGATACCTTTCAAATAGGCATAAGAGTGGATTTCTCCTTCAAAGAACAAGTGGAATTTTCCTTTACGCAGAAGGCACTACTGAGTGATATTTTAAAGGAATTTGTAATACCTTGAAGGTATATCCTAAGTTATACCTTTCAAACATGCATAGGAGTTGATTTTCCCTTCAATGTATCTCTTAGGAGATACCTTTCAGATAGGCACAAGAGTGGATTTCTCTTGCAAGAAACTAGTGAAATTTATTCTACATAGAAGGCACTACTAGGTGATATTTTGAAGGCCCCTATAATAAAATAAATGTATCTTGTATGAGATACCTTTAAAACATGCACAATATTGGATTTCCCCTTCAAAGTATCTTCTAGGAGATACATTTCAAATAGGGATAAGAGTTTATTTCTCCTTCAAGGAACAAGTGCAATTTTCCTTTATATAGAAAGCATTACTGGGTGATATTTTGAAGGCCCTTATAATAACTTCAAGGTATCTCCAAACAGATACCTTTAAATAACAAGAGTGGATTCCCACTTCAAGGTATCTCATAAGAGATACCTTTCAAATAGGCACAAGAGAGGATTTTTCCTTCAAAGAATAAGTGGAATTTTATTTTACATGGAAGGCACTACTGGTGATATTTTAAAGGCCCGTGTATTACCTTCAAGGTATCTCCTAGGAGATACCTTTCAAACATTCACAAAAGAGTATTTACCTTAAAGGTATCTCTTGAGATACCTTTAAAATAGGCAAAATATTGGATTCCCCATTCAAGGTATCATAATTAAAAGGGACCACCTAAAATCTCACTACAAATTGAGGGTTACCAAGTGGTGAGAAATAGATGGGTCGTCATGCAAAGCTGTATTCTAAAAATCCAAAAATCAATCAAATGGTGCCACATGTCTAGATTTCAAACCATCTAGATAACTTAGTCATATTCATGCCATGTGAGTACTTAGTTGTATCCAAGGTGGCAGCCACATGTTAAAAGGTGGTAATAATTAGCTTTAAAGCTAAAATTGATGGTAAATCAAATTCAAATTAAAACTAAATTGAATTATAGAGTAATTAATTACTAAAATCAATAGTTCAAAATTTTATAAGCTTTCCTGTTAATACAGCATGAACCAGGATTGCCATCAACATTGCATTAATCAAGATCTTAAAAAAAGGTATTTTGTGCATTAATCCCATATTAAGATAATATGCGATCTCATCAATCAAGATTTCAAAATACATGACCAAAGCAAGAATGTATAGAACTTCCAAGTCAAAATAGGTCATATTTCTCTATTCATATGGGATAAACTCCATCTTAGCCATTGCCTCCATCAATAAAGCCCATAAGTGGTTCTTAAGACAAGATATTGATTAAGTAGATGCAATTGGATACAAATACATACAAGTAACACCATATATATAAGATTATTTATTTATATATATAAGATGTTAAATATATATAAGGTTTTTGTAATAAACTAGGTTCTTTATATATAAGGTACTTTATAATTTTGTATATAAATAAAGTCTGAATGGATTATAATTTTTCTCTGAAGTCTGAAGGTTTAGATCTAAAGACTAATGACTTATTTCCAAAGACTAATAGCTATACTCCTAAGATGAAAAAATATGAATGGGAATAATCCACTTCCATCATTGAGAATCAAAACAATTCCATTAGACCTATAATGCCACAATCCATAATTTGATGTGACGGTGTTTTCAAAAGATCTCCAAAAGAATTGATGTGATGGTATTTTGTGACAATGTTTCCAAATGATCTTTTCAAACAAGATTGATGTAACTATGTTTTAAATATAGGGTATTTCAAAAATATTTGGTATGCTGCATAATTAATTATGATTATAACTCCTAGTACTACCAATAATGTCCTTTATGACACATATTACTACTTGATCAGATAAAATACCTTCTCATTATATCTCACACGCTTCGAAGAGATAACCATAACTACATCCATCATTCTTGTCATAATCACATCATATAACCTTCTTTGCTATTCATTTTTGCATTTTCACTCCCAATAATTATTGTGTCGTATCTCTAACCTATTGCTTCCCTATTCCCTATATGGATTTGAGCTCTATGTTTTTATAGTATAGTTAGATTTTGATTTATAATTAAACAGTGCTTTCTTTGAAGATCGATGGGAGAAAAAAAAAGTGAACTAAAATCCTTTGATACATTATTTCAAGATGAAGCAGCTAGAGACATCTTTGAAATAACAGGTTGGTTGAATATATTAAAAACATTTTAGGGATTCCATGAAGAAATTGTGAAAGAATTCTATGAGAATTTTGATGAAGATCATGATGTTATCAAAGGGAAGAACATTCCAATGAATCCCTCTAAAATCAGTGCTCTATTTGGGATGCCTAAGGATTTAAAATATCAAAATTTTTGACCTAATATATATGTTTTTTGATGAAAATGAGCCACACCCTAGACTGGCTAAATCCCCCCAAGGAGTGGCCAAGGGAACTCTAAGAGAACATCTTCCTCAACCGTGGAAAAATGTTATTTTATGGATAATGAAATATATCACTTGTGATGGTCAGTATATAGTAGTAGGTGGAGATGCTATGAGACTCCTTCATTTGAGGAAATAAGATGTTTGAAAAGAATATAAGATCAATCTTACCTCTTTCCTTTAAAATGATTTGATTAATGTTTCTTAGAAGATAAGATGAGGTACTAGGTCTACTTGCCATCATGGGCTAGTTACACTCATTTTCACCATTGTTTTCTCAATAAACCAAGGGGTGAAAAGGATTAGTCCTATTTCCTCTAAAATTTTTCTCTAGTTCCTACCAAAATGACACCACACTCTACCTCTCCTCCTTCCACTACAATCTGGATTGAAGAACCCATAGTTGAAATTATAGAATGACCATCTCCATCACCATTAGTTTTGAAGATACTATGATGGAGATAAAATCAACAAATGGAAATTTATTTAGAAACTCCTCATCCTCATTCAACTAAAATCTAGTGCATTCATCAACTTATCTTGTAGGAACAAGAAGAAGAAGATGTGTAGGTCATAGAATAATTTGTATTTGCAGAGGGAACCCTAGTAGAAGTTGTAACTTAAGAAACAAAATATCATGTACCCTCTATTGATGATAAGGGTAATGCACCCTTTATTGAAGAAGATCCATCTTCTCCACATTTTATAAATGAAGAAAAGGGTTATAGTATGCCATGGCTTTATCACACCACAAGGAAATAATTAGACTACAACAAACATAGTTATATGTTATCCGTTCAACTTTGAAAGGTAAGGACTTGATGATTTCTAATTTGAAACAAGGTGGGAAGAATCTATTACTAGAGCTAGTGACCAAGAAATAATTCTTCAAGTAATACAAGTTGAATAGACTATGGTCCACAATTAAATGTTTTCACAGATTCAAGAATTGAGTAATTTACAAAATTCTATTTTTATCAAGGACACTCAGATTACTGATTTGTAGAATTCTCTTTCTATCAAGGATACTAATCTTATTGATTTGTAAAATACCAATGTTTATAAGTGTAATATGATTAATAATATGAGAGAAAGTATTTATAATAGAAATACAATGATTTCCTGACATTCTAATAAAATAATAGAGCTTGTCTCTTAGAATTTTGAGTTACAAGCCTCTATTTAAGCCATGGAAAGAGAAAAATGAGAGAATATAGTTCAAACAAAGGGTCCAACAAGAGTTATTCCCTCTTTACATGTTCCATTACATGAAATAATATCTACTTGGCATATCACCCAGAAGAAAATTTAAAAATTAAAGGATGAAAATGCCAAACTTAAGGAAAAATCTTAGAAGAAATTGGTAGAATCCCAACTTTAATTATAGAAATCACAAGCTTCCATCCAACACATTTGTGTCATTTCTAATAAATTATTAGCATAAAGGTATTCTTCATCACTTTATATTATTTTTTTACATGATAAATTTTATAAATGGTAGATTCAGTTAATTTCCTTTATTTTCATATCATTGAAGATGAGTATGTATTTATGGACATTTTTATAAAGAGCACTGAAGAAAGGTAGGATGTCATTGTGAGTTCTATACTTTTAATTTATTGTTAGGATATAAATTTTGTTTTATAATAAATGTATTTGTTGGATAGACATAATTGCATGCATTTCTCTCCACTCTAAGGAACCAAATGGCATGGCAACAATCCAATAATAGATTTATAGAATTACAAAGCACCACTGGGTTATGCATGAGACCACAATTTCCAGAAGAAAAGAAAATTATTTCTTATTTTAAACCACTATATCATATGCATATGAAAAAAAAGTATCATGAGATATTGAGATCTAATATTGTTGCTTTTAGATATTTTTGAATCCACCATTATGCCAATGGTTTTAATGTAAGTCTTGCCAAGTGGGAGACATTACCTATTGAATTGAAGCACAGGGAAGAACTCACCCCCACTAATATTAAATGGAGTCTAAGAAGAGCCAAATTAGTTTGATAGTTAATCATTGGGCACTTACAGGAAAGAGGTTTAGATGTATGGATTAGGATGAGGTTTAGGCCTCCTATCATTCTATGTCCTCCATCTCCATGGACGTATTAGAATTCTCAAGCAGAAGTTAAATTTGAAGCCTAAGTGTGTATAGTTGTCAAAGATCTTGGATTCTTTTGAAGGGGCCACTATGAATTGGGCAATCATTTTGAAGTGTATGATTTGAGTTAGAGGTTTGAATTAATAAATTTGGATTAAGGATTAGTCATCCCACTTCTTTATGAGAGGAATTGAAAAAGGTAAAGTATGGAGGATAAATGATGACCATTTCATATAGCTCATCATAGTTATATAAATTGTCCCTAAAGTGTTGCATTTAGTTATATATTTTATTTCATTTAATAGTTAAATTCTGATCTAAGTAGGACATGAATTCAATTTGTTCATTGTTTTTATGTAATTTATTACTAATTCTTTACCTTGTTATTGTGTATTACGTAGATGAATAACGCATTTTTGAGTATAGCAACACATCCCACAAATGGAGTATTTTTGACTAGAGGAACACATCCCAAGGATGGGTTAATTTTGAGTAAAACAAAATATCCCAATGAGGGGTAATTTTTAGAAGGCAACACATAGTTTATACCACTCTTTCAGCTACAATTTTAAGGATTCAACAAGCGAGATCTGATGATTAAATGCTCAAAGGACACTCCAAATATGTTCTAGATTTTTTTCAAATAAGATCTAGGTGTGTTCTAAAGACATACATAGGATGATTTGAATAAGTCTAATAATGCTCTAAAGATCTGTACAAGGTGATCGAAAGACCTGTACCAAATGCTCTAAAGATATCTAGATGTGCTATGAAGACTACAAAAATTATGTGTAATACATGCTACTGAGAGAAATTAGGATCATTTTACTACAAAAATTTTGTTTGAAAAAAATAAAAAAATTATTGGATGCAAATGATAGCTAGCAACCAAAAAAAGGAGTAGCCATACAAATCTTTAACCCCCTGTTGCTTCCCACCCCTCAAAAACTTCTCCCTAAACAATATTTACTCCTATATAATAGGTATAGATATTTTATAATAAATTTTTAATATATAATGATGTATGGGACCCTTCTATCCAATAATATTGACACACGAGTGAAAATTTTGCCACCCCAAATAATAATGCTAGGTGTTATTCAATCATTCATTAAATTTTATGATGCAGCATGAGGAAAAAGTTTGCCACCACAAAATATGACTTTTAAACTAAGTCTAAAATGGAAAAAATTCAACTCAAATAATAATAACTTAGAATAGGTCTAAAAATTATTTTAAACTTAGTTTAAAATAAAAACAATTCACACTATCTGAATAGAGCCAATAGACGAATGATGTGACAAGGTAGAGATAGTAGAACCATTGAAATGCTCTCATATCAGGACACTTTTTTTCTGTGATTATTTTCTTATATCTAATAAAAAATAATTTTTTCGCCTCACATTCACCATTTGGGTCCCTATTGAATACAAGTAAGCTATAAACTATCCTAATCTCTATCATTTCATTATCTCAACCATTTCATTATTTGCTAATAATTAATAAAAAATGTCTACTTTCCCCTCACATTCACCATTTAGGTCCCTATTGAATACAATTTAGTGTGAAAAAATACTAATCTTCACTATTTCATTATCTCCCATTTCCTTATTTGCTTACAGTTAATAAAAAATGTCTACTTTCCCCTCACATTCACCATTTGAGTTCCTATTGAATACAAGTAAGCCATAAACAATCCTAATCTCCACCATTTCATTATCTCAGCCATTTCACTATTTTCTTACAGTTAATTAAAAAATGTTAGCTTTCCCCTCACATTCACCATTTAGGTCCCTATTGAATACAAGTAAACACTAAATAATCCTAATATTTGCCATTTCATTATCTAATCCATTTCATTATCTCAGCCCTTTCATTATTTGCTTATAGTTAATAAAAATGTATGTTTTCCCCTCACATTCACTATTTGGGTCCCTATTGAATACAAGTAAATGCTAAACAATCCTAATCTCTACCATTTCATTATCTTGACCATTTCATAACAAATATCTAGATCTATCTGAATCTCAGTGATTTCATAACTTAAAATAGTAAACAATGAATAAAAGGTTTGTGTCAACCCAAAAAAATCACACATTTTAGATATAGTAAAATAATACATTACATAGATTAAATACCTAATAATAAGCACATGCAAAAATGGCAGTGAAAAATGGGGTCAGCACTTCCACCACTAACGTCATAGTTAACCTAATAGTCAATAAACGAATATATTTTAGCCTTCAAAAGGGAGAGAGAAAAACTAAGAAAAAATAATGGAAAGAGAAAAATATAAACTTAACTCTAATTTCAAAGCACATGGGAAAATTATTTTAATAAAATATTTATATATTTGAACATATCAAACATTTAAACAATTATTTACATTATTTAATAAAAATATTTACAGATTCAAACATAAATAAAAATAGATAATAAACTTAGATAGTTTTTTAATATAAAAATATTTACAATTATTTATTATAATTATTCTAATTAAAAAAGCTTATTCATATTTGTTCATTAAATTACATGATTAAATTGTATAATAGGGATTTGACTCAATTTTTAGCTCTCATAGAATACCTTTGAGATAATTTAATTTACCAATTCAAATACCTATGAGAGTGAGCCACCTTTCTTGAATTAAAAAATTAATATTTGGATATGTATTTGACCCCAAAATGGTAATTAAAATAAGTGACACAAAATCGTAACTAATAACTCAAAATGTAGACTTGAGAAAGAAATTTATGAGGTTATCTAAATTATGGATATGTCAGAGTATAAGCACTATACACCAACCAATCTATAAAAATTAACTTTTCGTTCATGAAAACAAGCCATGTGATATCTCAGTGTAGAATTAGGGTTAAACATTTCAGCCAACAACACATTGAGTAATTCAAGTTTGAAGCCCAATATTGGGGTCGAAACCAAGGGAGTTGCAATTTTGACATAGAGACTGTGCTAATGATTTATAAATAATAGTCTATTTCATAATAATTAGAGTTTCATCCACATTATTTTAAGATGTAACATAAGCAAATTATCTAATAGGGATTTGACTCGATTTTTAGTCCCCCCAGAATTATACCTTTGATATAATTTAATTCACCAATTCAAAGACCTCTAAGGGAGATTCATCTTTATTGAACTTACAAACTAATATTTGGAGATGAATTTGATCATATAATGGTAATTAAAATAAATGACACAAAATCATACCTAGTAACTAAAAGACCTATTTGGAAAAGATTTTTTGTGCTTATCTAAATTATGGTTATGTGAGGGCATATTAAGCAGTCTACCTCAGAACACTTACTGTATGTATTATTTCTATATATAGACTTTGAATACATTTATATATTGTATCTAAATGTAGATTTTTATAGTTTAATAAGTTTCATTCTAATAAAATAACAACATACTTATCATAAGAAATTACACTTGATGGCTCTCCTACCATGGGTTTTTGAATCACATCCAGGGGATCATAAAAATTAGAAAATGTTCAATAATCTACTACAAGACCATAATACAATGAAAATTATAGAAGTTAAAATATGAAAATAGAAGTAAAATTATCATCATGGAACTTTGAAACCGATGGTAATGATTTATAAATAATTATTAAGCTCTTGCATAATAAGTAGAGTTTCATCCACATTTTTTGAAGATGTAACATTATTAATTATTAGGAGAAACAAGTGGTGGTGGTATAATAGTAGGCATACACATTGGAATAGATGGTGTGATTTGAACATATATGTCCACTTCAAATTTTTATCATATTTATAAACCTAAAATTCTTCTTGGTCATTTCTATTTGTTTTAATTCCATTATAACAAAAGCAATTTATCCACTGTAATCATCAAGATAAAACTTGAACACCCACAACTATGCTCCTTATTTAGTGAATACAGATTTTCCCTAATCTAAACCAAGGGAGTTGTAATTTTGATGTAGAGATTATGCTAATTATTTAGAAATAATAGGCTCTTGCACAATAAGTGGAGTTTCATCCACATTTTTTGAAGATGTAACATAATAAAATTGTCCAATAGGGATTTGAATCCTTAATTTTTAACCCCCTCTAGGAATTATACCTTTTAGATAATTTAATTCACCAATTCAAATACCTATGAGGGTGAGTCACCTTTCTTGAACTTAAAAACTAATATTTGGATAATGGTAATTAAAATAAGTGACACAAAATCATACCTAGTAACTCAAAGACCTCTTGGGAAAGGATTTTGTGTGCTTATATAAATTATGGTTATGTGAGGGAACATTAATTAGCCTACCTCATAACACTTACTATATATAATATTTCTATATATAGACTTTGAATCCATTTATAGATAGTATCTAAATGTAGATTTGTATATTTTAGGGAATTTCATTCCAATAAAATAGCAATAGGCCCATCATAATAAATTACACTTGATGGATCTCCTACCATGGGTTTTGGATCATAATAAAGGGATCATCAGAATTAAAAAAATGTTTAATAATCCACTAAAAGATCATAGTACAATGAAAATTATAAAAGTTCAAGTCTGAAAATAGAAGTAAAATTATCATCATAGAACTTTGGAACTGATGGTAATGATTTAGAAATAATTATTAAGATCTTACATAATAGTGGAATTTCATCCACATTTTTTGAAGATGTAATATTATTAATTATTAGAAACAAGTGGTTGTAGTATAATAATAGGCATACACATTGGAATAGATGGTGTCTTTCTAACATACATGCCCACTTCAAATTTTTATCATATTTTTAAACCTAAAATTCTTCTTGGTCGCTTCTAATTTTTTTAATGTCATTGTAACAAAATAAATTTCTCCATTGCAATCATCAAGATAAAATCTGATCACCCATAACTGTGCTCCTTATTTAGTGAATACAGATGCCCCCTAATGAAAACTAAGGGAGTTGTAATTTTGACATAGACATTGTGCTATTGATTTAGAAATAATAGGCTCTTACATAATAAGTGGAGTTTCATCCACATTTTTTAAAGATGTAACATAATCAAATTGTCTAATATGGATTTGACTCCTTAATTTTTAGCCCCCTCAGGAATTATGCATTTGAGATAATTTAATTCACCAATTCAAAACACCTGTGAAGGTGAGTCACCTTTCTTGAACTTACAAACTAATATTTGGAGATGAATTCAACTCTAAAATGGTAATTAAAATAAGTGATACAAAATAATACCTAGTAACTCAAAGACCTCTTGGGAAAAGATCTTGTGTGCTTATCTAAATTATGGTTATGTGAGAGCATATTAAGTAGTCTACCTTAGAACACTTATATATATATATATATATATATATATATATATATATATATATATATATATATATATATATATATATATATATATATATATATATATATATATAATTTGAATCCATTTATATATTGTATCTAAATGTTGATTTGTATAATTTAAGGAAATTATTTTATTCCAATAAAATAGCAACAAAATCATCACAACAAATTATAAACTTGATGGGTCTCCCTACCATGGGTTTTGGATCACATCCAGGAGATCATTAAAATTATAAAATGCTCAATAATCTACTACAAGACCATAGTACAATTAAAATTATAGAAGTTCAAATATGGAAATAGAAGTAAAATTATCATCATGGAACTTTGGAACCGATGGTAATGATTTAGAAATAATTATTAGGTTCTTCAATTCATAATAAGTAGAGTTTCATCCACATTTTTTTTTAAGATGTAACATTATTAACTATTAGGAGGAACAAGTGGTGGTGGTGGTATAATAGTAGGCATACACATCAGAATAGATGGTACCTTTCAAACATATATGTTCACTTAAAATTTTTATCATATTTATAAACCCAAAATTCTTCTTGGTCGCTTCTAATTTTTTAGTTCCATTGTAACAAAAGTAACTTCTCCATTGTAATGACCAAGATAAAAGCTGATCACCCATAACTGTGATCCTTATTTAGAAAATATAGATTCCCCCTAATTGAAACCAAGGGAGTTACAATTTTGACATAGATATTGTGTTAATGATTTAGAAATAATATGCTCTTGCATAATAAGTCGAGTTTCATCCACATTTTTTGAAGATGTCATAAGTAAATTATCTAATAGGGATTTGACTCCTTAATTTTACCCCCTACAAATTATACCTTTGAGATAATTTAATTCACCAATTCAAATACCTGTGAGGGTGAGTCACCTTTGTTGAACTTACAAACTAATATTTATAAATGAATTCGACCCCAAAATGGTAATTAAAATAAGTGATACAAAATCATACCTAGTAACTCAAAGACCTCTTGGGAAAGGATTTTGTGTGCTTATCTAAATTAATATGGTTATGTGAGGGAATATTAATTAGTCTACCTCAAAACACTTACTATATATAGTATTTATATATATATACTTTGAATCCATTTATAAATTGTATCTAAATATAGATTTTTATAATTTAGAGAAATTATTTTATTCTAATAAAATAACAAGAAACTCATCCTAATAAATTAATGACTTGATGGGTCTCTTAGCATGGGTTTTGGATCACATCTAGGGAATCATCAAAAATAGAAAATGTTCAACAATTAGTTACAATACCATAGTATAATGAAAATTATAGCCTTTTAAATATGGAAATAGAAGTAAAATTATCATCATAAAACTTTAGAACCAATGGTAATGATTTAGACATAAATATTAGGTTCTTCAATGCATGATAAGTGGAGTTTCATCCACTTTTGTTTGAAGATGTAACATTATTAATTATTAGGAGGAACAAGTGGTGGTGGTACAATAGTAGGTATATACATTGGAATAGATGGTGTATTTCAAACATATATGTTCACTTCAAATTTTTATTCTATTTTAAACCCAAAAATCTTCTTGTTCATTTATAATTTATTTAGTGCCATTATAACAAAACAAATTTCCAAATTGTAATCACCAACACAAAACTCGATCACCCAAAACTGTGCTCCTTACCCAATGAATATATATTCTCCCTAATCAAAACCAAGGGAGTTGAAATTTTGGTGTAGATATTATACTAATGATTTAGAAATAATAGTCTCTTTCATAATAATTGGAGTTTCATCCACACTTTTTGAAGATGTAACATAAAAAAATTGCCTAATAGGGATTTGACTCCTTAGTTTTTATCCCCCCAGGAACCATACCTTTGAGATAATTTAATTAACCAATTCAAATACCTATGAGAGTGAGTCACATTTTTTGAAATTACAAAATAATATTTGGAGACAAATTCGACCCCAAAATGATAATTAAAATAAGTGAAAAAATCATACCTAGTAACTAAAATACCTCTTGGGAAAGGATTTTGTGTGGTTATCTAAATTAATATGGTTACGTGAGGGAATATTAATAAGTTTACCTTAGAATAATTACTATATATAGTATTTCTATATATAGACTTTGAATCCATTTATAGATTGTATCTAAGTGTAGATCTGTATAATTTAGGGAATTTCATTCTAATAAAATATAAACAAACTCATTACAACAAATTACACATGTTGGGTCTCCTACCATGGGTTTTGGATCACATCCAAGGGATCATCAGAAGTAAAAAATGTTCAATAATCTGCTACAATACCATAGTACAATGAAAGTTTTAGAAGTTCAAATATCAAAATAGAAGTAAAATTATCATCATGGAACTTTGGAACCGATGGTAATAATTTATAAATAATTATTAGGCTCTTTAATTCATAATAAGTAGAGTCTCATCTACATTTTTTTGAAGATGTAACATTATTAATTATTTGGAGAAACAAGTGGTGTTGGTATAATAGTAGGCATACACATTAGAATAGATGGTGTCTTTTGAACATATATGTCCACTTCAAATTTTTGTCATATTTCTTATCCAAAAATTCTTCTTGGTTGCTTATAATTTTTTAGTGCCATTGTTAAAAAAATAATTTCTCCATTGCAATCACCAAGACAAAACCTGATCACCCACAACTGTGATGCTCCTTATTCAATGAATATAGATGCCCCCTGATCGAAACCAAGGGAGTTACAATTTTGACATAGTGATTGTGCTAAGAGGCTATCTCTTTACATGCAGAATGCAAGCCATCATATACTAAAGCATTGTATGGTGATTCATATCCCAATAAGTTTACGCCCACAATTATTTTTAAGATGAACTTATTTTGACATCAATGTCATGGGTTTGGAGTAACTAGTAGGGTTAATTATTGATTTACACTCTTTCACTTCTCATAACCCCTCTTACCCCTGACACACAAAAATTATATTAGTTATTAAATAAATATAATTGACATACTATAATATATATCATAATATTTTAATATATTAACCTAGTTTAATATATATGTTAATATAGATTATAAATCAATATTATATATTATATATTTCAATACATTTATATGTTGTTAATAATACAGAAATAATATTATGTTTTTAATATAATTAAATGAATTTTTATACCTTTAATGAAGTGTATAATTCTAGGTAACATGAAAATGGGCTTTAACATTATGGGGTCATAATGGGATCATCGGTATGGATTTAAAACTTTGTGGTGTTTCATCATGTGCACAACAGATTATGTTGAAGAGAAAATCTATCAAATATTAATAATGTTTAGTAAGCAATGGGTATTAAATTAAAATAATCACGTATCAAACAAGGTTAAATCATGTGTCCCTTCTCCATCACAAAATATGCATTTTTATTAATGGAATTAAATGATCCATGCATCATTATAAATTGGATATGTAGTGAAGTGATTTGAAAATCATCATTTATAGGGCCAAATCACGTCAATGTATTAAAATCAATTAAATTTAAATAGGAAACTGTAAGGCAAGAAACTTTACTCTTGAAAAATATATTTTAATACAATAATCACAAAAACTTCATTTATCAATATTATATAAATTATAATATATCTATATATTATTGTTAATGGTCCTAAAATAATATTAAATTTTTAACAAAATTAAGTGAATTTTTTTTCCATATAATGCCACATAACATCAAAAAATGGGTAATTACAACCATATGCAACACTTCACCATGTGTACAAAAGATGAGTTAGATTAAGAGCAAATCTAACAAACATTATTATGTTTAGAAGGAATTAAAGTAAAAGTTGAAATCACATATCACAAAGTTATCACAAGCATTAAATTTGATGTTACAGATGACACTTGGTATAGGATAGTTGGTAGTAAAGCATGCAAATTATTAAGTTTCAATAGCCCTTCTAACTTGGTTATAAAAAGTCTATGAACTATTAGATTACATACAAATTATACAAAGGAATCGATTATATTCTACTTTACAAAATGACCATCAAATTTTAGTTAACCATCAAGTATTTTGAGCTACAATTTAAATTAGTGATACATAATTATTCTATTGAATAGATTAAAATTAAGATAAAGCACCAATGAATATATATCCCAGTGAGTTTATTTCTCCACTCAAATCCTTCAGTTTATTTATCTAGTTTAGAAGACCAAAATGATAATTTGCTCACTAACTTTATTTTTGAGTTCTGACCATGAGATGTGCTTCTTGGTGTTTTTGACTATAGGTGCTACAAAGTGAGTTGGAGATGTGTTCTTCTGTTTTTACAGATGATACTATTTTTTCATTTTTAACTCATGTATACCATAGACTTTTTTAAGGTTTTTTTTTAATGCATAGTTACTAAGATTCATGTATTTGATGCACCTATTTAAAAAAGCAAGAATACAAACAAAAGATAACCAATCATTATAATAGACTAAGTGTATTGACAGTTAGTGTTTTTGATTTTGTAACCTTAACAGGTGCACATCACAAGTGTGACTAGATGCTTTATATGCACCCTTACATCCATCTATATTATGTTATCCATCTATGATGATGTGATGTTCTATGTTATTTGGATTGGAAAATTATCTTTGTCTACTATTTCTTTTCTTCTACTTCTATAATTTTGGTCTGTGCTCGTATAATAGGATATAGTTCATGATTTATAATCTTTTATGGTCTATGATGCTTCAAGATCTAATCTATTTTAAAAAAGAAAAAAAGAAAAAAATCTCAGTATTCAGTAATCCAAAAACTAATGTATCACTTGTAATGTAATTCAAACATTTCCTAGTCCACTACTTCCACCATTCATTAATGAGAAAGAATTATTAGGACTAATGGTGGATGGTTATGATGTCCCACCTTCTAACAATAATGAGGTTCCTTCATATTTTATGAGGAAAATTTAATTCAATTTTAATATCCTAAATGAAATTCTTTATTAATTTTATTATTATGAATTTTTAGGGCCAATAAAAAGGCTTTCGATAGGATAAGTTGGGTGCATATCATGTGCCTAATCAACCTATAATAATATCTATCAAATAACCACTTTAGTCTAAGACAATCCCCTCTACAGTGAAGCATGTTTTAGATATTGATAGTTTACAAGCACTTAACACACTTATTAACACCCTCATGTAACATACAAGCCAATTTTCTCATATTGATGCTTATGAGAGTGGACATGCAAGTGGTCCAGCTAACATTTATACTCAACTACACTAATGGAATCCTATGGTGCTCTATGCACTATATCTTAAATTAGATGAGGAGAAAAATTTAATATAAAACAATTATGGTGGTGTTTCTAATTGGATATAATGTAAACCAATAAAGGTGCTCTATGCTCTGATAATACATTATAATAGATGGTGTCTTTGGAACATATATGTCCACTTTAGTTTTGACATATAGATTACATGCTAAGAGTCTCTCTATTTACACATAGAATGCAAGCCACCATAGACTAAATCATTTCATGGTGATTCAGATCCCCACTGGTTTGCACCCATAATTATCTTTAAAGTTAAACTTAATTAATACTTTGACATTGTCAAGGCTTTGGAATTACTAGGTTTAACTGTCAATTATAATTTTACACTTTCATTTTACATAACCCCTCTCACCAATACATATATACAGATGTTATATGTCATGATATGTGTGTGTGCATGTGTGAATGTATATGTATCTATATTAAACTGAGTAATATTAAATAGATTAAATATTTTATATTAAATATATTAGAGGAAAAGTCCAAATAGTTGTGCATGTTCCAATTATCAAATAGGGATTTTGTTAACATGTGATCCATTGATGAATCATATTGGTGTGTATAAATATTAAAGTGAACTAGAAGCTGAATATGTAGTATCTAATCTTGTTATGTTTCAGTGAATTTTAGCTTGCTACTTCAGAAAGAAGAAGAAGAAACTAAATACAGGTATGGTTGAAAAACATGTTTGATTGTGCATGTGTTAAGTCAGAAGATTATGAAGAGCTCCTCTTTGTCTTGGGTGGATGACCTATAAATAAGAAAGCAATAAAGCAAATTTGTTTTTTAGATAGATAGTTAAGTAGATTACCTAGTGATAGTTAGATCCTAGGAGTAAAAGATTCCTTAGGGGCTATCAATCCACATATGTTAGACAATTAAGTTTATAAATAAAATAGAAGGTACTTACATCAATAATCAAAAGGTACTAAAATTAAACACAAGAGATACTTGCTAAATAAATATACTAGAAGTGATAAAAATAGTGATAAGCTAATTAATACTAGTTCTAGATGATTGGGGTCTACTTTAGAAAATTAGGCAGGGGTCTATGAATAAGAAGGGACATAGAAAATCAGATTTGGTTGGAGGTAGGTAGGTGAAAACAACTTTCTAGAATTTACTACCACAATAACCATCAGGTAGTTGGGTTGATCATCGGTGGTTAAGGTGACTATCATCAGTTGGATAGACCATCAGTAGTTGAGAGAACCATAGATGGTTACTATGTGTAGATCTGGGTTAATAAAAGGCTAATTAACAAGATCTCAAAGTGGGATTCTAAAAGATAGGTTGGTGCTGAGTTGAATGTAAAAAGCAAATAAAGTAGTTGAATGTTAAAAATCAAGTACTTATCTTATAGAGGATTGATCAGGTGATTGATTGAGGAAGTTGACTCCTTGGTGGAGTCTGATGTGATTTTAATAGAGTAACGATACTTATAACTTTGGTGGAGCTATGGTAGTAAGTTGGCTCCCTAAAATAGTAGCTGGTTTGTTGGGTTGTTGATGATGATTAACCTAAAAAACAAAGGAATTATATATGCACAAGATCTTGATAACAATTATAGATATATCTCACCTCCCTAGTCTTCTCTTTTTATAGGTAAGGTAAGATATTTACAACAAGATGTGAACTAGGCTTCCTAATTTTAACTCATTCATGCAATGGTTCATAATTGGATTTAGACAAGTTATTTTTATAAAAAAAAACGTAGATGGGCTTGCATGTTGGTGGTTTAGGAGGTGGACACTAAATGATGATGGTCAAGGTGAGCATTGACAGTCACCTTGACCATCAACAATCAAGGATGAAGGGTAAAAATAGGTAAAAAGTTAGTTTAATCTAATTGATTCAAACTGACTTGGGTTAGGTTCAACTTGAGGTTGAAAGGCTAAATTAGTCCCAAAGGGGTTCTAAGGTAATCTAGGGGTACTTAAACATTCAGAATCATGATGTGCATATTTTTGATGTCTACATTTTCCCCCTTTTTATTATGTGGTTTTGAATCAACAAGATGTAAAATAAAAAATTGGTGTTGGTCAAAGGGCAGGTTGCCTCGAGTATGGGAGGAAGTGTTCCCCCTTAAAATAGGAATCAATGAGGTAAAATGGAATTGAGTGTAGGTATAATAAGGTGTATGAATGTGGTGATGAAAGTAGACATCATGAAGGCAGATGATAGGTTGGGCACTAAAGTACAAATAGGTGTGTAAAGTGTGATAAAAGGTGTGATAGCTAAGATTACACATAAACTAGGTTGTTGTAGTTGATAATAATAAAGGTCAATGTTAGGAGGATAATGGACATGTAGATCATGTGACCACATTTAGGCATGGTAGTTGAGTACACTAGTAATTCTCTGAAGTGATGTCTATTTTTTAGTGGGTAACCAAGGCATGAAGTGCTCCCAGTGAAAACACAAACTAGTCAAGTGTCAAAAGTATCTAAGGTAGGGAATGCTCATAAAAAGACATAAGTAGGTTAGGTAAGTATGAGGTGGTGTAAGTTCAAAATGGGTCACCATGGTAGTTTTTTCACTACAGTCAAAGGACTAGGCAAAAAGTGTCATAAAATGTATGCTAGTTGGGTTGAAATGGACCAATGGTGAGGTGACGACATAGTTGGGTGGGTTGGAGAAAGTAGTCTCTAAGGGTGGGTGAAAATGGGTAGCTTTGGATAAATAAGGGTTTGCTTAGGTGAAATAAACAAGGTGAGCATCCTAACCATCAATGGTTAGGGTGCTCAAGGGTGGCCATCGATGGTCACCCTAACTATCGATGGTTAGTGTGCAAACGCTAAAATCTTAGTGGTGAAAAGTGAAAATAGAATCATTTTTACCTCATTTACATTTTGGTTATTATTTGACTTTGAGATTTGTTGTTTTTGGTACTTTATGGTGAAATTAATTACTAAGGGTAGTTTTTTGAGTTGGAGGTTAACTACTGGTGAAGTGGAGAGTGGACCTAGAGGATCAACCAAGATGCAAGGAACACATGGGCATGGATGAGGATGAGTTGGTTTGTAGCTGACTCTATGGTGGTGGTCATGAAACAAGGTAGGGGGTGCCCTTAAAATTATATAGAGAATCCTAATTTTGGATCAATTACATTGGGGTTAAGGATAGTGTAGGTTTGAATGCTTTGTTTTGGACTGTCCCGAGTTAGGGTTTTTTGTGGGTGTTAGGTGAATTGGTAGGTGAAATCAAAAATTGAAAAGGGGGTATGTGATTTGGGTTGGGTATGGATTAGGTTAGCTAATTAGGCTATTTGGTTTGTTATTTGGATAATTTTTAGGGTAGATATGGTTTAGGTGTTCTAGCTTTAGAACACCCATATTGATCATTGATGGTTAGGTCTAGCCATCAATGGTCGACATCTTAGAAAACATGGATGTTTGATCATCAATGGTCACCATATACCATCAGTGATTGATTAAGTTAGGTTTGGAAAGTGTATAAAATTTTTAAAGCTAAGTGAGTTTTTTATAGCTAGGTCGAGGTTGGTATTATAGGTTTAGAGGGAAAACATAGTGGATATTGGGTAGATGGGTAGGATGGATAATGAAATAGGTTAATTTTTGAAAGGTTAGGGTAGATGATAATGGTGTAGGTGACTAAGTTGTGATTATAAATTGGTGTAGGCTAGGGAACAGATATAGATGCATGACTATATACTACGTATCTTCATAGAGATATAGTAGGGGATGACCCTAGTTGACTGGACCCACATGAAGGAGGTTAGGTTTGGAGCTATGAGGAATTATCAACATATGCCTTGTGATGTCTCCATGTTCATAATACTCATCAAGAGATGGGATCCCACTATGAAAACCTTCCTATTTTTTAAAGATGTTTATAGGATCAACTAATTTCCTCTTCGAGATCTATCATATAGAGCAAGAAGAGTGGGAGGAGCTCACGAAGCTTCTGTACAGAGATGACAGTGATCAGGTTAGATGACATGTTAAATGGTTTAGGTAAAGTGATTTGTATCAGAGGGATCTAGGGGAGAGGATACTCATTACCATGCTTATGATTGTCATTTCATGCTTTTCACTTCCTAACTCAAGCAACAGGAGGTTTCCATACTTGCTACTAGGGTTTTTGGTCAAGCTATTATGAGGGCATATTATATTTGATTGGGTATTTGTTCTACTTGTATAGATATACAAGGACATATGGGGATTTATAACCAATAGGAGGTATGGCATCATTGTTTGACTAGTTTTACATTGTTGGGCCTATGAGCACATTTGGGTGTTGAAGCTGGTAAGATTGTTGTTGGAAGGGTACACATAGATTGAGTTCCTAGTTGACTTTATGTAGTGGAGGGGGGATTTTGTTGCTTCACATGCATGAGGTGGTCTACATGATTTGGAGTGATTCAAGGGTGAACTAGGTGTACTAGTGATAGGAGACATCACATGGAGGTCATCTATCTAGTTTCCACTATGGCCTAGCTATAGGAGGCAAACACTCTCCCTTCAGAGCTATAGATGGATACTCAATAGGTGAGATGGGGAGGTAGATCTCATCCCATTTGAGAGGGTGAGGAGGAATTTTATCTTAGTACAAGGTATTCCAAGTCTATTCCCTAGGTACATGTGAGAGGATACAAAGATTTTGTTATCAGAGTTGTATCATGTGCTTACTTTGCTAGATTATGAGGAGTTACTAGCCAGGCCTCAAGTAGATGATGTTGAATTTGTAGATGGGTAGATGGCATAATACTACCCATTTATATATATATATATATATATATATATATATATATATATATATATATATATATATATATATATATATATATATATATATACATACATACATACATACATATATATATATATACATATACGTATATATATATGTATATGTATATATATATATATATATATATATATATATATATTAGTGGGAATGATGGATGTGTAGTTTGATGGTCATGGATCCAATTGGCCCTGATAGATAGGCAAGAGTAGCTTTAGATGATACACAAGAACAAGTTACAACATTATAGGGGTAGGTGGCCACCTTATAGGGTCATATTGCTAATTTATAGGGCTAGGTTTCTACTCTCATAGGTGACAGGGACCAAACATGGTCTTCACTTGCCTTGGTTACATAGGAAAAAGACTCTCTAAGGTAAAGAGGAGGAGGAGCAGTTGCAACACAAACAGGGCCACTAGGCATGATCCCCATGGCATGATACTTGGCTATAATGGAGAAGCTATATTATTATGAGTCCATAGTTTTGATATAGTGTCCATAAGAGCCTTGATGAGGCAAGTACATATCTATATTGATAGGTGGTGCTAGTATGGTAACACCAAGGCAGTGGGTAGTGTCTGTAACTAGATAAATGGGGACAATTGGGGGAATTGATATGTATAGCACATGGGTAGACACTAGGACCCAACAGTGATCCAAGAGATAGTGGTACGCCTCGGACATGAAATAGGTCATATACTTTTCATATTATTGTATATAATTTTGATTTTGGCCTGTGAGCTGATGTAGTGAGATGTACATTTTGAGAGAGAGACATGTCTATCTATTTTTTGTACACATTATTCTATTTGACTTACGATATATATATATATATATATATATATATATATATATATATATATATATATATATATATATATATATATATATATATATATATATAATTTTTGTTTATGCATATGCTCATGGTTTATGGTTTGTGTTGATTTTTAATACTTATGATGTGATGTTATATTTCCTATGGATTATGCTTATGTTATGGATGTTAGACACTGATATATGGTTATGCTTCCTATTTGCCTATGACATGCTAAATCTTTAATGAGTATATGTTTCATTATTTAGATTTTAGACATGTGGTGGACAATGGTTGATTGTTTTAATGCTCATGGATTTTATGGTTTTATGATTTTTATGGTTGTCATTATGATTATGATGTTGCTTATGACACACATGGATATGTTTGTTATGATTATGGTTTTTGTTATCTTGCTTAGGGTAAAGCACATGAGATAAGCAAATTAATAACAATAGATGGGAAGACAAAATATAATCAAGAGATAGACACCATAATGAAAATATCAACTAGTCATGACAAGATAATAAGAGGGCATGATCCTTCTTCTTTGACAAGGACTAAAAAAATTGAAGTCAAATTGGCTTAATGAACATAATCCCTTTGAATGTTTCTCATTAGTGTTCGTTAGTTGGTTAAAAAGGTATCTTGGCCAAAAAATGTTAAGTAACTTAAAAAAACCCTTGATTATAGGGGAGATGGATGAAAATGGAACTTATATTGTGATACTATCATGCCTCTTTTATAGGTGTCCAAAGAGTTAACATAAACAATTCTATGCCAGATTGTGTACACTGATTGATGCCGAAAGTCTACCTATGAAAGCTGATTACAGCTTCTACCTTATTCTATTGTTTGAGAGTTGATTATAACTTTTAAGATCAATTTGATTTTGTTATTATTTTGATAATTGGTCCTTTTTTGTGTTGATATACATGGGAAGCTAATTGATGTGGGACGCTTTGAAGAAATTACTATGCTTTTAACAAAATTTTTACTCATCCATATTTTAAGGGAGTGGTCCAAGTTTATGTGATTTATTCAAGGATTTATGATATATGTCCTTCAATGGATCAATTTACCTTATATTTTTGAAATTTTAGATATTATTATGTAGTTATCCTTTGAGGGAGTAGTTTGTGAATGCTAGGGTGACCCATGATTGCTAATGATAGGGGGTTCTTACTTTTATTGCTTTGATTTTTTTGTACATAGACTTGATTATATAGGCTTAAGGGTTCACCTTTATGAAGGAAAAACTAAAATCACAAGAAGGTTAATTAGATGTAAATAGGTTTAGGTGATAAGGATCATGGGAATCTATCCCTGTAGGGGCAAAAAGTAACATGAGAATCATGCCATGGGTAGAGCCTTGGTACCCATTTTTCAAGAGTAGGTTATGACTCTGATGGATAATCACATGATTCATTTTTAGTCATTTTCCATTAAAATAGGGAGATGAAATTTGGGTGGATATTAAGGGATGAGATTAAGTTAAACAAAAGGTGAACTTCATCCTTTTTAACAAAAGAATGGATGCAAATACGAAATGTTGAGGGGCTCAAGTTCTAGGTGGCCTTCGAGAGAAGACCACCTGTAAGATCCTAGTCTATACTTGTGGGTTATAATATAAGGTCCAAGCCAATTGAAATTAAACTTTCCCCACTTGATTTTTTCCATATTAGTGGTGTGCTAATTTTCCTTTAGGATGATGTCTTGGATGTTAAATTCATACTATCTAAGGTATTTATTATAGGCACACTTGACATGCTCTTTATAACATTGAGATGGGTAAGGACTACTAAATGATGCTCATAAAGTTTCTCAAGCTAAGATTAATGGTGCTGATTATAATCATCCTCAAAAATAATCTCTTACAAAGAGATGTTAAGAGAGGGAATTTGGAATTTAAGACACAAGATGGCCTCCACTCCAAACATAAGAGAAAAAGGGGTAGCACCCATAGGGGTTCTAATGCTAAAGAGATATGCCCATAAGGCAAAGGGGATTTGAAAATGCCAAGCCTAACTAGATGTGTTGACCATTTTAGTTAGCATGTTTTTAAGAGTTTTGTTAGAGGCCTCGACCTATCTATTTGCTTGAGGGCGATAGGGTGAGGAGAATCTTAACTTAATTTTGAATTCATCACGTAGACCCTAGACTTTATTTTTAAAAAAAGGATTTACCATTTTTGGTGATAATTTATGAGGAACATCGAAGTGATAGATGATATGGTGGTTGATAAAGTCAATAATCTTTTCCACTTTGATTGATACTAGAGGAATAGTCTCTACCCACTTAGTAAAATATTCAATAATAGTGATGATGGAATGGTATCATTGTGAGGAATGGGGGTTGATTTCACCAATAATATCTATAACCCATTATTAAAAGGGCCAAAAATTAGTAGAAACATGAAGACTATGGATAGGTACATGATGCAAATTGGTGTGTTGTTGGCACTTAACACATTTTTTCACATAATCATAGTAGTCTTGGTTAAGGGTATGCCAATTTTAGTTGAGATGAAGGATGCATTTAGATACATCAAGGCCACTAAAGTGTCCCCCACATATACCATCATTTATTTCCTTGATATCATGAGAGGCTTTGTGATTACGTAGGTAGTGGAAGAGGAGACCATCAAAGCCAAGTTTATAAATAATTCCTCCCATAATGGTATAATGATAGGTGCTCTAGATAAATTCTCTTTGAGCATTCCTAGAAAGGATAGAAGGAATGATGGAAAGGTTGAGAGAGTTGAAGGTATACTGATACCAAAGGTTGAGTTGGGTCTCTTCCACATTGAAAATGGTGGGAGAGTCCATTTTGACATATGAATGTTGGGTGAGTCTATGGATAATTATAGATGGCTTAGAACATGAGGGTATAGATGGTATCTGAGAGGAAATAGAAGCCATAGTGTTGGCAAACTTATTAGTAGATAACAGGGTTAAGTAGATGTAGTAGTGTTCAAATGATGCTAAGAATTCATCAATTAGTTATTTGTATTATTGAAAAATTTTATAATTACACTATTAAGAGCCATAAATTTGATTGACCACAAGTTGGGAGTCACCAAAGATATTAATTTTTTTACTCCATTAGCTAAAGTAGTTTCAAGGTCTATGACTAGGGCTTTGTACTTAGCCATATTGTTGGTACATTCAAAATCAAGCCTTAAGGACAAAGGGAGAGGTTCACCATAAAAGGGGGAGAGGATGATACCTTCTCCCCCACCACATTGAAATTTTGATCCATAAAAGAACATGGTGAATTGATAGGTGAAGTCTATTTGAGAGACAGTCATGATGAACTCATCAGGGAACTCAAGAGGAGGAGGTTGGTTATCTATTAAAGGTGCTTCAGCTAACCAGTCAGTAATGACTTTCCCTTTAATTAAATTTTGCTGAAATAACTCAAGATCTTAAGCCACTTGGCAATATGCTACTTTTGGTACAACTTGCAGTGCATGTACTTGAGTGGGTTGGTATTGGTTATGACATAAGTTTTATGGTTAAGAAGGTAGTGGCAAAGTTTGGTAGCCACAAAGACTAAAGCGAGAAAATTTTATCAGTATGGTAATATCGAGTCTCATACTCTACAAGCATGTAGATAATGTAATATAAAACTTGCTATCTATGTGGTTCATCTTGATGAGCTAGCATTACCCCTAAGGAATGGTCGGTGACAGAGATATAAAAGTAAAAAGGCTGGTCATCCTTGGAAGGGGTAAGGATAGGTAGAGATAAAAGGTACCTTTTTAGTGAATCAAAGGTCTTTTGGTAGTCATTATTCCACTTAAAAGAGACATCCTTCTTTAGAAGGTGGTGGAAGGGTTGGCATCGGTCCAAAATATGGGAGATAAAGCGACAAATGGATTGAAGCTTTCCCTACAAATTACAGAGTTGATTAAATTTTATTAGAGGGAGAATCAAGGATTGATTTGATCTTGGTAGGATCAACTTTGATTCTACAAAGGGAGATGATAAAACCAAGGAGGTTTTCTGACCAGACCCCAAAAATGCACTTATTAGGGTTTAGGTAGACATGGTAATGGATAAGTCTCTCAAACATGATCTTGAGAATGGCTAAATGATCCTTTCAGAGTTTATATATTTTGAGAATGTAATCCACATAGTCCTCTACAATATTATGGTTAACACCATGGAAGATATAAGTAATGGCACATTGGTAGGTTGCACCAGTGTTTTTTAACCTAAAAGGCATGAATCTATAGCAAAAGGTTCCCCATGGGGTGGTAAAGGCAGTCTTGTACTAATCTTCAGGGGTAACTAAGATCTTATTATAACCCAAGAGTCCATCCATAAGAGATATCATCTCATGGCTAACTGTAATATCAACTATTTGGTTGATGCTCGGTAGAGGAAAGTCTTATTTAGGGTAAGTGAGGTTGAGGTCATGAAAGTACACACAAATGCATAATCCACCTATAGCTTTGGTGATAAGTATGACATTTAAGACCCATTGGGAACAGTCAATGGGTTGAATGAAATTGATAGATAGAAGACACCCAAGATCTTCTTTGAAAAGAAGGGTTATGCAAGGATGCATGCATCAGAGATTTTTTTTGACATGATTGGAATCATGGTGGGTGGCTATGTTATGGGCAGTAATGGTGGGGTTAATTCTAGGCATATCATTTTAATACCAAGAAAAGGCTATGTTTTAGTCTTAGAGGAAAGAGGGGAAGTCCTAGAGTTCCTCATAATTGAGTGATTGGTCAAGTTTGACAATGTAGGGGTTATCCAGAGTACCCAAGTTGATATTCATGGTGGATTTATTCAACATGGTTGAAGTCTCAGGAGGAAGGTATTTGTGGATTGAATAATTTGGGGCACTAAGATAGGTGAGAATGGAATCATCATCTTGTCACTGGACAATGTTAATGATAGGAGAGTCTTCTCCTATAATCTCAAGATGGGTCAAAGGGATGGTTACAATTTCCCCTTCCTTTTGATAGCTTAGATATCTAAGGCTAATCATGTTGACAAAAAAAAGTTAAGTGGGATTATATTATCATTCTAAGACATAAGTGGAGGGGAGGTTGGTGAGGGAGGTGTCTTCTTCAATAATGGTAATGGTAGGTGGTTTAGGTTACTTATTGTTGGGAATATTTCTATTTTTAATACTGATCAATTTATGTGGGCCATGGTCATATCACCTGAGACCAAATCCTTTCCAAGCATAATGATGGAGGTAAGTCTTGGTGAAGCTTAGTTTATCTAGGTAAAGAAACTGATGATAAATGGTTGAGGTAGAAGAGATGTGGTAGAAGCACCAAGGGGTTTGTCAAGTCCACCATAGATTAAATTGATCTAATAAGAGGGAGGTCCAAAGGGAATAATAGTTTTGACATTGGGGTCATATCTTGGTTGGTTAATAAGTTTCTCATACTCATGAGAAGTATGGAAAGTGTCAAGGGCTAAAAGGCAATATTCCCCTAGTGAAATATTATGGAACATTAATTCCAAAGGGTCCATAGTGGGGATTTGGTCTAAAGTGATAGAGGAAATACTGGATGCCTCATTGGTGGAAGGGGATATGATATCCACTTCCATGGTTTAAGGTTGGTTTTTAGTTGTAGAGATGTGTTAGATGGAGGTATGATGACATCATCTGGGTGATAGGTCATGTTGCATGTCATGAAAGGACTTGGGTCAGCTTGGATGGTGATGACCTGGCCTTCATTCTCAAACTTAAGGAAATGGTGAGGGGTGGAGGGGATGCAACCCATAGAGTGGATCTAAGGTCATCCTAAAAAAATGTGTACTAGAATTCACCTTCCATAACATATAAGAGTTTAGGGATCATGTGGGGTCCTACATCGATATGAAGGATGACAATTCCCAAGGTAGTGGCCATAGTATCATTAAAAGATCAGAGGATGGCTAAAGTTTTGGATATGACATTTTTTGATATGTTGAGTTGGTTATAGGCATGGGAGGAGATGATGCTAATACTAGCTCTCTATCAATCATGACCCATTTAATGTGGGTTTGGTTGATGTATACAGTAATAAAGAGAGTGAGATCTAGGTCATCTTGATGGATAGAGGGTATTTTTGAATCCTTGAAGGTAACAAAGATGGAAAATTGAAGGGTGATAATAAAGGTGGGTATAGGTTAGGGATATTCAAGTTAGACCTCTATGAATTTCAAAGCCTCTATTAGTGTTTGCTTGAATATAACTCTCCTAATGGATTTTGAGGGTACGATTGGGAGGCACCTAAAATAGACACCTTGGGTTTGGTCAGAGGTGGAGATGGTTGGGTGTGGTTTGGTTGGGAGGTTAAAGATGGATATGTCCATAGAATGGAAACTTTATCCTTCCCCTTATCCTTTTGATATGATCTTGTGACCATGTTGATGGTATGTATAAGAGAAAATGTTGGGGTAGGAGATTGGGTAGACTCATCTTTACTCTAAGGTGAGAGTGAAGGAGTAGGTAAGTGTCAAGTAGGTGTGGTTGTTAGTGGGATTAACATAAGACTTGTGGGAGGTTCATCTATTAATAGATCATCCTCATCATAAAGCTAGTGGATAATGGTTTGGAGAGCTTTGAAGTTATCCATGTCATGGTCAAGTGTCCTATGATAAGAACACACTTGATGGTCATTTTACTAAATGGGTTTTGAAGCAAGAGGGTCAAAGGTCATAATGGGAGGTAAGGATAAAAAATATGTTTGTAATAGCCTATGTAAAATGGTCAAGTAGGATTTAGCTAAAGGTGGTGACGGTTTAGCGATCTTGGCTTTGGTTATTGAGGCAAAAGGTCATTTAGAAGTAGGGTTGGTAATGGGTATCCTAGGTAAGGCAGTGGACTTAGTGGATGGTTTTAGTTTAGACAAGGAGGCCAATGAGATAGATGTGGAATATTTTAAGGTAGGTATCCTAGGTATTTCTAGTGTGGTGAAGAGAGGTACATCTAAAAGTAACTACGAAGGTGTAACCAAAAGAGGTGGTGGGGTTTTGGTAAAGATAAGTGGCTTCCTACCCAAAGTAGAGGGATGAGGTCCAAAAATGGAAGTCAAGGTTGAGGGAGGTAAAATCTGGGCCTTCGATCCTTTGGGTGGTTTTAATTCTTTGGTGGATTTGGTCTGGCACTTGGTTGGTTTTTGGTGAGGCAAACTCCACCTTCAAATATGGGTGGTTAAGATTCTATGTAGGGAAGCCACCAAGGTTCTTGATCATTTTGTTCAATTTGGTTTGAGAAGGTGTTTTGGTCACTTGGGTTTTAGATGCCTTAGATGGCTGAGGGATCATTGGATTGGTAAAAGTTTCTATTGGTTTGGTTGATAAGGTATGAGTTTTGACAGCAGAAGTGGTGGGTTAGTCTACTAAAATTATGGTTGGAGGTTATTTCTCGGTGATATAAGGTAGCCCTAATTGATGCTATAAGGTGGCTCGATCCATGTTAGGGTTGGAGATAAATTCTAATTTTTTCACTAACCTAGATAATGGTTTTTAGGTTGGTTTTATTCCCTAGATACTAGACCTAAAAGACAATCCCATAGATTGAGACACAGGGATGGTAATCTTGTCCTTTCCCTCAATCAAAGGATACAAGGATGAGATAGGTGGATACTTCATGGGAAGAGTAGACATGGGGATTTCCTCCTTGGCAATGATTTCCAAAATGAGAGTAGGTTACTTAGTGGTTGATGAGAAAGGTAAAATGGGTACTTGGTTTAGAATGTCAGTCAAGGGAGGGGTTGATGGTTCTACTACCTTGATAAGTGGAGGAGGAGAAAGGGGGATTTCCTCTATTTGGGTTTCTAAAAGAAGATAAGGTAAATCTACTACCCTAATAAGTAGAGACGATGAAGGACAAATAGGTTGGTCATCGAGTTCTTTAGCAGTGAGTGTGTTAAGAACCATGTTAACAATATGGGCATCATGAGAACATTCAACCATGTTGTTCTCATTCTTAGCAAGGAGATGGTTAGGAAACATTTTTCTAAAGATGTCAAGGGATTGGTTTTATGGTGCATTGGTGTTGTCCTTATAGGTTAGGGATGTAGCCAAATTTTGGTGCAATGGGCACTTGTTGGATAAGAGTGGTAGTTAGGTTGGTGATTTATGGAAGGGTGGTGACCCTTATGCTAATCAGTGGTAAGGTAGAGGGTATGGACACTACCAAGCTTTGAAGTAGAGTAGTGGTTGATAGATTAGGGGTAGCTAAAGGAAGGTTGGTAATGATAGAGGTAGACACTTATGTTATGTAGGGAGTGTAGGTGGTTAGAGGTTGGGTTACTCCTAAAGTGGAGTTGTTGGTAGGAGTGGAAGGTATAAGGGCATTCATAGTTTGGGTTAGTTGGTTGTCCATGGCAGTCTCAAAGGGATTATTGGTGGATGAGGAGGCTTAAATTATTCAATGTTTGGGTTGTAATTATGGTAATATAAGTGTTCCCCATGATGTGGGTATGCATATCATAGGGTAGATCTATGGGTGGGGCTAAAGTTGGGACACAGTAAGACATAGCTGTAAGATAATGTTGTAAGGATAAATGATTGTTATCTAAGAAAGTGGCAAAGTCCATGTCTCCTTGAGGAACCTCCTGAGGGAAGGTAAGAATTCTTGAGGGATGGAGAGAATATATTGGTTCAAAAATGTAGTCCATGGATGAAGAGGTAGAAAAGGTAGGTTGGCTTGGTGATGGGTTTTGTTCTGTAGGTTATTTCACTATTGGGGAGTGAGAAAAATATGAGATAGGGAAGAGAGAAAGCACAAATAGCCTCACTACTCAAAAAAAGAGAAGACAAGAAATGATAAAATAAATCAAATCACACTCTAAAAGAGATGCTAAGCCTTAGAATTTTTATTTATCTTTCTTTTGGCTTATTCCTTAAAAAGTTGTGTGATTGAAATTGGTTTCTAGAGTGGGTATAAGAAATGAAGTTTAGGGTTGGTTTTAGGTTGTGTTTAGGTGCTAAAAAAGATTTTGTATTGGAATCAATATGTGGCATGGTATTGGGGCCTACCCCCTCACTTCACACATCATAGAAATAACGATATTGGGTGCTTAGCCAATATATATTGATTTCTAGAGTTTATACTCAACCAGAGAGATAAGTTGGTTCTCCCCTTGATAATGACCTCCAAGTAGGATTTTAAGGAAAGGGTAAGGTTACTGCTAGGTGATAAAATCCTAGTCGGGCCTTGTCTCATTTTTATTTGATATTCAATTGATCAAAGTGGTTTGGTTTAGTGTGTGCAATAAAGAGTGAAACCATAATAGATTACTTTTATTTTAAGTTAAGCTATGTGGACTAAAATTTCAAGCAGTCGATGTATGCACTTAATTTTAGGCCAAAAAGAAATATTTGATTTTGTTAATGAGAATAGAATAGAGAGAAGATGAAAGCAAACAAGAACCCAAGTAAAGACACAAGGGTCCCACCGAGCATGCCTAAATGTTTTAGTGAATTTCAGGTTATTACTTTGGGAAGAAGAAGAAGAAACTAAGTACGAGTATGGCTGAAAAACCTATTTGATTGTGCATGCATTAAACCAAAATATTGTGAAGAGACCCTCTTTGGCTTGGAAGGATGACTTCTAGATAAGAAAGTGCTAAATTAAATTTTTTTTTAGAAAAATAGTTGGGTGGATTACCTAACGATAGCTAGATCCCAAAAATAAGAGCTTCCTTAGGGGATATCAATCTACATGTTTTAAAAACATAAGTTTATAAAAAAAAATATAAGATACTTGCATCAATAATCAAAAGGTACTAAAATTAAACATAAGAGATACTTGCTAAAGAAATAGACTAGAAGTGATAAAAATAATGATAAGCTAATTAATACTAGTTCTAGATGATTGGGGTCTACTTCAAAAAATTAGGCAGGGGTGTATGAACAAGAAGGGACACCAAAATCCAAATTTGGTTGGGCGTAAGTAGGTGAAAATAGCTTACTATAATTTACTACCACAATGACCATCGGGAGTTGGGATGACCATCAACAGTTATAGTGACCATTGGTGGTCAAGGTGACCATCAACAACTAGATAGATCATTAGTGGTTGAGACAATAATTGATGGTTAGTATGTGTAGATCTGGGTTGATAAAAGGTTGATTAATGGGATCTCAAAGTGATATTCTAGGAGATGGGTTGGTGTTGGGCTAAACACAACAAGCAAATAAAGTAGTTGAATGATAAAAATCAAGTACTTATCTTGCAGAGGGTTGATTGGGTGCTTGATTGAGGTAGTTGACTCACTGGTAGAGTCTAGTATGATTTTGATAGATTAATGGTACTTGGTACTTTGGTGAAGTTGTGGTGTAAAGTTGGATCTTTGACATAGTATCTAGTTCACTAGGTTATTGATGTTGATTAACCTTCAAAACAAAGGAACTCTAGATGCACAAGATCTTGATAATAATTTTAGATATATCTCACCTCCCTACTCCTCTCTTCTATTAAGCAAGGTAAGATATTTGCAACAAGATGTGAACTGGGCTTCCTAATTTTAACTCATCCATGCAATAGTTTTCAACTAGATTTAGATGAGTTATTTTTAGAAAATCAAGTCAGATGGGCTTGCATGTTGGTGGTTGAGGAGGTGGACCCTAACCATCGATGGTCAAGGTGACTGCCGGTGGTTAACCTAACCATTGGTGGTCGAGGGTGAAGGGTAGAAATAGGTAAAAGGTTAATTTAAGATATTTCAATCAAATTGACTTGGGTTAGGTTTATCTAGATGTTAGAAGGCTAAATTGGTCCCAAGGGGGTTTTAAAGTAGTTTAAGCATACTGCAACATTCAGAATCATGGTGTGCAAATTTCCAGTGTCTACATGTTCAACATTTATTCTATAAAATTAAAATTAACCAATCATATCTTGAAAATTAAGACTCAAGTATTGATACTCTTATGCACAGCTATTGGTTTTCTAAGGGTCAAGTTTTCGTCATAGGTTTAAAAAATGCATTTTATGACCTCTCATGATAAAATTGGTTATATTGTAAAATGTATAATGTGTTAGACATTGAAACCTTAGTTGTAAGTAGTTAGGATGACATTATTAAAATGGGTAAAAATTTCAAAATCTAATGTGATGTTGTTGCACCTTAATTTGATGTCCAAATGTAGGGTGCATAGCTACTGGGACCTTTCTCGTATATTGAAATATATATGTTTATAATTTGATTTATAAACTATATTAACATATATATTATATAAAAATAATAAAATATAAAATATAATATATAATATTATAATATTATATTACATTATATAATATATATAAATATCATTTTAATATATTAAATATATCACTCGGCTCTAATTCGACTTGACTACTCGAGGTGCATTTGCATTCAAAAATACGTGAGAGTCCCCAATGAATTTAAAATTTAAATTTGCTTTGAAAAATAGGGTCCATATAATTTTCACACATTTTTAAGAGGAATAAAAACCATCGAATATGTCTGACTAGATATATTTCTATTCCTACATATTCTTAGTTTTTTTTTAACATACACTATAGAGCACTGAAAAATTAGAATAGAGTAGGTTGTAGAGTGTCTGAAGCATTGACCATATTTGTTACTGTCATTTTCATAGATTCTTATTTTCAGGTATTTAATCTTAATAATGTTTAATATATATTTTTACTCTATAAAATGTGTATAAATCCTTATTTTCAATTATTTTGTCTTAATAGTGTTCAATATATATTTTTTACTCTATCTAAAATGTGTGATTTATTTGTGTTGACTTGTCCCTTTTATTCATTGTTTAACACCTTAATATGTTATGAAATCACTAAGATTCAAATAGTCTAGTTGGATTATTGTAATATTTTTTCCCCTACTGGAGTGCACCCAGATGTGATGTCAATGAGCATTCTATTGAAGGAGCACACACAACTCTATTGTTTGGGCAAATAGGGTTTTCAAATTGTAACACTAAAATTTTATAAAATAATATAATAAATATAATTCCAAATGCTCTACCTATATATACTTAAATTAATTTTAAATAAAAAATAGTACAATTTTTAAGAATGTGTGTCAAGCTAAGAGAGGCCTTGTGTTAGCCTAGGTAGTAGTGAGCCCTAATGTAAATCCCATTTCAAAAGGAAAAGAGATCAATGGAGTCAAGCAGGGCTATAAGAAAAAATGGGTAAACTCCACTAGTTGCAATTTGATATGGGTAGACTCCTTGTTTGGTTTAAATTATATGGAAATTAGTTTCAAAATAACAAATTTGCACCTTTTTCGATCATCTTCATCATCTGGTGAAAACTAACTAATTGTGTAGATTTAGCCAATAAACTATTCAGTTCAAATATCCTTCCTTCTAAATTAATGATCATGAATAGTTACTCAAAATTCATCTCAATTGTGCATAAAGTGGCGAGCCATTACAATCCTAAAAAAATATTAGTCCCATCCATGATAATAGAAAACAAAAGATAATATATTAGGTAGTCTCCCATATCTTTATACTATGGTATTTACTAGAACAATTGAATATACCCCCACCTTTAATTAGATTTTAAATTCTGGAGCTAGGTAAATGAAATAGTCTAATTGAGTAGCCAACTTACTATTGATGAATTTGTGTGTACTCCTAGAGTAAATAAATATAGTAAACTTGTATTTCTTGAGGTAACTGGCCACCTTAATATTTGGAGGAGTACTAATACCTAAAAGTGCATGACATGAAATAGTAGGTTGAGAATATTCAGATTCATCCTTAGGTCCTTCTAGACTATTGATGTGTGTCTATGTCAAGGATGTAATAAAAAAAAAATAATAACACTTCTTAGATTATAGGGACAATAAGAATATAATAGTGACACCTTAGGGCTTCATTCAGTTTGAATGAAGTAGATTATGCGGTTACAACTTACCACCTGCTAGTCTGCAAGTAGACCTTGTTATATCAAAAATAAAAATATGGTAGTGACATAATCTACCTAAATTTATTATGATGTAAATTTTTTTGTATTTGACAATATAAGACCAAACTCTTAAATAAATGGATATCCAACACTAACATTAATATAAAGTGATTCATGTTTAAAATTTTCAAAAGGAGGGAGTAAGGTAAGACATAAAAGAAAGTTCCCTTACAACAACAAAGACCAACAAATCTCTTTAGATTTTTTTTAGCAACCTAGATAACACCTAGATAACAAAGACCAAGAGAACACATCTAAACATAGAATAAATGAAATGAAGTAAACTTAAGATCCTTCAACTAATTTAGCACATGCACAAATTAACAACCTTGTATCACAAATGAAAATTTATAATTCAAATGAACTATTCAAATTCAGTTAGAACTAATAGTTAAGAGAAAAATTGTATTAACAATTGACACATCAAATTTGGATAATCATCTCAGAATTCTTTGACTTTATTAATTTCTCTAAGTATACAAATTTTCTCCCTTATAAAATGGTAATACTTCCATTTTATAGAAAGACAAGGCGGTATACCGATTAGTTACAAGATAAGAATGTACAAAGGATAAGCATACTGTACTTATTATTTAGAACATTCTAGAATACATTCTATTTTCCAAGCTAAACTAACCTAGCGGCAATATGCTAATAAAATTACATATGCCTTACAAAAGAATATCCTATTTTCAAATGTTACAAAGTTTTTACAAAATAGAATATGAACTAGTTGGTAGGCCCTGTGCCTTGAGAACCCACTTGCTACTATAAAATATCCATAACCTTTTAATGTTGTTATTTGAAAATATATAAATCCATAGGTGGTCTTAAAATACACTCTTCTTCATTATCAACTAAGGCCTCCAATTCTCTATCATTCCTAGACATGGCTTCTTTGATTTTTTAGGCCTCAACTACCCTTTCTCCAGCATTGAGGATCATATCAAGGATCATACTATTGTTTTCTCTTAAATTTCCTTGACTTTTATTCTTAATTTATTGGACTACCAAAGTAGCCATATGCTTAAATTCATCATCTTTGATGATTCTTATGATGGTGGGATGTGTAGGGTCTTTAAGCATTGTTCCAAGGAGTTGTTTAATTCTCCTTACCAGCTCATTATCATCTTTGAGAAGCCTTTCTAATTCTTATGAACATGTATTTAAACCTTGGATGTTCTCAGCAATGATCCCAAGAATGGAATTCAAATTCCCTATAATAATTGACTTAAATCCAGGGATCTAATTTCCAACTCTAATGTTAATCAACCATGTTATTTGATCCATTGAGGCTTGTAATTAGGTTATTAAACCCTTTTACATTGTGTTTTATTGTGACAATACACTCTGCCTCAACTTGATCTATTTTAAATACTCAAACATGTCAAAAAAGGACTCCTCAAACATCTTTACTGTAAATCTAGGCACTGACAAGACAACATGTGTCTTCAATTCTTCATTCTCCTTCTCTAAGTTGGATAATATTTGCTTCATCCCCTTGATTCCATCTCTTACCTAAGCGAAATGAACCTCAACTAGGATTTCTACATCCTCTTCATGGATGGGTAGTTCACTAGGTTGTTGCCCCCTAATTGGATTTAATCCTGCAAAAGGTTCAAACTTTTGGAATGTGAACTCTTCGGTACCTACCATGGCTTTTTTGGTAGTCACTCTTTCTAATTCAGTTATCTCTAGATTGAATTACAAAATATTAGTAGATTTAATATATTTTGGAGGTTTTGGGACCTCTATTTGAGCACTGGTTGCTACTTCTAGAGCATCCATCCTTTTACTCTCTGGCCTTGTAGTGGTCACTATTCTTCTTTCCTCTTTTTCTTTTATCAAGGCCCTTATCCATGGCTTGATGTCTTAATGCACATCCACACTGATGGATTGGGTTAGAACCCATGAATGGGACAAATAAGGGATATTTTATATCTTTCCATAGACAAACCAATCATGGCTACTGACCCATTAATGGGGTACTCCTCACTGAATAAGTTGATCTCACTTGTGGGATGAGTGAGAGTCAACTTTGGTCTCTTTTTTCCAATAGGGACAATTAAAAATTCTAATTTCCTCTTCCTTGGCTGTGCCACTAGGAATAAGTCTAGGGCAAGTTATTTTCCTTTATCTTCCTACATAACTTCCTCTTCTTGGGACTATGGTTCTTCACCCTGCTCTTCCTCTCCTTCAGAACCATATGCTTCAGTGAGGACCTTAAGGGTATCCTCCACCATTTCATCTAACTCCATGGAAATAATGTCCAAGTGTTCAACAAGGGATGCTAGTCTTTTAGTGGGAGATAAAGATGAAGGTCCCTCATGAGGTCTCCCCTCTAACTTCTCCTTGTTAGTGCCTTGTACAATATATCCTTAGGGTTGTGGCAGCTCCATCTAAGGTTGTTCTTGAGGTGGCCTAGAAGGTCTAGGAAGCAAATAGTACTGAAGAAGATGTATTTTCCATATATCTCCTAGTGGCTTTTCATCACTAGTAAATCTATGCACAATTTTGAGGTTGTGATTCTTAAATCTAGCCTATACCTCTTCAAAATCATTGGCCTTTATATATAGAGTGTCATAAGGACCCAGTTCATGCTTATAAGTTGGCTTGGGTAGTCATTTAATCTTCAAGTGTTTTCCCACTACATCATTGGGATCTAAATGCCTAAGGTCATTCAATTGAAACACAAAGGAATCCTTATACTTGGTCATGGTGTCCACCTGCTTCCAATCTTGCAAGATAGTTCTTCCAATTATATAGGAAAGTAGTGGAGGAGGCTCTTATTTTTCTCTTTGCAAACCCTATCCACTCCTTGAAGAAGTTGGGATGCAATTTCCTATTATTCCAACTTGTTAAGAACATAAAAAGGCAACTTGTATGGTTGAGTTAGAATTCCGTCAATTCTAATTATAGTAAATTTTGGGTAAAAGTAAATATCTCCTATTAGTTCCACATACTTCTTGATCAAATGGTTAATTCTAGGCATGAGAAACCTTGTAATGGATTCCACCAAAGTAGGATAGACATAGTCATAGATGAATTATATGTGGTGTCTATACTTGTATATGTGTAGCTTTGAGTAATGGTGGGAGATGGTGGTTCTACCCTCAGGAGACTATTTTTTGATGTTGGGGATCTTGGTGGAAGCTAGCAGGGCATCCAATAAATAAGACATCATGAAGAATTATTTGCTTGTCTTCTTTTTATGGCTACAAATTGACATCCTAGATGAATGCTAATCATATCCCTAAATAGAGGAGTGAACTCTTTATCTACCCTAAATTAGACATAAAACACCCAACTCTTATTGACATATATGGTTGAAGGATCCCCAGATACTCTATTTAGTAGGGTCATGATTACCCTATTCCCTTCCCTAAACTAGATAATTGGGATTCTTCCATCATAGTCCAAAAATACATGGTTCCCCTAAAGCAACCATGACCTAAGAATGGTATCTAGGTCATTCTTACTAGTTTATTACTTCATTGTGGGTAGGTCCACATGGGGTTTTGGGAGCTTATAATACCTCTCAAAGGCCAATAGGGTAATATATACCACTTTCCTATAAATTCCCTCATGGATAATAAAATCATGCTCAATTTTATAGCCTATAAAAATGGGAACAAATACATCAATACAGTAGAGTACCTCTGGTTTGGTATTAGCATGATGGAGGTTGGCCATCTAAACTACAACCAGGTCATAGTATCTCCTGCTAACAACACAATCCTCTACTCCTCCTTGGTAATGGCTTACATTTCTTCTATGGTAAAAAATATCTTGAACCAATTCTTGTTGCCATTGTTTAGGGCTATACTATCAAGTTCAATGTCCTTGAAAACCTTTCCTTTGCTATTTGTGGATAGATATAATTCTATCTCATCTCTTAATTACTACCTTCAAGCTGCCATAGATTCCACACTTGTAAATAATTCACAACTAGATTGATTATCTCTATGTTAATTCTTTTATGCTCAAATCACAATTGGATTTCTCTTATGTTTACTTTAAATAATCCAAGTTTACTTAGGGTCTCTTTTATGCAAGGTTTAGAGATTTGAAACTTTAATGGTGGTATCTCATTCAGACTTAGGCTCATACATGACTTAGATTTGATTTTGATTTTTGCCTTTACGTATTTGCATTTCAATCACACATTTTATATTTTATTACTTTCTTCTTGGGTGGTGCTTATGTGGCATCGATCTAGCACTTTTCATGACATTTTTCATAAATGCCTTTGAAGCACTAGTCATTGGCATTAAAAAATGCCCCTTTTGTTTCACACTATTGGATCAAGATTTAAGGATCAGTGTGGAAAGTCATCGACACTTTCACACAATTGGATCATCCTTAATGATGAAGCACATACCATTGGATCCTGCAAGATGCATGATTATTAATTAATGCATAATCATAAAAGGACTTAGGATAAAATGATTTGAGCTATGTTTATTTCACATTAATAAACAAAAATATTTAGGCTAAGGAAATTTATGCTAAGTTTTAAAGCATAAATATCAAAGGAACCTTTGAAAAACATGCCCCTATTGTCTAGGTAAAATGTTCAATGAGCTTGAATTTGATGATCACATGGACATCAATGATAGCCTTATGAACATTAGATGATGGTTATACAAATGTCAAATATAAGTTCATAAAGTTGTATAGGCTTGGTGGGATTAAATTTAATTGTCTCACAAATGTCAATGATGTCCTTCTAGATGTCAAATGATGGTTTCATGAATGTTAAATTTAATTTTATTAAGTTCTTGTATGCAGGACTGCCACATGATGACTCTGTGAGGCTTCTTAGGTTTTTTAAATTTTCAACAATATCATCACATCATCTGATCAATATCCATGATGAATCAAGAGCTATCTAATCAATTTTCATGCTATTGTCATTCAATGAGTGGGTCCCTTTTATTTTAAGTCTTAAAAGTAGGGGTGCTACATGGTGACCTCACAGAGCTCCTAGGTATTTTGACTTTTCAATGCAACATCCACTCCATTGGATCCTCAGTCCTAAAAAAGTGTGAATCATTGATTATGATCAAGGAGATTTATCATGATTGGTCCAAAGGACTAACTACTCAGCTTTATTAGGCCTTCCTCACTATATTGGATTAAAAGGTGCGATAAAGTGTGGATCATCAAATCTACAAAGGAGCATGATGTTTAAGTCAAGAACCAAGAAGATAATAGAAAATTAGGCTAAAGAATTAAATATAAGGTCTCATTTATGTTAATAAACATGAATGGGGCCTTACCATTTAGGATTTGGGCTAAGTATGAAATAATAAAGGGAACCATGTTAGATAATAAAAGGGACCATGCTAGCATAAAATTAGACCATGTTAGAAATAAAAGGAAAAAGTGGGAGAAATAAAATGGGACCAAGAATAATTTTAAAGCTAAAGTTTGGTCATTTTAAAAATCATGACCAAGCTCTAACATAAAATTAGGCTTAAGTCTAAAATATTTGTTTCAAGATATCTCCTAGGAGATACATCCAAAGAAAATTCCAATCATTTGCATTATGGTTCTTGTCAAATAAAAAAGGTGTCATGGTTATATAAAATCCCTTGTAAGGACCTTTGTAATCAAAATTAAAGTTATTCCAAGGCCCTTAGAGGTATCTCCTAGGAGATACCTTGAAATAAAATTCCAATTATGTGCATGTTCAAGGTATTTCTTAAGAGATATCTAGATAGAAAATTCTAATAGTATACATCAAGGTTCTTGCCAAATAAAAAATTGCAATGGTTATATCAAATCCTTTGAAAGGAAATTTAAAATCAACATGGAAGGTATTGTAATTCCCTTTGAGTTATCTCCTATAAAATTATAATCATGTGTATGTTCAAGGTATCTCTTAGGAGATACCTCGTGTGCATTAGGGGTCTTGCCAAATAAAAAGATGCCATGGTTATATCAAATACTTTGCAATCAACATAGAAGGTATTTCAAGACCTTTCAAGGTATCTCATACGAGATACCTTTAAATAAAATTAAAAATCATGTGCATGTTCAAGATATTTCCTAACAGATATCTCAAAAGAAAATTCCAATAGTGTGCATTAGGGATCTTTCCAAATAAAACATTGTCATGGCTATATCAAATCCTTTGCAAGGACATTTTCAATAAAAATGGAATGTATTATTCGACCCTTCGAGGTATCTCCTAGGAGATATACCTTGAAATAAAATTCAATTTTGTGCGTGTTTAAGGTATCTCCTAAGAGATACCTTGAATGAAAATTCCAATCATGTGCATCAGGGTTCTTGCCAAATAAAAAGGTGTCATGGTTATATAAAATACCTTGCAAAGACCTTTGAAATTAACATGGAAGGTATTATAATTCCCTTTGAATTACCTCCTAGGAGATACCTTTGAAATAACCTAAGCATGTCCATTTAACCTATTGCAAAAATACAAACACTAATTCATAGTAACATTAAAAGGGGTAAAACCATGATCATCTAAAAACATGTCCATTAATCAAAATGACATTTTGGAAAAATAAGTGTGGATGATCTCCAAATTGGAAAATGTCACTTGGTAGTGAAAGATGTTGGTTCCTATAGATAATAATAAATATTAAAGTTAGGGCTTGGAAACATATAAAAGCTTAAATCAAGTGACATAGATTAAAGTTTTCAATAGGATAAAATGACCGTGGCATAATTTTTTTTTAGTTAAATCAATGTGTTAGGCAAATTGTATCAGGTGAATTATTTTATAGGCTAAAGCGGTAATAGCAAAAATCTTGAAGGGTCTATGTAAAAAAGGCTAAAGGGAAATTTCAAAAGGTCTAAAGGGAACTTTATAAAGATCTAAAGGGAACTTTCAAAAGGTCCATAGGGCACTTTCAAAAGGTCTTTAGGGTACCTTCAAAAGGTTTGAAGGTCACTTCTCATCAGGGAAAGGGCCCGAGACAAATGTCCCAAAGGGTAAGTATGGATAGCAAAGGGCCATTCCAAAAATGTCAAAGGGTAAACAAGGAGGGTAAAGGATAATCCAAAAGGCAATTTTGTAGGGTAATTATCCCTGCCAAATCTTTCAAAGGGTAAGTTGAACAAAGCTCGAATGGTATGTGCCCTTGGGGTCATTGTTTCAGCAAAATTGCATTGAGGAATATTTTTACAGGGAATTATTTTGAGATTTTTATATTGGAAAAAATGTCTGAAGGGTTATTTCAAAAGTGTAAAGTTCTTAGGACAAAAGGCCATGACATTTCAAAAAGGTTGAAAGGGAATTTTGTAGGGTAATTATCCTTGCCAAAAATGGTCATTTCAAAAGGGCAAAGTTCCTAGGATAAAAGGCCAAAGGGTCTTTCCACTTTCAATTCATAGCAACATTGGAAGGGTAAAACCATGATCATCTGAAAACATGTCCATTAATCTAAATGAGAGTTTGTAAAAATGTACAAACAAAATAAGGGTGGATGATCTCCAAATTGAAAATTATCACTTTGTAGTGAGAAAGATTGTTTCTTGTAGACAACATAAAATATTAATGATAGGGCTTAAGAACATATAAAAGCTTAAACCAAGTGACATATATTAAAGTTTTCAACATGATAAAATTACCGTAACACAAAATAAATTTGGTTAAATCAATGTCTCAGAGAAAGTGTATATGGTGAATTATTTTGTAGGCCAAATGGTGATGACAAAAATCCTGAAGGGCCCATGCAAAAAAGGCTAAAGGGAACTTTCAAAAGGTTCAAAGGGAACTTTCAAAAGGTCTAAAGGACACTTTATAAAGGTCTGAAGGGCACTTTCAAAATCTCCAAAGGCACTTTCAAAATTGTACTCCTTCCATGAAGGATAAATCCACTCTTGTCCTTATTTGAAATGTATCTCCTAGGAGATAGGTACCTTGGAGGGGAAATCCACTCTTGTACATGTTTTAAAGGTATCTCATAAGATATACCTTGAAGGTATTGAAAAGGCCTTCAAAATATCACCTAGTAGTGCCTTTCATGTAAAGGAAAATTCCACTTGTTCTTTGAAGGATAAATCCACTCTTGTACCTATTGGAAAGGCATTTCCTAAGAAATAACTTGAAAGGGGAAATCCACTCTTATGCATGTTTGAGAGGTATCTCCTAGGAGATACCTTGAAGGTATTACAAGTGGCTTTAAAATATCACCCAGCAGTACATTTTCCATGTAAAGGAAAATGGCACTTAGAGAAATCCTCGCTTATCCTTGTTTGAAATGTATCTCCTAAGAGATTTGGCTTTCTAAATTGCTCAAACTCTAAGAGGTGAGAGAACATGAAACTAATTAAAATCTCATCTAAAAATAAGTGGATGAGAAATGGTGCAATAAGAAGTCATCAGACCTAGGATTTAAACTTAGATATTTAGTTCTCAAATATTAAATTTATCTCCTAGGAGATACCTTGAAGGGGAAATCCACTATTGTTTGGACAAGTCATTTGAAACATTTATTCACACAAAATATCTAATGAAAAAACTTTGAACAAAAAATCCCAAAGACCCAAAGTCTTGAATAATAATTCTACAGACCAAAATCCATTGGATAAAATATTCAAATAAAAAAACCAAAGACCAAAATATAATAATAATGCCTGATCAAAATGTTCAAAAACCTATCTCGGCCTTGTCAATTATCTAAGGTGGCTATTGTACACACATAGAAAACTACACCAATTAATTCACTAGTACACATCTAGAAATATGAATCAATTTGAACTCGACTATCTTAATCAACACATTCACCAATGTTGAATCCCTATATGTGCTTTTGAATCATCCCACATGGATCCCAATCTCTTTGTGGAAACTAGGGGAAAGGATAACTCTTTCATATTCTACCCACCTTTACAAAATGTTTCCTCATGGTATAAACCATTCTACCAATTGTTATAAAGTGGAAAAAATACAAGGATTTATTCTACTTTGAGAGGTCCTTTTCAATACTCCACCATAAATGAAAGGTGATTTCCTATTCAGCTATCTTGTATGGTATAAACTTTATTCCCCCAAATCATGAGTATTGTGAAATTTGGGAAGAGGAAATAATCCCCTTTTCCTGCCAAGTTATTTATAATAAATGCTAAAGATGACACACACATTTGAGGAGTGTCTCGTAACAGATTTGTGATGACCCTTATGGAGGATTATGCAATATGAAGTGCCTAGACATTAATTTCAAAGTGAATGGGGCAGATAAATGTCTATCATTAGATAACTTAAAGTTAAGGAGGGCTAAGGTGTAGACACCTAGCACATAATGGTATAAACTTGTGCTGGCGAAACTTTTATTTTTTTGGGTAAATAACAATAATGAAATTAGAAACAAAAAACAAAGAAAGGGAAACATGTAAACAAAAAGGAAATTAAACTATGTATCCTAATAGGTGTGCTCTTTGCAAATAGGATGTTGAATCTATTGAGCATTTATTCCATTCCTATTCCTTTCCTTCCTCCATTTTTCAACATTTCTTCATCTTGTCTAAATTTTCCTGGGTCACCCCAGGCTCTTTAAAATATATGATCACTCAATAGAAGCCACCATGGGATTCTCCTCCATTGAAATTCTGGTGGAATATGGCTCGCCCCCACATATTTTGGGGCATTTTGAAAGTCAAAAACTCTTTTATTTTTGAGAACTATAGGCCCAACCCTTCCTCTACTTCCAAAAGGATAGTGGCCTTTGTTCATGATAATTGGTTATCCTTTACTTCCTCTTTTGATCAACCTAATTTCTCAAAATTCCCCTAAATTGTGAATCACCTCAACCTTGTCATCCTTAGCAAAATCCAAATGAAGGGGGTTAACAGGTCAAAAGTCAAATGGGTGCATCCTCTTCCCTCTTGGTTTAAATTCAATTTTGATGGTGCTACAAAAGGGAACCTAGGCCTAGTGGGGGTGGGAGGAGTTATCAAGGATTCTTATATTAATATTAGAGTGACCTATGTGGGATTATTTGGGATCTAAACAAACCATGTTTTATAAGCTAAAGTGGTGCTTTGGGGCTTTGAAATGGTAGTCAACCTTGGCATGGAATTCCTCCAAATTAAGGGTGACTCAATGAATATTATTAATTGTCTAAAATTCCTTTCTTATTCTTCTTAGAATATTTATAGAATTATCAATGATGAAATGAATTTATTGACCCTTTTCAAAGGGGTCTCCATAACATATGTGTACAGGGAGGGAAATAGGTGCACTAATTGCATGGCCAATCTCTAGGTCCAAAGAAGTTATTTTATTAGTTGGTATGAGAGGGATTTTCCTGATGATGTCATGTTAATTATTCAATCATAAAAAAGATACACCCTCATTGTCATGATGATTTTTTAATGATGACACAAATTCAGATCAAGAGCTTAAACATTAATATGTGCAAGGTAATTATTCCTAAGGCCTTACACATTTGGGTCTCTCTGGGTTCACATCACATTATTTTATTTGTCTCTTCATCCCACAACCTATCCATTTCCATTTATAAGAACTTTAACAATGAAGATTTTACAAGAAGTTTAAAAATTCCCAATATTGGTAAGGATCGAGATCAGTTTGAACCAATTTCATGCTCTGATGTCATGAAAAATTAATAAGTTTGGAAAAAATGGTGAAAGGTAGATTGGATTCTTTCATAAAATGGCTCATTTGGCACAACACAGGGATTTCCAAGGACTTTGCTCATAGCTGAAAAGATCATGAAGTCCATATGCATGGCTTGATAATCTTATCATTAAGGAGCTCATTAGAGAGACTTTCAGGATGGATTGTTCTAGCATTAAAGAATTCAAGGACAAGAAGAGAAAGGAGGAGATTATCGACATTTTCTTTAAGAAGGAAAAGAAGAAACCCAAGATTTCATCCCAAAAAGGTTTCCTGAGGCTAGAACTACCAAGGAAATGGCCTGAAGCCTACCTACAAATAATGAGGTATACTACCTTAGAAGGAAAACATAATGTTATTTTTCCCATCACTTCTTATTACTCAATCATTTCAAATGCCACACTATTACCATTCCATCTTTTCTTATACAATCCTTGGAATCTTTGGTACTAAACTTCAAGAAGAACCCTTTAGTAGACTTAATTCACCAAGGTCTAATTTTGTTATTGATTAAGAGAGGGGAACCTCAGTGGTTCAAAATCATCACTATGTAAATTGATATCCCCAATGAGAAGGAAGAAACTGAAGAGGGAAAAAAAATTCCATATAATTAGCTTATGATCACACACTAGAGGAATAAAATGTCAAGGATTCTACTGAACCAATGCAGGAGGAGCCCAGAACAAACATGGGGATTCCTACCTATGTCCCTCCATTAGCTACTAGAGGTAGAGGGGTTCTTGATTCCAATTCTAAGGTAGATTCATGAATTCACTTCAAAAGTTTCACATGAAGATTTCCATCTAGACATTTTTGTGCAACAAAATCATGGATGAGTTCAAAAATTTATAAGGGCTCTTAGGTCGAGTGTGAACAACATCTAAATTTGGAAACGATCATCCATAATGCACTCCCTAGGGAAACAAATCAATTTAGAGTGGTGGAAAGGAGGATGACAATAGGGATCTTGAGGAAGAAAAAATAGAGATCCAGTCTACCAACCTCAAATGCAAAATATAGGAAGAAGATAAGGATAAATTTGTGGGAAATTGTATTAGAGGAAAGAATAGAAAAGGTGATAGTACTATGACCAATAATTTGGTCTTTTATTCTGATTCAAAATAGTTGGGCTTGTTATATCTCTTTTTGTTTAGTCTTAGGTTTTTTGGCTAATACTTTGTGTAAGTTTGGTGGTAGGGGGATTTAGCTACCAGGTTCATCTTTTGCTCCTTTTTTATCCTTTACATTTATCATGTCTATCTTTTAGGTTTCTTCTATAAAGGGCACTCAACCTAGATTTTAACCTATCGAATAAAAAATAATATACAAAAAATAATATACATTGAAGGGAATTGTAATAACTTCATGGATACCTTGAAGGTATCTCCTAAGATATAATTTTATGCATAGAGGAACCATTGAAGGTATTACAAGATCCTATTATCTCTAAAGAATTCCAATCATGTGCATTTTCAAGGTATTTACTAGGATACCCATTGAAATTACTACAAACACATGTTTGAATGTCTATCCTACGAGATACCTAATACCTTAAAAACATGCATTAGGGTACACTCAAAGGTACTAAAAATCCATTAAATGTATCTCCTTAGAGATGCCTTGAAATAAAATTCAAATCATGTGCATGTTGAAGGAATGTTAGTAGATTTTCATAGAAATTCTCTAGAACATGAAAATTACAGGTATAACTTACATAGTAGGAAGCAAAAAGGAATCATAATAGCATGAGTGAATTTACAAAATACTCAATTTTTAACACCACAATAAATATAAAGATAAACTAACATGGAGTTAAGAATATTGGATCATAAATAGTATAGTACAAGATATAACAAGCTAAAACAAAATAGAGTAAATACTATACACCAGGTATAGGTAAAATAATCTTAGGAAAATAATAACATCAAAACAATATTACATTACATCATAACACTATATATAGATTTTTACATGGCTCTATCTCTTCACATTACAATTTTTTAGCATACAAAAAGAAAAGAGACATGGCATTTTTATATCTATCAATTGCCTAATAAGGTTGAAGACATACAAAAGATCATATAGATGATAAAATGATACCCTATGCACATTTTTGTGCTATATGTCCAACACTTACATAGACTTAAACTATTATTTCATCACGAGAAAAAATATAAATGTTGATCTTGGCTAAAACTATAAAAGATTAGCCTTTCACAAAAGTGGCATTAATCACTCCAAGGTGGCTATCCACGTTAGGGGTATTCAACCAACCTAGCCCTACTCTGAATGCTTATGAGTATGTTACAAAGTAGTATATTTTTATTAAACTGTAAAACTTGAACTATGCATTTACCTACTATGTAGGTTGTGGCTGCCTAGACTATGCCTTTATATCTAGTTTTCTATTCTATAAAATTGATTGGAGGTCTTATAGTGGAATGAACTTAGGTTCATTTATGATATGTGTAATAACTGGTTCAACCTATGAGAGTTCATGCTTGAGTATTTCCCAATTATCAAGTACTTCCTACACCATGGTAAGCAAAGCTCATAGTTGAATTTAAATGATCATCAAATTGTGCACATCTAATTCTTCTGCAATGATAAGGAAGTCTAGAATTTAATAGCTTAAGATGGATATCTGACACAATATCATCTAACCTATCTATAGTATTTTGGGCTTGAATTTCCATAAGTGTGTTAAGCATTATCTCATTCTATCAGACCTAGAGCTTTTTCATCATGGTATCCCTAACATCTAAAAACTATTGAAATGCATTATTCAGTGTTTCCCTAGTAGCCATTCGATCATTCACTATAAATTTATATTTATCCACCATTACAAACTCTATTTTAGAAAAATCCAAGGATTTATCAAGATTTTGCCTCTAATCAAGATTGTTTGCATAATTTTCTTAGCCTAATCCATAATTGTATCTATGACCTATACATATTCCTCTATAAGTTCCCAAATGCCTTCCATCTTAGTGCAAATAGCCTACTCTTGGGTGTGTATTTTATGTACACTAACCCAATCCTTTGTTATCTAAGTCAAAAATGTAGTGATTTGTTTGTCCTTAGACATTACTTGATCACCAAAGACTTATGCAACCAAAGTAGGATAAGAGGCATTGATGAGCTCCCTAGCTTTAGTAATTTGATTTTGTGCTTTTGCTTTCTCCTCATATAGCAAAAAAACCATATGTTTGAAGTCTGAAGCCTTTCATGTAATGGATTTTTAGAATGCATTTATTATTTAAATTTCATTGGGTAATGGCACCTACAAAACATCTAAAGACATCTCCATGAAAGTGGAAGCAAGTGCGATGGATCTCATTTGGATAGTGGTATCTAGGGATCCATCCATTATATATAAATTATCTATTTCCATATCAAATTGAGTGATCCAAAGATTTATATTTGATTACCATGACACATCTACACAAAAAAACCTTTCTCAACTTAGCTAGAATGATAAGTGTATCCTTGTATCTCATCATGCCCCTAAACTTAACCTAATGGGCATTACTTGTTATGGTTGGCTCTCTGAAAGATCCCAAACATTAAATTAGGGTGGCTAAAGGACTCACCTAATGATGAATATGTTTTTTGCACATTAGTGGTCATATTGGGCTCCCTTCCTTGGTATATCTATAAACTGCACATACGATGAACCTAATTTTGAATATTTCTCAAAAAAAATTGCCACAAGTTCGTATTGAGCTTCTTCTTGACCTATAGTATCCATAATAATAGAGGGAGGGGGTTTCATAATATCAACCAAATGGTCATTAATTACATTATTCCACACTTGGAAATTTTGCACTAATTTATATAAAAATAACTCCTTATCTTCCTCCTTATTATAGACCTTTTAATCGATGTATTTGATTATGTATTGAAGAACTTCCTATTCATCAACCCATAACATTGCAATATCATACTCCCAAGATATCCTTAGCACATATGGATTATCCAAAAAATCCTTGATTTTCCTTGATCTCTTTCGGATACTAATGGTGAGGCTCTCTATGTATATCCCTTTTGTTTGCTTTTTTCTTATTGTGGAGGAGCTATAAACTACTGAGATGAGGCCTATGGTTCTGCAACTAGTTATGGTTGTTATTGTTCTTGCCAACATTATTATGTAACTAGGGATCTCTACCTCCATACTTTGGCCTGTTATTGAACCACTATGATGAAAAAGGGCATTGGAATCATAGTTGGCATGGATAACTCATGCACCTTGATTTGAATACCATTGTACAACTTGGTTACTGATACATGCTACCTATAATATTATATGACATATTGTGTAATTTGAGGGTATGAACTAATCAAATCTAGAGCCTCAAGCCACCATGTGTTAAACCACCATATTTTCTAATAATATTTCCCTATCTTAGTCCAAGTGATGCTTATGAGTGAATTAGTAGGACAAAAGTCTATAGTAACATTAATTTGGTCTAACACGGACTTCCATTAGGTGAACTATAATAACAAAACCAAAAATTGAGATTAGAAATTTTGAGAGCTACCTGAAAGTACCTTATTGATATTAGTGGTAATATTGGATGTGAGAAACTTGGGATAATTGAAGTTCTCATTATATTATATCATGCGATACATAATGTCAATTATTACTTTTGTTGCCTTCTTGGCCTACTTCGTTGTATACCAAAACCTCTTGGTAATACACTCTACTAGAATACACATTACAACATCCTTAATGGAGTCAATTATCCCAAATATATGGATGAATTGGTGGTGCAGTGGAATTGTATGGAAATAATGATTTTCTATGATTTGGGAAGTTTTTCGCTCTCACCATGGTTTGTGCATTAATCCAAATGGTGATATCTTTGGATATATTATTAGCCACTTGGTTGTATATACTTAATAAGATATGCATGACCTCATATAATTTCTCAAATGTAGGTAACTTGATTAGCCTCTCTACATCAAAACCTCGAAGTAGATGTTGAAGTGAAAGAGCTCCTGCTTATACACCTAGTTATGTTCATAGGGTGAAAGAGTAACTTCAACCATTTACAAAAAATGAAAGGGATTCAAGTCATTAAATTTGGTTTGGTGAATACCTAGACCAACTCCCATTGTTTCCTTCTCTACATTTGTGAGTAGGATCAACAACTTGCTCCTATCAATAACTGAACATGTAATCTACATTATTTGATTGATTTATTCTACCAAAATCTAGGTATCAATTTTTTTGCATAGGAGTATATCGAGAGCAAATAGTAGATTACTCTTCTTTGACAAAGTCTATAATATTTTTTCATTATTTCTTCACTTTGTTTTATGGCTTTTGGCATCTAATTTTCTCTTGCCAACCTATTTAAATGCACTGACTACCTGTGCATGAGCGCTCTTCATCATATTTAATATTTTGTCTTTGATTGTGACCTTTTGACCTTTTTTGTGACCTTTTTTAACATGTCACATCCTAACTCAATCTGCCTTGAACAAGATGCAATATTTTGAAATTCCATGTCATTAATGGTCTTGCATGATCATTAGCAGTCCTTCGACCATACTTGTCTTGTCACCATTGCTTTCTTGGACTTAAATCAAGATTAATATATATTTTTTACCATATTGTTCCTTAATGTCCTTCTTTAGAAAATTACAAATAATTATTTTTACATTTTGGACTAACTTATTAAATACATTCAATAAGTTGTATTTTGAATACCCATAAGAGATTCTTGGACTCTAAAAGCACATAATAATAGATGAAATAGCAGATGGAATAAGAGTCCTCAGCCATGAGCCAAGAAATCTAGTAGTTGAAGAATGAACTCACTACCCAGTCCTAAATTGTAGGTATCCTCCCCATGGTCCAAGAATTATATGTATCTTATTGAGAAAGAATAAAAAATGTGTCTACAAACATGAAGCCAATGCTTGGGTTCATAAAAGAATCACAATGATTGAGTGTGTAGGTCAGTGTGGCTATAAACTTGAAGTCTTAGTCCCTTTCACTGATGACATGTGTCATCATAGTAATCCTTAGGAAAGAAGGGAGTTTTTATTTAAATAAAAAACATGCCATTGTCCTAGTAAAGTGGGCCCCATTTTAATAAGAATTTTAGAGGTAGTTCAGAGGGAGAGACACATCACCATAGTGATTATTACATATCCCTAAGATTTTGTATATGAAGTTCCATATGTTAGTCTCTAGGTAAACAAGATGGAGACACTTGGCATACTCATGGGGAAGTGTTATCAAAGTGAACTTGATATATTTTTTGAGTGTTGAAATGTCATAGGTTCATGAGTGTATGCCATATGTCCTTGACTATTAAAAAATGAAGTCTTAAGCTTAATGTCATAGGTACCCTTGAAGTTATTACAAGGCCCTTCAAGGTATCACCCAATTCTACTTTAAAACCTTGAAGGGTACCCATACCCATGTTTGAAAGGTATCTCCTAAGAGATACCTTCAAAATTTTGGGTCCACAACAAAGGTTAGAATAAAATATAGGATCCCAAAATATAAGAAGCTAATCATTTTCCATAATTTTTCTTAAAATCCCCATTTCTCATTATCATTTTGTATTGTAATAAAATACATGGTTGAATATTGACTTAATTAGCTATTTTTATCTACGCAGATATTCCACTCTAATGCATGTTTGAAATGTATCTCCTAGGAGATACCTTTAAAGTAGGAGGAAGAAAGAATTGAAGTATGCAGTATATGATATTAAAAGATATTACTTTTTTACATTGACATAAACCATGTCATTAAAAAAAATCTTATACATTAACTTTTTAACATTTTTAGTTTTTAACATATCTCCATGCTTATGTTCTAGTATAAATATAGTTTTATCACCTACATATAGGTATAAATTGGACTAATATTATAAATAACTTGATTAATAACTCTTCTCATGTCTTTTACAAATGTTTGGGCTAAAAAATCATACATCAATGGATTTCCAATGTGGAGACTATGTTTCTCTCATAAGCAATGGTAAGGTCATTGGTGAAGGAAGAATACACAAAGTGGCATGTCCAGATGTTGCTTCTCTAGAACCCATAAATCTCACTTCCACATGTCACAGTGAGGAAATACCTATTTGATGTGTAAGTGTTAATGTGAATAAAGATTTTTATCTAACTCTACCGCTTCCATTTCCTGTAGCTTTTGTATATAATTTGGGGGATGTAGCTGATAGTTTTACTATATGAAGTGCAAGAATGATGCAACATGTCACAAACAAGTTTTTTATAGAAAATGACATGGAAAAATGTCAAAATAATTTGAGTTTAGTTCTTCATATACAACCATTGAAGTAAGAAAACCCTTTCTTGGATTCATTTTTTTGATATATCGATGATCCTACCACATTTTAAAGCCTAAGAAAAAAATTTATTGGGAAAATGGTACATTTGTTTCACAAATGTACAACTCTTGCAAATGATGAAATTTTTTCTTTTGGTTATGTTGAATTTGCACAACCAGGGGAGGTTTTTGGTTGTATTCCTATCCCAGTGTTAGAAAATGTATTGAGAATTTACATAAGGCATGTTATATAAAGTTTTGAGACTTGTAGTACAAAGGCAATTGAAACATATATTATTAGATGGCCTTCCAAAAAAATAGTGGACACTAAGACTTGTATATCAATAAATTTAACATACATGACACCAAAGGAGAAATAAATTAGAAACATTTGGGATGTAGTGGATAATGAAGTCACTCCTTACCTAACATTCTTAGTATAAAGGCATCCAAAAAAATTAACTCATTCCTAGAAATACTCAGGCCAAAAAATAAGTCAGCCAAATAATTCACTTAGCCAAGTGGATTTTGATGAAAGCATAAATAGTGATATTTCAATAATGTATGTGGATAAATTTTTCACCAAATATTATTTTTAATCAGGATTGTCATTTGAGATTCTAAAATCTTCAAAGATGAAGTTGTTTGATTTCACCACAATAGATAGGAGGCAACATGTCTTAGATGCCCTTTTTGCCAATTTGTTTGAGAAAAATAAAAACAAACCTAGCATTGATTTTCAAGGTATCGAGATCTATTTAGATGCTTGGATTAAAATATATGGATTGAAGAGAAGTAACTTTTCTGACATTCAAAATTGTCACAAAAATGGGGAATGAAATGCATTCCATGTAGGGAGATTTTGATAAAAGCCACAAAAGAAGACAATGGTAGCTAAAGACTTGTTGGACCAATTGGTAGATTATGTTAAAAATGTTTCTCCATGAATAAAATGCCAATTAGATATAGACAACTCATGAGAAAATGTTCAACATCTTCCATCATCTTTCACTCAAGAAATTATGAGGCATCACACAATGCACAACTAGTATATATGGAATATGAGCCAATATCCTAGCGAAAATTCAATAACATATGGAGAAATAATTTTCATGATGTGACCATTGCCATGTATGATGATTTCACTAGGTGTAAAACATGTATCTTTCTAACTCAACAGAAATGCTACGGGTCCCTCTTAAGAGATTTGGAAGAGCGTATCGATCAAAAATTCATGATGCACTCAAATCAAATACTTCCTACAAGACAAATGTATTACACACATAAATAAATGTCAAAGTAATACCCTAAAGAATGCTTCAGTGTCATTCATGAAAAGGTATAATGTTAAAAAACATTTGTGCCAAGGATAGTGACAAAAATCAAAGCAGTTACTGACATAATATTAGAGTTGTCAATGGCAGCGATTATAACACATGGTCATGGTGTAGGTAGATATGGGCATTTTTTTTTACCATACATTCTTGGAGGGTCTAACTTTAGTATCACCTCATTAAACAAGTGCTTTAGAGATATGGAAATAATAGTGCAAGGTACTTATGGATCTTTACTATGTAAACTTAGATCTTCAAAATATCCATTGTATGATACACTTTTGTCTAACAACTGCTACCATGAATGCAAGAAATACAAAGAAAAAGCAAACTCAATTGGTGCCTTCAAGAAAATTCCTTTCAAGCTATACCTTCAACTAGAAAATTATTATGGGGACAATAATAATAGGTACTTCCATCCATAATTATATTTTAAAAATGTCAAACCTTATATGGAACTAATGCTACATTTACAAACTCACAAAATCATGTCTTTTTGAATAGGAGTGTGTTGTAATATTTATCTCTCCTTATTTAGAAATGTGTTTTACTTGATGTTGAGGTTGGATTTCTCCCTATAGGACATACCCATAAAGACATTGATGACACATTTGAAAACCTATCTGAATGTATAAAGATGAAAGATGTATGGATTGTGGTAGAGATGATGGACACTTATAGGACATGTGGAAATATTAGAAACTTCATGCCATATTTGATTGAAGAGGTAGTGGATTTCAAAGAGTATGTTAATAATTACCAACTAAAAGGAAGAAATGAAATATTAGGCTTGATAAAAGGTCAATACTTTCTTCTACGCATGGATCAAGGTCAACCCATTATGCATTTCAAAAACTCTATAAGAGATATAAATTAGTCCCCCCCGATTACATTATGGGGAATAAAATAAAATGGTGAGCCAAATGTTCCAGAAGGTAATCTAACAAAAATATATTTCAAAGACTTGAAAAATAGAAAAATGTCTCAAGATTCCATTTTTTCTAAAGACTCAGATAGAAGTAGAAAAAAGAGTGAAAAATAAATTAAATATAACTTGAATAAGTATGTAGAATAATTCAATGGATTTTGTTTGATCAAAAATAAGAAGTGGAAGGATATAGCATACTAATTCCAAAAAATCCATGACATAATGAAAGAAGACATGTTCACTTCTGAAGTTGAGTGCACAAGAGAGTTGTAGTCTAGAACTCATCATGACATACGCCTACATAGAGTTCTACATAAAATATTTCATGATAGGACCCTTCATTTTAGAGTGGCATCTACATATACATATATTGGTCCAAGAAGAAAAAGAACAAAAATTGCATTTGATCCAACTCAAAATGTCCAAATTGGAGATATGTTATTTTTTAGACTTGATGATTATACATGAGTAGAATACACAGTATGAGTTGTTAGATCTAAAAGCAATATTGAGATACTAAAAACAAATGGGGATATATAACAAAGGGTCAATGTATCTTGGTTCATCTCAATTCATGTAAGGAAAAAAGATGTAAAAATAGAAATTTATTCAGGTTGCTCAGACAAGAAATGAAAGCCAAACCCAAATGACACATCTCTACCATCCATAATCATAGATAGTATCATTTAAGTTTGGAAACCAAAAAAAAATTGGAGAGTTTATACACTTGTTCTCACTAAGTTTTTGAAAGCCATTGTAACAGACTATTTAAATGCATCATCCCACTAGGCACTAACATAAATAGTGATAAAAGGATTGGAAAATTTTAAATGGTGTTTCCTTAATTTTGGAATGAGAAATATGAATGATTTTTTTTCAAAATTTATTCCATTTTTTGAGAATGTATAATATATTATTGTTTCATTTATTTATATTTATTTCTAGTGTCACTTTACATTTTGGGTCTTGGAAAATATACTTCAACATTTGAGTTTCATATTTTCTACTACAACAATTCAGTATTTTGGTAACTATGCATCTATTTAATAAAATTTGACTATTAGATCATCTAATTCACATTTTTGAATCCTTAAAAATGGTATTTGGAAAAAGGTATTCATAATTTGCACATTTGAGAATTTAGTACACTACGGATTTTATGTTTTATAAAATATAATTTTGCATTCCCATGTATGCGAAAAGATCTTCAAGGTTTACACTTCAGAATGTCCCACTTGCATTTCAAGATTTGTTCTTTAGTATTTGTGTATCAAAAAAATTTATTCAGATTTTCATGTGGCACCTGAGATTGTGCCATGTGGCATAATCTTAGTGACTCGACTATGCAAAAGGATGACCAATCCAAACAAAAGTCTTGAACAATGCGAACACTTGAGATTGTAACATGCATCATAATCTTGGTAACTCGACTATGTGGAAGATTATATTAATAATATAATAATAGAACACCCATGATCAACATGAGGTAGGTACATAAATATGAGATAAACTTTGACAGTCACAAGGACATCACTTGAATCAAATTAAATAGATAGTTCACAATCCAATCAACTAATGACACGTGGCATCCCAATCATACCAGGTGTTCTAAATCACTTAGCAATTGAGCACATGATTGATGTATGAGTTATTTTCCTTAATAAATATACCACCAAGTTTTATAATATCTATAAATTCATGATCTATGAACCAGTTTAAATCGTCACATAATTTAAACTTATTGCAAATATATAATATAGATGTGATTTATTTTTTATAAGTCCAAGTAATTCTTGATGAAGTTCAATTTATTTATAATAGTTTTTAACTACTAATAAATAAATTATTTATGATAATTTAAAATAATTTGGACTTATCACAAACACATTAGACATATATGAGTTATTTTAATAAGTCTAACTTAATCTCGATATAGTTCAATTTAATCTAGATATAGTCCAATTTATTTTTGATAGTTTTCAAAAAGTTTGACTTTTGATAAGGAAAAATTATATGAAATAGTCCTTTATTGACCTAAAACTACATAAAATAGCTTGAATATTCAAACATCATAGACTATTAAATGAGTATATGCATGAATTAAAGTATATAATGTAAACAAGAACCAATACTATAGAAGCAGAGAATGGAAATAACAAAATAGTAATAAGTATTTACTTAGTTTGACATATAAAAACAAACCCTCTTCATTGGTAGAACATCATATAAGAGGCCAAAAGGCACAATATACAATATTTGATCCTTCCCATGAGGGGCACCTATTGAGGTTATAGAATGAAAGACAAAATTACTACTAACTACATCTTTTTTAAAACTAGAACTTATTAAAAATAGGTGCTATATGATAATAAGAAAATTTTTTATTCATCCACTAGCCCTTTATAAAAGAAAAAAGATCTACTTATATAGGCACAGTGGCCTTATGAGGAAATGACACGTAGAACCAGGCACTCACAATCATTATGAGGCCATTGCTACTGACTAATGAGATCTAAATCATGAATGGAATTGGCCCTTAAAATATTAGATATGGCACAATTAAAACACATTATGATGCATGATACACTTAGAAGAATAAAGGTGGTGACATGTGTTTACCTCTAGAATTGTCTCGAGCATGCTTATTATGAAAGGGGTCTTAATCCTCTCATCCAATGGTATTGCTTAAAGGTCTGCCAAGAAAATTTTTCTCTCAAGGGGAGCTGAGATGACACATGGAAGTTTTAATTCCTTCATTATAGTTACTTGGTGGGTCCCCTTCCCAACTCTATCAGTGAATGACATAATCCTGAGTCTTAATAAAAGATCCTTTGCCCCCGAGGAACATCATGACACCATGTGGTAAGCTAATGTGACCTTTGGGGAAGCTAAGCATTATTTTGTAAAAGTGACTATGAAGGTTCCATGTGGGAAGTCTACATCCCTCTTTGTAACCAAAAGTTGGGCCCCATTTATTTTCTCATCAGCCAATAGTACTATTGAAAATCCTAAAAAAAAGTAAACTTGCTTTGGATAAGTGTTGGAACACCACATGTCAATTAGACACTTATCTTAGGGAAGGAAAGAACCTTTTCATGTTAAATGAGCATTGGGATATCACATGGTGATAGTGAAAGGAAGCTGAGACATAGACAAAATACAAAAGGGACCCTAGGAAAAGAGAAAGTTAAAAGCACAACTACCAAACTTCATCGAGCACGTCTGAGACTCAATGTTGACTACTCCAAAACTCAAAATTGTGGGTAATGATCCATAATTCCTGGTGACTTGAAGGGGAATCCACCTATGGATAGAAGGACCCAAAATTTCTAGTTTCATAGACCAATCAAGGAAAAATTTGCAAAAAGGGAGTGAAGCCTGTAAAATTTATAAGTTCTAAAGAGTAGCCTTCAAAGGCATCCACTCTTCCTCTTTGGGTTGAGTCTTATTATTCAAAGCCTTAAATTCACTATCTAAATCTATAATCTCCTTAAAGGAGATGCTTCTCAAACCCTAAACTACCACCAACATTTGAAATTATAGCTAGGTGAGAGGATACAATATGTTCTCTACCTTGAAGACACTTGGTGCTTGATCAAGAGCCATGAAGATGATCTGGTCATAACACTTTTTCTCTAGTAGCTCTTTTATTTTTTCCTTTAGGAGGATGGTGATTTCCATAAGAAATGGAGAGGGGAGTCCCAATTACACAAGTTATTAAATATGTCCCTTCCTATCCTAGACTACCTTATCTAAGGCATTGAGGAATGACTTACACTTTATCACTACCTTATTACAACTCAAAAATTCATTAACCTTCACCACCACTTGTTTTTTATCAGCTACCCCTATTACCTATAGAATCTCATTTGTTGTGTTGTAAATATTTTGGACAAGGAGATACGAGTCTTGAACCTTAGGGGACACAAAGGCAAGGACCTGATCTATGGATGCACTTACCTAGGAGATAAGCTACTACACGTTTATAATGAACCTGAGTGCTGGCTTCAAGTTAGTGGCCACATTATTTATTCTCTCCTAGTAATATGTATATAACTATTGGATCATGGGGAGGATCCATATGGTCTAAGAGTAGGTGATGAAGTCATTCTTCAATTACAGGATCTCTTAGTTCTTGGTCGAGGACTCTAACTGCATCTATTGATGTAATTATTGATTTGATCTATTAGATTCAGAAAGGATCTTATAGGTCTACATAAGCTCTAACTCCTTTTTTGCATCTTAGCATTTGTAGTCACCTTTTCTTTCTTTCGACCATCTATCTCAATATTTGGTTCATCTACTTGAATAAATAGTTAAGCCCTCTAACTAGCCTCCACCTAGAAGGTCTTGATGGTGATGTGAATTTCAAGTTTATACCTTATTTCATTGAGATCCACATCTTTTGCCTTAGCCTCAGTGTTGATGTGGTCGATCGTATCTTTCAACCTCATGAGTTTCAGCTTTGTCTTCTCCAACTAATGGCTTGATTTGATATAGTCTATGGTGATAGACTTTTGTGTTTGCTCCAATAATTCAACCTTATTAATGGGCCTAGTTTAGCTAAGGTTGAAGACCATGGTGTGTATTGAGTAGTCCTCTGACTTTATCTATTCTTGGGACTTGAATACTTGGGGAATCATGTGTTCAATCATTAGAGATTATTGTGATAGGTCAAAAAATGATTGCATATGGGGAACCACCTAGGCTTTGGCCTATTTTCCTCTTCTTTTCTCTACTGGGCCTCTTGAGATTTATTAGAAGTTTCCATCTACCGATGAAACTTATCCTATAACTAAATATTTCCCCCAACAAAGTGGAATCCTTATGAAAGGTTGAAAGGAATGGTAATTTACTACTATGAAGTAGTGGATGCTATTCCTTTAGAGGTGAGAGGGTAAAGGGTCAAGGTGGATAGAGAAAAAGGTGGGAGGTCATGGAGTGGGGTGGAAGGTGATTGCACCATAATATATGATGACGTGGATGATGAGGGTGGAGGAGTGAGAAACGGTGTAAGGGAAGTGATTGGATACTTTGAGGAAAGTGGTGTGAGCTTGATGATAGGCTAGGTAGACGAAATTGACATGAGGGAGGTGATTGGTTGGGTAGTGGAAAGTGCTACAAGCTTGGTAAAAATAGTGGAGGGTGAAGAGGGAGTGAATAATGAAGCCGAGGTGGAAAGAAGGGGCTAGGAAAAGTGTACCTTCTTTTGTATAGGTTCAAAATAAAGACTAGAAACTTGTGTCTCAAGTCATCCAGGTTGAGATGAACCTACCACAAGATGCCTTGAAGAGACCTAATACTATTATAGGGTAGTCAAATATGGGTACAAAGGAGGAGGCCAGTTTGTGGGCCTCTAGATCACCATAACTTCTTCTTTCTCTAGAGGAGATTCCTCCTCTTCTTTTTATTCTTTGACAAAGAATTCTCTATTTTCTAGAGCTTCCACCTCATGGTGATCATACCAAAGGTTTTTAAATGTTTCATCTATGTCCACATCCTCAAAATTTAGAAATAGATTGCTAACTTCCTACCTATATTTCCAATAAGCATCTATTTTCTCCTAGCTTTAGTCTCTTTGGATGAGCTATGCTCTTAGTCACTTTGTCAATTTCTTCATGCGGTTGAACTGCCAGACTACATCATAAAAGGACTTCTACAACTTGTGAGTGTCTAATAAGATCTTGGAAAAATCCATGTAATACTTGATATCATCCTCTGTTGGTGATATTTGCCCCTTGTGGTATGGTTAGGGTTCATGATTGAATGGGATTTCAATATTCAAGGAAGTTATGTGGCCAACTAGGTCATAATTCCATTTGTCATCAATTTGGTCGAGGTCAAGTTCTATAAGTTTGAGCACAAGAAGGTTTCCCTATGACCTCTTCACTACCATGATGCCTCCTTTGGAGAAAGGGACATCATATAGGGAATTCTTCTTGTAGCTCATGCCATATGCTGAGTCGATCCCATCAAGATATCGATCCAACTCTAAGGCCAAAGTCCTATCTATGAGTAGGTGTGGGAGCCAAAATGGTTCCTCCTTGAATCTATGCACCTAAATAAAGGTGAAATGAGCCCCAAAGAACTAGTCAACTATAATTTTGTCACTAATTAGCCATGACATCTATTTGTTTTTCATTCTAAAGATGATGGCCTCCTAGATGACATCAACTAGGATTGAGGATAGGAAGGACTCAACAAACTAATAGTAGTCTTGCATGGCCGATAGGAGGTGGGTCCATGGGATGATGGGGATCATCATGTTAGGGTGAGTGACCATCTCAATGGAGTTGAAGGTGAAGCATGAATAAAATAAGTGAAAGTGTTGATATAAGATTAGGTGAAGGAGGTAGGAGGAATACCTAAAGGTATTTAGTGTCGAGAAGTTATCCAACTCATTATGCATGGTAGAAATGATGGCATTCAAAAATTCCATCATGTAAACCTTCTCCTTACTCATTATCATCAAAAGGAAGACTACCATAATTAGAAGTCAACAATCTGAGCATCTAATCTCATGACAAAATAAATGCCAACATAGAAAGTATGTCTTTCATATCCTACATCACAAAGCTCATGAGAGTGATGGGTAGAGGAAGATTTTTAGTGTAATTACTCCAAAGGATTGAATTGATGAACTCTGTCTTATGGACCTAGGTGTCCTAGAAATTTTATAAGCTCTCCTTATTTTAGACATTAGCATTGGGGTTGCTTGGGAGTCAGATCATTTCCATTATGCCATCAATACTCACATCCACTTTGAGGTGGTTGTTACCTGTAATAATACCGGTATTAGCATCATATCTATCTACACACAAGGTGATGATATCTAGTCATGGGTACACAAGAGGCACCATGTATTCGGCCAATGTGGAGTTCTATATTTAGGTGTGGGTGCCCTCCCTTAGGCTCTTTAGGTTTTTTTCTAGTTTGGGATCAAAAATTCTGTATACATAATCTAAGACCAATGATGAGTCCCTGTAGCACCCCTTGGCAATGATTTTGACATTTAGCACTCTAAGCTTTGGTTGAGTGAAAGCGCAAACATATGATTTACTTATTGCATAGTATGGTGGAAGGTCACCATGACCACCTAACCTATGGGTTCTCTTCTTTTTTGGATGCTTTATGCTACTAGATGAGAATGTAGAAGTCTCCATTTTAGAAATTTTTCTCAAAATTTCTATTCACTCCAAATAAAATGTAGTATATCGGCTCTCTTCTCACAACTTTTCTAATTCTTGGCTCAAATCTATCTACTCAATTTTCTCTATTTTACTCAGGTCTCTTTAAATTATTAAGGCATTTAAGTGTTCAGCTTGATGAGGAGAGGGGTATTTATAAGCTAATGCTTCTAGACACTATCATCATGCAAATTTTGAATTTGGGTGCCCCATTAATGTCAAGGGTGGCACACACACTTAAAGAACATCCTGTAAGAGATTTGTAGTGATCCTTATGGGGAATCATGTAATATGGAGTGCCTGACATTAATGGCAAGAGGAGTGGGGTAGATAATGGTCTTTCAAATAATTTTTCAAAAACAAGTAGATCCAAGGTGTAGACACCTGAAATGGGATGAGCCACTTATGCCAATGACACTTATTCAAAAGGAAATAAAAACAAATAAAGGGAAATAGAAACAAAGAAGGGAAACTAGCTAATTATATACAAGGGGAAGGCCAATAAATTAGTTGAAGTGTTTCAAGTCAATTCTATTAACTAAAATCCCTAATGCATTACCTTCTTCATCTTCTAACTCAAATGCATTACCTTTACTATTTCGAATGATGAAAAACAACCCCTTCCATAGGGAATCAAATATGTCATGTTGACCTGGCTTCATGGACGTTTTGTCATATTTGAGGACCATGTTTCCTGGCTTAAATCTTTGGTCTAATGATTTCTTATTGAACCATCACTTGACGACTTATTATTGGGTAATGTTCACATCACTTGCTCACCTTCTTGCTTCTTGGAGGCTGAGTAATTCTATCATCCTAACCTCCATCTCTCTATTCTTAGCTATCTCGACAACCTTTAAAATTTATAAGGTGGGTATTTATAATGATATGAGCATGAATACTTCTTGTATACTAGTTCATATGGGGATGTATTAACAATCTAATTGGGAGTAATTTGGTCAGCCCACAGGGTTGTTTTCACATGCATATGCCACTTCCTTTGTTTATCATTGCCCATCTTTTTTTATCAACCTAATGAGATTTTTGTTTGTTGATTTGGCCAACCCATTCCCTTGTAGGTAATAGTTAGATGAAGTTTTTAGGAAAAAGGACATTTTGGAGCATAAATTTTGAAATCTTGGAGCTGAGGAAGGCTTTCAAATTATCAAAACTAATCATTTTTGATATGATAAACTTTGCTACTAGCTCTTCCAAGAAGTTGAGGACCATATTTAAAGTTGCCTCCTTATTTGGGGATACTTTATTACACCTTGTGAAGTAATCAATAGTCATAAGTATCCATTTATGGCTTGTGCTAGAGATGGGATTGATCATCTAAAGAAATATGGGCCTTACTATGTGAAAGGTTAATCAACCATGATCAGATTTAGTGACATCACTAAATTATTTTGCTTCCCCATGAAGAACTAACATTACTAACATTTCTTGATTGCTTGATGGTAATCCATAAACATGTTTGGCCAGTAGTATCTTGTGTACATGATCTTAGTCACAATGGTATTTTTTTAGAAATGGTCACTCAAAGGGGATAAGGGCATATTCTAGAGGATCTTCTCAGCTTGGTTTTTTTTTATGCATCAGAGTAGATCTCTATCAAAGTTTCTCTTGAACAAGACTCCCTAGACTAGTGTATAACTAGTTCCTTACAACAAGTAGAATCTCTTCTGATATGCAGAGAGGTTATTTAGATATTATCTAGTTTGTATAAATTAGGTCCTATCAATAACTTAAGACTCATTAGTTTCATATTCATTCAATAAAACCATTTTTGATACATCTTATTGCTCTATTGGGGCACCTGCACATTGAGCTAGCTACTCATAAAGTCCTTTTCCTTAGATCAATTTAGTTGGCCTAACTTATACATCATCTTAGAGGAGCTTGTTGATCCAATTGGCCCTCTTTTATGTGATCTCTCCTTCCATTATATGCTCTATAACACTAGAATGCACCACATATACCATTATCTTACTCCCCACCACCAGGTGCATAAATATTTTTAGACTTTTGATGATGGCAAAGGCTCATTTTTCAAATAAATTATACCTGATCTCATACCCATGCAAGGTCCTTGAATAAAAATTATATTGGGTACTCACTTTCCCCTTATTCTACCCTTTGAGTTAGTGTAACCACTAGGCTATGTTTGCTCCCATAGAGATACATGATGAAATATATAGAGAAGTCAGGATTGACTAGCATGGGGGTAGTGGATATCACTTCTTTAATCTTGTCAAATTCTATAATCAATTCTATGGTTTATTTAAAGGGATGGTATTTCTTTATAATTAGTGTGATTGGCCTTACCAATCTTGCGAAGTCAGATATGAACTTGATGATGAATTGATCTTTTCCAAAAAATATGAGACCCCCTTTTTGTTGATCAATAAGGTCAAATCCCTGATAATCTTAACTTTATCTAGATTGATAGAGATTACTTATTTAGATACCATGTATCCAAGCAACTTGCCTTATAGGACTATAAAAACACATTTCTTAGTGTTGAGAGACACCTTGAATTCTTGGCACCTTTGAAAAACATTCTCTAAATGATCGAAATGATATTCCTTCTTATTGGAGAACACAGTGAGATCATCTAGGTATATGAGGATAATATTGTTGATCAAGCCTTTAAAATCTATGTCCATGGATATTTTTAAGGTAGACCCCACATTAGAGAGACCAAAAAGCATCTTTATATACTTGAGGGTCCCCCACTTTGCAGTAAAAGTGGTCTTGTGTTGGTCCTCTTCATTAACCCATACTTGGTTGCACCTCAAGAATCCATCTAAAAGGGAAAACATTTCTACAACCACTACTATCTGGAGGATTTGTTTCATATAAGGAAGGGGATAATGATCCTTCATAGATGCTTTATTCAAATCCATAAATTTCACGCATAGCCATATTTATCCATTCTTATTATTCACTAGAACTAGGTTAGACACCTAAGTCAAATGCTTGATTGGGTATATAATCCTTGAGTCAATCAATTTCCATAGTTCTTGGGGCATAAAGGACTCAATTTTGTGTTAATTATCCTTTATTTTAGCTAGACAGGCTTGGAACCCTTGATTAGATCGATGGTATGATGAATTACCTCATAGTCATATGCCTTTAGGTCATCATAGGTCTAAGACATCACCCCTTCATATTTATTATAAAAAGATGCCAGTCAATCTCTATCCTTCTAGGAAACTTCTTTCCCTACATTCAATTTCCTCCCTTCTCTAACATCAAGCTTAGAGTGGTCACTTTTATCTGGGATAAACTTTCATTTGTCATTCCTTGCATCATTATAATCAAAAAGGTTCTCTAAGGTGACCAACCCCTTCATAAGCTTATTAGATTTCATTTACATGATCTAATCCCCATAGGCTTATTCAATATTCAATTTTAACTACTCCATAAATTTGAATGAATGCTATATAAACATAATGATTTGGGCATCATTTTTAAGCACTTGCTAGTTCTCAAGAATGGCAGGTTTGATGATCACCTACACTATTTTATCATTGGTGAACAAATCTATCACTAGATCAAATTGGGAACTAATTATCAGCATCCTATTTTCCTTCACATTCATGGTCTTAAGGATTATTTTAATGTTGAAATCTTCAAATACTTCAATCAAATCCCATATTCGGTGGTGGTAGGATCTCATATAGAGATTCTTCATAGCCATGACCCATCTTACTTGTCTCACCACTAATTTATAATCTCTAAACACTTTTAGCTACTTTACACCCATGTGCTTAGTGAGGCTAAGGCCATAGACTAGCGCTTTGTATTTAGCTTCATTATTTGTGTAGGAAAATTAGATAAAAAATATCATAGGGTCTCTTTCCTATATGAAGATACCAACAGGATACCTATTGTAGAGTCAGTCTTGCATTTCACACAATCAAAATGTAGGGTCCAAAAATCAGACTCACCTTTGGGTTCTTTTATTTGATCCTCCTTCATCACCTCGATGATGGCCTGATCCTCATCATGGATTATAGAGGTCATGAGGCTAATGGCATTAAAATTTGTGAAAGGATCATTCTCAATGAATTCATTAATAGAGACCTCTTCCTCCAAGATCCTGTTATCGGCCGCTCCTTCCTCTTTAAGAAGTTATACATAATGCAGCTCTTTCTTAGAGAAAGAAGTGTGCATTCCTTTAAAATTTACCATAGCCTCATCCATTATGTGTTCAAGAAGTAGAGGCTCAAATAACACATTTATCTTTGAGCCATATTTTTTCCTTAGGATTAAATGGGATCAATCCAAAGATAAGTAACTACCTATTTTGGTAGCAAAATCTCTTGATAGACATAGTCTGAAGACTTATGGGATGTCAATCACCATAACTTCCTGGGGAACTATTTTGCTCAGACAAGAGTACATGGTCAATAGAAGAGCTTTGATACTACCAATGGTTTAAACCTTCTTCTCATCTAGTTACATCACCCCTTTATCCAATGGTTCATACCATAGGTGCACTGTATCCATGATCTACTTGGGTATTACCATGGTTTTGGCACCAAAATTGATCATGGAATTATACATCTTCTTTCCTACAATAAGAGTCAAATATAGCATAGTAGGTTTCATCTTACTTACCCCTACCTGAGAGTTGATGAATGCAAATGGAACCTGAGGTTATGTACTAGTGTTGGTTTCCTTTCCTTTATCTTGTGTCAGCTCTATAGCTAGGATAGCTTGCACAGGTTTCTCCTAGTCTTTTAATGCTTCTTTCAATAATGATTTATGCTGAGGAATATATAATACATCCTAAAGGGAAACATTAGTGGGAGCCTTATTTATCTATTCTACTATGTTGTATGACCTTTGTAGTTAGACGTTGGGTTCACTTGGCTTGTTTTGTGTTATTTCATTCCATTTTTGATAAGTTAGAGGTGTTAGTTGGGATCTTGGGTTGTTATCAAAAGTCACTTTAGGCCTTGTGAATAATTTTTGGATCTCAATCAGTCTCTGCTTAGATTAGGTGAAATACTCCAAATGGACTACCAAAGCCTTCAATACTGATATCTCACTCGCATAGACCACATCCTCACCCTCTACCTAGGAGAAAAGTGCATGCTTCAAGGCTATCTCCTCTTCTTGCTCCAAGGATATCCCCTACATTTTTTCCATTAATTTATCAATATCAATACCCATGGAATGATATCCATTAGAATTAGAATTAGGTCTATTCCCTTGGCTTTTTTTTTTGGTGACATTTTACTTTAGATTGCCTCTTGGAAAATTCTAGGGTCTATGCATATCATTACATATAAAGCACCATTAATTTAATTCATCCACCAAGTTTTTTTGGCATGTGACCAGTTCTCTATTTACATTTGGTGAGACCATTTGTAAAGGATTAGGGACCATAATAATTTTATTCACAGGTCGCATATGATGGTTTGTTACTTGATGATTTGATGCCTAATGATTTGGCCTCTGCCTCTCCTAAAAATAGTTATTCTAGTAGGGCACTCTCATTTATTGGTAATTTTGGAAAGAATTTTTTGAGGTTATGGCCTACTACCTTTTAAGGTTTATTATCTCATTAGAGAAGCTATGTAATATTCTATTCATGCCATTCATATTTGTGGCTAACGAGGATGAAGAATATGTGATTGCCTGAGTAGGTACATACATGAAAGGAGGCACTTGTGAGGTGATCAATACTTCTTATTGTAGTAGTATTGATATCTATGAGAACATTGGCATTGGCAGTTGAGCAGGAAACTTGCCAGTGTCTCTCAAGTTATTCTCAAATCTAACTACTAGTTCATATGCATTTGACAACATCTGGACTCGAAGAGACTAAATCATGATAGCTATATCCAAGTTGAAGGATTTGAGATAAAACACAATATCCATACCTACAAGTGGTCAAGACTCTATTAGAATCATTTTCTAGGTCTTATCGAACCTAGTATTAAAATAAATAATAGCTTTTTATAGGGCTCTTTTGATAGTGATTAGTTATTGAAGGAGAGATGATAGTTATACCTTCTCATTGATTCACTAAAAGAACCCATTACCCAAGTCATCCCAAATGGTGTTGGAGTTGGGTTTTAGGGACCAATACTAGTTAAGAGATTACCCTTTAAAAGAGGTGACTAATAGCCTTAGAGATAAATTTTTAGTGTGACATAAATCATAGTACAAATGATTGCAACATCTTGAAGATGTTCCATCATGCTTTTGAAATCTTCTCCTAAAAATCTGGGGATTACCTTCAATGCATTAGATGGAATAGGATCATATGTAACTAGGGCTACTAGAGGATGAGTGTGTTACCATTATTCCATGCCATGAAGTTCCTCTATGGTCCCTGGATGGCTATCTATTACGGTCATTATGTTTTTTACCTTGTAACAGGCCTATGGCTCATACACTCTAGCTTCTAGTTAGGTAAACTACTAGTTTGGGTCCCATTGGGCATGCTAGAAAAGAAAAACTATTGATGCCTAAAATTCTTGATCTAAGTGAACAAACTTATATGGGAATCTTTAAATATGTGGGATTTAAATGTAGTCTATAAAGTAACCTTTGGGGTTTTAGAAGCTGTCTCTTTGGATCAATTTGGAGGTGAAAGGGGATAAGAAGGAAATGTAAAATAAAACTGAAATAAACTAACTAGGGTGATGCACTGAGATCTTTAAATAATTGACCTAAAATTGCATAAAATATCTTGAATCTTAGAACATCATAAACTATTAAAGGTGCATATGCATGAATTAAATTTTATAACGCAAACAAGAACCAATATTATAGAAGCAAAGAATGGAAATAACAAAACAATAATAAATCTTTAGTCAGATTGACACAAAAAATTACACCTTCATTGGTGGGTAGAAAACATCATACAAGAGGCCAAAAGGCATAGTATACAATATTTTATCCTTCTCATGTGGGGCACTTGTTGAGGTCATAGAATGAAAGTCAAAATAATTGCTAGTTACTTCTATTCTAAAACTATAACTTATTACAAATATCTGCTCTTTGATAATAGTAAAAATAATTACGCATCTACCAACCCTTCTCAAAATAAAAGAGATATAATTATATAGGTGCATTAACCTTATGAGGAAATAATATGTGGAATAAGGAACTCACACTCATTATGAGGCCATTACAACTGACTAAGGAGTTCTAGCTCATGAATTCAATCGACCCTTTAAATCATGGATATGGCAAAAAAGCAACACCTTATGATACCCGATATACTTAGAAGAAGCATGGTGGTGACATGTGTCCACCTATAAAACTATCTATAACATGTTTTTTAGGAGAAGGGGACCTACTCCTATCATCTAATAGTACTACTTGAAAATTTTATAGGAAAAATTCATTCTCGAGGGGTGCTATGATGACATGTGGTGGGTTCGCTTCCTTTATTATAACTACTTAGTGGGTCCCCTTACCAACTGCATTAGCTAATGGCACAATACTGAGTCCTGACAAAATATATTTTTTGCACTCTATGAGCATATTAACACCACATAATTAGATGATCTTTTCAAAGTGCGATCAATGTGGACCCAACCTATCTTCACTAGTTTTGGCATCTTTGCACACACCAAGAGACACCTTTAACTAATGGTCTTATATGTTTTATTAAACCATCAATTGTAATAAATATCAGTGGTGTTTAAGCTAATTGTCCATCCTTCCAAGAAAATACTCCCTGGTCATTGGGGTTGAAAGTCTCAATGATTTGCACTGTGATGTTGTATATGTGTTTGGTCTCATCTTCAAGATCCACACTCTCTACATAGGGGGTCCTTGGTCACTTGAGAGGGGGATAACTAACCTCTCCTTGTCATTCTCAAAAGTCATGTAGCACCTCTTGAAGTACATGTTTTCATTATTTGCATATCACCAAGGCCTTTTGAGAAGCATCATATAGTTATCTTATTTTTCCAACTTGATCACTTCAAAGTTAGTTCAAAATTTAATACCCATGATGTTTACAACTACACTCTTTATAATTATCAATTATCTATACTCGAGTCTTGTTGGTCATGAAAAACACATGAGGGGAAGGCCTCAAGGTTAGCCTACCCATATTTTCTCATGTGTTTTTGGTTAAAATATTGACCTCAGCACCTATGTCCATGAGAAACTCACATACAGACCATCCATCAATAGTGGCATTCACAAAGAGCTCTTGATCATACTTGGAATTATGTGTATGCCTAAATTCTTATGCCCTTTCCATGTGTGGTAAAGTGAATTCAACTAGATTCTTCCCCACATGCTCTAAAATCAATTTATTTAATAAGGGAAACATCCCTTATATCTGTAAGAGGCACATATCTTAGTTAACTTTTGTATCTCAACCTTCTATTTATCCTTCTTATTTTGGGAGGCAACATCCTATGTTTTAATATCTCATTTTAGTTAGATCTCCCTTTTAGGTTTTAAATTACACTCATGGCCTATTTCAATACATATTTCTAGCATATTAGGTCTGGGTAAGGCACAAATTTGGGTTTAGGTCATATTATATTCTTAGTGTGGATCTTTTCCACATATTCTAAGCACAATTTTGATATTGGCACAACTGGAATTAGAGTTTTGAATCTACTATGAGTAGTCGTATGTACTTAACTATCTATATGAGGGTTGGTTATGCCTTTGGAGTCCACTTCTCCATTTTTTTATCATGCTTGATCACTATTACACCCTTATCTACACCAAGCCTACCTTAGGTTATCTTCTTGTATAATTTAGGGCACTCTTCAACCTTATGACCCCCTCGATAATACCCACATGTTGGATGTATAGGGCAGTCATACTGATAATGCTTTGTCAAGACACACTTGTAACATGAGTGGGATGCAAACATTCCACCACTACATCCACCACATTGTATCCCAAAGCCTGTATTCTTTTAGCCATAGCCTTCATTTACTTTGTTAGCTTGCCCTCCAATTACTATAATGGCCTACCTTGCACCTCTCTCCATGTTCTTGTGCATCTAATAAATAACCCCGTAATCAGTTGTGGTATGGGTGTAGGCATCACACAAATGATAATAGATGGTTTTGTTGACATGGATGGCATGTTAAAATAATGGGCAGTTATAAACATCATGTGCCTCTCAACATACTTCACAACTTGGAAGTAATGTGTGCACATTCCTTTGAGGTCAGTTATTCCTATTATGGCCTTTTAATTCATATTCAGTGTGCCAAAATCTAATTTGAGCATCATAAAATAAACTATTGATAAGATTTTAGATTTGGGAGGCCATGGATGCAATTCATGCCTCCATTGATGGGCTTATCCCAATATCGATGCTTCTAATTACCTTGGCCCTGAGCATAGCTTCAAGAACTTCATAAGGGTCTATGAAGGTCTTCATGGAAACCACTCTTTGGAATGGTACTAACAATCCTTGAATAAACAATTGTGAATGTTTGGAGGGATGAATGTCATAAGGAAGCTTTGATAGGAGAGTCTTGATCCTTGTATCATTTAGGCACATGCTTTCAATGAGATCTTAGGTACTTTTTTTTAGCACAATGATGCTCTGCTATTCAAACTCTAGAATGTCAAACTCCTTCAAGAATGCTTCTTTTAGGGTGTCATAATCAACCATAGCCTAATTAGGGTTAAATTTATTATACTATCTATGGGTATGATCAAGTATAGTGGTCACAAACTAGGTTACTTTACACTCTGACTAGGTTATCATGTGAGTTCATCATTATAGTTCACACTTTAGCACATGCTCTACAACATTTTTCATGTTGTAGTACTATATCAAGATCATGGTGATTTTATAGTATATTTGATGTAGGAGCATAGCTGGCATCTAAGGCACTTTCCCCATGGCATCTATCTAGGTGGTGTTCATCTAATGCCTATAGCCACTAGGTTAGGCATTGGCCCTACTATTATTTTTAGCATCATTGATGTCAATGGCATTGTACTACTTGTGGTACTAAACCACTTCCTATAGAATTTTTCCCACTCTATGTAGCTAACATTGGCTAAGTTCGCATGCTTGTGCTCAAATTCTATGGTTATGAGCTAGCACTCACTATTCTAGAGCTAGTTTTGCTCATTTCCCTATAGGGAATAATTTGTTCAATCTCAAAATTACACTCCAAGTCTATAAACTATCTAAATTTTATGTCAACAATAGGGTTAATTATCACTCTTATGCTTTCTTTAATTGGGGAATCTAGTGTGTGAGCATATACCATAGATTCAAAGGGGTAAGGTACATCAAGTGTATCTTTAATCACTAAGTCTTGTAAGAACCCAACACATTTTGTGCCCATCAATTATTGAGATTGATTCATCACTTCATTGTTTCTCTCCTCCTCACATTGATGTATTTCAAGATATATTTGCCCATGCCCTTCCCTCTCACTATGGGTTCTTTCAAAACTTCCAAGTTATAAATATTCCATTGGTCTGTGCCATCTCTTGTTATAAGTCATTCTCCTAAGCTCTCAAGTGTCAATCTGCTCATCCCCTTCCATTATGATTCACCTACACATCCCCTTCTCCCCTTATTCATTTATCATATATGAAAGGTATTTATCCTTCCATTACTAAAGTTTCAAATCTATAATCCACCATTAGCTTCTTAAGCTCTATGTCAAACTCTTTCACAAATGTGCCTCTAGGTTCACGTAAAAATTGATACTCTACTTCCTTAGGGCATGAGTATGTTGAAAATATGAACTCAAGCATGTAGCTTTTCAATGCTCCTTGGCACCATTTGTCTATAGATCTAGTCTAAGTGGAACATATAGTCTCAAGCCTCTCTAGGTACTACTTTTTCTACTCATAACACTGTCCATAGCTTCATCTTTTATGGGTTGCATATTTAGCCAACCATCAATACACATTCTATGGTATTTTGTAAAAAAAATACCTCATATAAAATGTCATATAGGTTATTCTGAATCCACTTTGTTAATTTTTATCCTTTATAGGTTGGATGCTTCAGCACAAAGCTATCTTCCACCTGTTGCAACTAGCGCTTGATGTTTTTGAGGATGAGTCAAATTTTCATTCTATCACACCATTACAACAATAAAATTCAACATGGATCCTAAAAATATAATTGAAATGTTGTAGAAACATCCTTGTCAAGGGGTACAAGGTTGTATTATTCAGTTCTAGACTCCTTACAACTAGGAGCAAACATGGGATATTCCCATAGTGCTCAACATTTAACACTCAACTATGCTGACATCAATTCACATAAGGCACAAGCCTTATGTACTCACCTAAATAATAATAGAGAAATAAATAGGGCCCACATTAGGTTATTTGTGCCATGGCATAAGATATCATTTATGGGACTTGGTTATTTTAAAGAAGGCTTTTGGTAGATTATTTGGTATAAGCCTTTTCTGGGCTAGCCTCATGGTCTATAGGTGTAAGCCTATGCAGGGGTGATTCTATAGTCTTAAGGGCACAAGACATGGATTTAATAAGCCTAAAATAATATAGGCACTAAATGGGTCAAGGGGTTGTTTTCAGTTTAACTATTCATACTAGGCTCACGTTCTTAGTAAGGGTAAGAACATTTGGTGCAAGTTTTCTTTATACTTAGGTTATTTCTACAAGATATGTTTATGTCATCAATATTATAGGGATTCCATTAATGAACTAACCTAAAAAATTTCAAACAACATGCTTAACATAACTATATTCAAATTACAACATTATAACCCTTCAAGTTTCACTAGTAATTCAAATGATGCATAAGTCAGATAGAGTACCATTTAGAATAACCGCTATTACCATGAATCAAAGTTTAGTAAAATAGAGTTCATAACATATATAAAATAGATTACATGATATTTCAAATAGATAAAATTCTTAAATAAATATATCTAATGACCTAGAGGCTCATAAGCAAGCTTGGGCATATAAAAATAGAGCCTTCATGGCATCTGAGTTATCCCTGGTACTAATGGAAGCATATTACAATTTATATAGATCTAATTCTTTAGAGCTTTGTTGTATCAATTCACATCTCTTCTAATCATTAGTTTGAGCTCCTTTTATATCTCTATAGGAGCATCTCTGCCATGGTAGAGTGTGCATACTAGGTGCTGAGCTAGAACATTTTTTGATCATTTTGTCATCTCTATACTTTGTGCCCTTCATGCTGTGATCACCGTGTATCAACCAAATTGGAAGATGACCTGGGATTCATGGAAATGGTTAGCTTCCTATCAAATAGTGCAAGGTAAGCATTGATTCTTCTAATTGGCACCAAGATGCCAAAATAACAATCATTTGAAATGATTGCCTCATGTCGAAGTGTCTATTGTACTAGCACAAATCCCATACTTACTAAAATAAAGGCCCAATAAACACTTCAATATTAGTTGAGTAAACTTAAGGATAGAATAAATGTGAGCAAATTGAAAACCTCAACTCATGCACTAAATGATTCCCTTGGTATGTCTATTTATAAATGATAAAGTATAAATAATATTTTTTAATCTAAAACTTGCAGGTAAGGAATGAAGAAATACTCACATTCCAAGACATAATTTTGAATTTTATTGGGAAAGTGAAACAAATTATTCAAGCTATGCATTTAGGGTTAGGAACAAATTTTTTAGAGTACCGATAGATCAATGTCTACGTAAGAGGTAGAGAATTAACTATTAACTAGTGAACAAGATCAATGTTTGGTTGTAAATGTAATTCTATCTTAGCTTATGAATCTCATAAGGAGTGTGGCCCCTTACTGGTGCCTATGTGACATAAATGTTAGTAGAATAATTGAGACCATTACTTCCTCAATCATATGCTAACCATCCTCGATAACATTGTCTTTGTACAAAGTAGTAGACCAAGTGTGTTCAACATGTTGAAATGGGGAAATGGCAAGTTGTAGATGGTGATTGAGCATGGTGAAGAAGCTTAAAGGAAAGCATTTTTTGGTAATAATATCATCACACTCCATAGGATAATAATACAAAGGAGGACCTATGGCATTCTTTGAGAAAGATGGATGATTTTTTTTTGTATGGGCTAATATGGTGAATATGTTTTTTACCATATCTCAAAAGGATTAACATATTGATAATAAAATTCCATTTTAATTTGTCACATGAATTTTTTAAGTGAATTTTGGAAATTATTTTGGTCCCATTCTAAAGATTCCAAGGCAAAAAACTAGGTTTTCATTTATGTATCTTCCCATATAAAGCCTTTGTGGTTGGGTCTAACTCTATCTTACACTATAATTTTCATATATTTGGAAATGACTTTTACAATGTTCTTGTAAGGGTTATTATGGAGAGTGATGGGTCTCTTCCTTGAAATTTTGTATTGGTTATTTTTACCTATAGTAACAAGTTTTATAAACATTCAATTGATAAATGTTATAATGGAGCTCATTTCCTCAACCTCAAGATAAACATGGTAAAAATATTTATGAATAATAGGCTACATTTCTTTGAAAAACTCAATTAGGATGTCATCCAAGTCATGGATTTTTTAATTTTCCATAGACAAGAGAGTGTGTTCTAATTCTTTCAGGGTAAAAAACATATCAATATGATCAAAAAGATATTACATGATTTTGGTGGGGGTGCATTATCTCAACACTTTTATCACTTTAATTTGGGAAACATCATTATCATTCTCATCAATGAAGGTTATTTTGAAATGGTGACTAAAAATTGTCTTAATTTCAGGATAAGAGGAATAAAAATTCACGTTGTGGTCTATGATGGACATGATTATCTATTTTTCATGTTTGTGATTTAAGCCCTTAAATAAGAACATGGATACTTCATCTCCATCTTTAATCTAGGTAATGTAGGAGTGTTTTTGATCCCTCCATCCCCATTTCAACTGAAATTCTCTTATTTCATTTTTTATAATTATACTTATTTTTAAATATGTCATCTAAACAAGTAGAGAGGAGGTTTTTACGTCCTTCCCCAATCCTTTTACTTAGTTAACATTTGCCTATCTTCTTAGTCCAAATGAAATTATACCATAATATCATAGATAATAGATGAATCTGTCAAGTGATTCTTACCACCAAAGAATCTAGGTGTCTCCTTCTTTAGTTTTGGCAACTAAATTCCAAAGATCACTAAGAGTAGCTCTAAAGAATCCTTGTTGTGTAGATATATCACATTCAGTGTATAGGGAGATTACTAGAGTGATCATCAGCACTAGTATGCCAAATTTGGAGATTATTGTGTAGATGATCAAATAAGGTAGATGAAAGATCTAAGTGCACCATTTTCCCTAGAGAAAACAACCTGATTTAAAGATTTAAATAAGTAAAATATTTTTATATGGGCAAATTTTTTTGTCAATACCAAATCTATAGTTTGACCATTAAACAAGTGATATTTATGAGCATCATATCTCCCAAGTATTGGGGTCAAAACTCCTAAAGTATTCTTTTAGTATAACCAAGCACCAAATTTAGATGGATATAATTTATGACAATCATGCGAAATTCAACCTATATTATTTTCAATCATGTTAAAATCACCTTCAATGACACACTCAATTAAATGAAAGGTTATCTCTTATCCATTTCTAAATTATACTTCATTCATAGTGATCATTGCAAGTGTACATTGAGCAAAAACCAATATTCTTTTAATGAGGATAGTGATCCCAAATACATTAGTGGGAAGCATCCCACCTTTTTAAAAATCAAGTTTATGATCCAAGGGATGATACTGACCACCACTCTACCATTTCCATCAGAATGAGAGGATTGGGAAAAATACACATCTTTCCATAATTTTAATTAAAGGAAAATTACAATCTTACCCCACCAAGCTTCACTTTTTGAAGAAACACAACATGTAGGTGCCTTTTGAGTGAACAATATTCTAGCCATCCTATGTGAATTTTAATACGAAAAAACACGTCACTTGTATAATGAGCAGGCGAGGAATTTAAATACTTGAACTAGGAATCCATGAAACAGGGATGATAAAACACACATCCTAGAAGAGGAAAAAAAAACTAATAAGGATATCTCCATTAAAATATCCTAAAATTTCATTTGTATGGCCGATAGGACATGGGATACAAATTAATTCAAATAGTATCTTACCTTTCATGCTTTGCATATTCATTATTTTATAAACCAAGATTGCTTTTCAAACTTTACAACCTATTCATCTTCTCAATTGACTTTTCGACTTCCTTAATCAATTATTTTTAGACTTAATTTCTCAAGATACTTTTGAGTTCCTTTCTCAAGTGACATTTCAACTTCATTTTGTCTTTACATCACACACACACACACAGATATATATATATATATATATATATATATATATATATATATATATATATATATATATATCTGTGTGTGTGTGTGTGTGTGTCTATTATCTGTGTGTGTGTGTGTGTGTCTATATATATATATATATATGGTTTTTCTCATTTCCTCACAAATTACATAATATAAAGTTATCTAAAATTTTATCTTGACTACACATATGGTAACAATGCCAAATACTAAGATTGTTTGTTAATCTTAAAATTATGGGAAAGAATTGAAAAACCACTCATAGTCAAAGAAAAAAAAATTCACTTCATTGGGAAATAGAAACACATTATTATGGCTTTGCATTCCAAGCTAGGAACTAGTTGTTGAGAGGTACCTATAGATTAGTGTTTAAGATAGAGGTGGGAACTCCACTAATGATTCCTAATTGAGATAGATGTTTCGTATTTAGTGGGGGGTCTCTCATCAGGGCATGAAACTCAAAGGCAGTGTGTCCCTTAGCTTGTTCCTCTGGGATAGACTATATAGTATAATCACTAGGATTCTTCATTTTTTAATCATATGCCAACCATCCTCCATAACAATGCCTTTGTACAAACTAGCAGACTAAGTGGGTTGAAAATTTTCAAATGGGACAATGGTGAGGTCTTGAGAATGATTGAGTAGAGTGAGGTAGGATAAAATCATCACTTGGTTGGTAAGAATATCGTCACGCCTAAGAAGATAGTCAACCAAAGGAGGAACTGTGGCTTTATTTAAGCAATATGGAGGGATTTTTGTATGGACTGATTAAACTTAAAAATCTTAATGGGTAACATTAGTCATTTTAATTTGAGGAATAATTTTAACTTAATCTTACATCAATTGTTAGGTTCCTCATGATGATGGGTTTGATTATATTTTATCATACAAAGGAGAATCTAAGATGAGGCATGCTTCTCTTTGAAAATAATAGCATGCATTAGGTTTGTTAAGAAACAACACATACTATGAAAATCAAACCTAGAGACAAGTAACTTGATTAAAAAAAAAGGAAGGAGTTGCATGAAATCTATATTTATTCATAAGTGAAGATGGACTCTAATTTTCCTCATTTTTTTAGCTTGACATTCCTATTACAAAATTACTTATAAGTTATTTTCTATCACAACACAATACTTAGTCAATCAAAAGATACTTGAATACATATTGTTTATACATCCATATTATAAATCAATCTCTTTATAAACATAAAAGTTAAGTTAAAAATGTATTGGATGATTTTCTCTTACGAACTTTATAATTTTTATAAAAGTACCCACATTAATAAAAAAGATCCGATAATCTTTAAATTTGAGTGGACAACTTGAAAATATAAAAGGATTTTGGATGTAGGTAAGTGACTATAAAGGTTTGACTAGGCAGGATAGGGATACTTGGGATTTACCCTAGGTATCTATTTTACTCGTCGGCACGCCTGATTTACTTCAAAGGTGCTTCTTGTAGGCGTATATTTTGAATGTTCCATTCTTCAACGTTTCCATCTTACTGGAGCGAAAGTGAAAACCTCAACTCACGCACAGAATGATTCCCTTTGTAAGGGAAGGGAAGGCTATTTATATATGTTTCTCTCTCTCCACACTCATCATCGACTGTGTATTGAAGGCTATTTACTCTCTCTAACGCTCTTCAACTTTCATTCATAAATTACTTTTGTTTCTTTGGCAGTGTATTGAAAATCACAATGGACTTGAAATTGGCATTGGCTCGCAGTATAAATGCTAGTGAAGGCTGTAACGTGCAATTCAGAGAAACTCGGTGCTCCTATTTCCTCAATCTTAGCCTCCAAGGTGCCGCGTTATTTTATTCATTTAATGTTTCTCTTTCGTTTCTCAATGATTTCATTTGTAAGATGCGTGGGGTTACGCTGTGCAGGTTTGAGGACAGATGATAATGGTATAGAGCTAGAAATGGATAAGGAGCGGAGAGTGATAATACGCGGACAAAGGTATTCCAAAGACGTGGGAATGGTGAAGTGGAAGCGGCGGGTGGTCTGTAACGGATGGAACTGGAGGAGGAAGAGGTCTAATTTCAAAATGCCGGAAGACGTGAATGTGGGCGCCATCAGAGGTGTTGTTGAGCACAACATATTGCACGTTGTGATGCCCAAATTGATGAAGCAGAGATTATTTACTTCTTACCATATTCACATTCGATATCCATCACTGCAAAATGCTCCCCCCATCAAGATGAGGATGAGGTTGAGAAGGAGAAGGAAAGCAATTGTCAAAGCTGGCCAAAGCTAGAAAAATCAAATGTGAGACCAATTCTTATGTAAATCATTTTCTCATCTCAAACCACACTCACCGCCTGACTTGTAAATTGTTGTGTAATTTGTAACATATACATAACCAATAACTTTTTCTTATTCCCATAGCGAGGAGATAAAAGATGTAATTGTATCCCCATTTCTTTGTATCAACAAGCGTAATAAATAAATTACTTTTAAATCATGTCTTTATTTATATGTTTTCTTACAAATTAAGGATATTTTCTTAAAGATAAAAGTAAAGATGTTTATTAAAATTCTACATGCCATAGGGGGAGGTAGTACCTTCATGTCACAATAATATAGATGATGATTTTGTGAGACGATCTTAACTAGCATGCATAAATGTAGTGTTTATTGTTATCATAATAAATTTTCAACTTATATTGTTGATTTTCATAACCAGATACATTTGTCCTTTGTTTCATAAACTTCAAGATGTGTGGCCAAAGATTGATTCAATTTTGGAGGATAAAGTCATAAGTATTTTGGAACAACGGAGCATTAATGAGGTATGAGAGAGCTTAAACCTAATATTTATCCCCATTAATGCCTAATGCTTGACACCTTTTCGATGATGTTGTGGTGATGTCATGGGCGAGATATTTTCAATTATGAATTTTCAATAATAGATATTCAATATTTTCCATGTATTTTCCACTTAAGCTCCTAATTTGGTTTTGATTTTCTTAATGGCTTTGCTTAGCATTTTACAATTCCTAGAAATTGGTCGCAAGTTTAATCAAAATGGTTGGAAATATCATTTTATTGAGTCATAATTTTAATGAAGTTAAATCAGAAGAAGATGTCAGTTGCATATAGGGTAACACCCTAGTTAGGGTATTATAGATGTGAATTGACACATGTATGTGATGTGTGCAGTTGAATTAGAAGATTTCAATGGTCCAAGATGTCATTTTGCTTAGTCATAAATTGACTCGAAGAGAATTAGGAAAAGATAATAATTATGTAAAATGCATTGCCCTAATTAGGGATCAATGAACAAGAATCGACACTTATACATGATGTGTGTGGATGAGTTAAAACATTTTTGTGATTTTGGTCTAGATTATGCATTGTTACAAAATGTTGTTTATAATTATAATTCTAGCCTAATAGTGATGAGAATTAGATGTTTACATTTTCCCCCTATTTGATAAGGCATGGTGAGACATTTGGTCAAAGCAACAACTTTTCAAAGTATAAAAAGGTCGCTTAAAATGATTATAATTATAAAAATAAATTTGTTCATGCTTTTCGCTAAATTTTGTGTGAGTTACAAAGAAATGGAGTTTTGAAAATGCCCCAAATAGGATTTGGGTAGCCCATGATACCCATGAGGGGAGGATGGAAAAATTTATTTGATGGTTGGCCCTCAATCAAAAGAGATAATTATGTAATTTAGATAATGAGGTTGAAAATGGAGGAATTAGAAGAAAATGGTTCAAAAAATGGATAAACGGGGTGAAAATGAGTGCCCAAGGAAGATAAATGGTGTAACTATAGTCCCAGGGGTGAAAATTTTGAAAATTTTACTATAATTTTACCCCAATGGGTGAAAATCATTCATTTGCACTCTCCACTATTATAATCTAGAGCACTAAGATTTGTACGCAAGGAAGCTTAGAAAAATGGCCAACATCGCATACCACCAACACTTTGGTGAGCATGTTCGAGAGTACTAGCGACCACTAGGGAGCGGAGCATTGAGAGGTACCTTTTTTGGTATTTAATTTTTACATTTATTGAATTTAATGTTAGGTAGAAGTAGGTGGTTCAATAATCCCATCATTTATATAAATTTATAAATCATGAGGTTGCCCTCGAAAATAGTCATATTGCCAGGTCTTTGGTGGGGTCATGGGTCAAAATGGTGAGGTCACCACTTAATCAAAGATCTCACTAATTTTAGCAAAAATTGGCAGTCAAATAGTGGGAATGTCAAGTCAAATAATTAAAATCATAAAAAATGGCAATATCACCCTACTGAATGATTATAACACCTTATGAAATGGTGAGTTCAGAAACACACGATGGAAAATGACAAGGTTGATATGTGAAATAGCGAAATCACCTTATGAAATGGTGAGGTTGTCGATAAAATGGTGAGGTCACCATATGGACCAAAAATGAAGTAGAAGAAGAGAAAATCAGGCCAGTGGAGGATTATTCTAGGCTCAAAATTAGAAGAATTTTGGTAGATTTTGAATAATTAGAGGAAATATGATTAACTTGGTTCCTTGTGTGTTGTCTTATAGGATCAAGTTAGGGTTATTATGGTGTATAAGTGACAACACTAAGTTATAAATTGATTGAGAATTTATACAAATGAGCTCATGGGCATTCTAGAGGCATTAGAGTTATATCACCTAGCTTAGTTATTAGTGATTCATGTAGATTGAGCCTATCTATTGGTACTTATTGAGAGGTGGCACTCCAAGATATCTATATTCCATTTTATGATTAGGGAAGCTATAGCGACCCTAGAGAATGTTCATGGGATACTATGGGTGCTAATGTAAGGCCATATGATCATTTGGATGTCAACAGGCTGACTAGATGTGCTTGAGTATTTGATTGGTGTGATGGACTTAGAGGTCTTTGAGGATATTGTAGACATGGATGCATTAGAGGACCTGGCTTGACCTTCAGATGATGGAGTAGGAACACCAACAATAGGAAATATATCATTAATACTAGCACTAATATAGGTGACATTT